>CM035803.1:42277890-42327890 GCA_020466265.1 Siphamia tubifer | reverse complement strand
AACTGATCTCAGTCTTCAGAGAGTTGATTTGTGAAACTGCGTACTGTTGGTTGGTTGCAACAAAAACCTGGAGTCATACCGGCCCATTGTGGAATAGTTTGTCCACGCCTGATCTAAAGGTTCATGAAAGAAACACTTAACTATCGGATGACATGATTCACCTTTCTGTGCAACATTTCATCAAGAAAATATCCAATAAATTACCTTTGAGTCGGAAAGATCACTAAGCATGTAACTTATCTACAGACTTAAGAGCATGTGAATAACACTGCCGAGTCCACTGAAAACGTAGAAACTCTACTGCTATGTAGCACTGACAACAACAATAATTTGTACTCAAAATGACAGAAATCTTCTCTGGCGCTACAGTGAAAATAAACCTTAGTTCTCATACCATCCTGAATGATGAGTAATAAGTAACTCGACAACTGCGAGCATGTCACACCTCCAAACCTCTTCACACATCTTCAATCCATTGATTCAAGTTTTAGCAGATGACCTAGTATTTTTACACTTTAGGTACAAACATACATTGAAAGTTTGCAGCTTTGGCTTATTTAATTGTGTTATTTTTAAGCATGGACACAACGGTTTTATGTTTAGGAAAAGCATATAATATTGAATTTGATTTGATAGAAAGTTCCAGCACCATAATACTAAGTGAATAAGAGGGTGTAAATGTCACATGATGGATAATTGATTTGAAACTGCTCATAAAAATGTACATTTATCCACAAATACACAAAGTATAGATTTTACATTTCCTCTCTTTCTTAAATTGTCATTTTAAAAAAAATCCCTATGATGGGATTAGTTTTACTTGGGGACCTTTGTAATAAAAAATTACCTCTTTACATCTGCTTTTTATGCGGCCCTGGGATAAGCCTGAGTTTTTCTGATAGCTCCTGGATATGATGTCAACACACATGTAATGTGTCATCTGCTCACTTTGATTTCAACATGGTGTGCGCAATGATTTTACACCTTCTTTTCAGCCTTTTCTTTGTGTTGCCAGATGTGAGCAGCCTCCATCATTCGGTGAAAACATGTAGAAAATGCCTCAGGAAACAAAAAGTGCTCAAACATGTATGACATCCCACCTATTTCTGGTCAAATCACCAAGATGCCTATTCTCACAGAATTAAAATTATTCCAGGACATTGGAGTTTCGCAAAATATAATAGGTTATTTGTGGGGAAATTTTCACTTTCCAAACACTGACATGGTGGAATCGCACAGGATTAAAACATCAATGATGACCTCAGTAATTATTACAAGTTGCAATAAGTCAGTAGGTAAAAGTAATCCTGTCAGAAAACAACTAAAGACATACAGTAATCATCTAAAGATTAAGTGTTCAATGAGGTATAATGATCTTATTTTAGACAGTAGGTCTGGAAAATCTTATTTCAACAAAGATCATTTTGTTCCATTGGCAATTATTTTTTTTTGTTTGAATTAAGCAAAAGAATAAAAAAGTAAACGTCAGCGGAACAAGTGAAAATTACTTTGGTCAAATTTCTTTAGGTGATTATTTTAAGTGTGATGAGATATTTGGATTAGAAATGTGAATGATACACTTGATAAGATTTAAATTTTTTTCCCCAGTGTCCAAGCAGGATTCTGTGCCAGACTCCTTTTTTTTTTTGTTTTACTCATCATTCTACATCAAATCATATTTAACTGAAAGAATCTCATTTTGTGTCCTATCTCACTTATAAGTTAATTATTCCAGGACATCAGAGTTTAGCTAAATATAGTAGGTCATTTGTGAGGAAATTTTTAACTTTCTAAATTACTGACATGGTCGACTCTCAGGGGATTAACATGATTGACGACCTTGGTAATTATTATAAATGGCAAGAGGTCCCTAGGTAAAACTAATCCCGCCAGAAAAGGGTTTAAAACATTTAATCTATATTACTGAATGTATTGTAGATTTTTTTTCTAACTAAATTCTGGCCGCACACATTCCGTTTCAGTTTCCTCTTCACATCTATATGATACAACTCAGCTTCGCATGCGGCGGTCGTATGTGAACAGAAGATTTACGCACTCTCGCCTTTAGCGGGGAGGAGTTTTATTCTCTGAAGGGTACAGACTTATGTTTTTCTGCTCTGTATGCTAATGAATTCAAAGGGCAAAAAAACAGGTTGATTTACAAGTTGACCCTTACCATCTCAAACAGCATTACAAACAGCTCTGATTTCCTGGCACCCAGGCATTGGGGAAGACAGAGAGGGCAATCATATTCATCTGTAGCCGCCCTCACTCTGAATTTTCCAGGTCTGTCAGTGAAACCGCGGGGGTTGTGTGCTCAGTGAATGAAATGTGAATAAATAACAGAGAGAGAGGAGTAGAAGGAGGAGGAGGAAGGAGAGGCAATAGCATTAATTTCCCTCCTTCATTCATATTCACGCGGTGGGGCCATCGCTCTCAGACGTGTGATCTTAAACAGATTTCTTGGCACTCGCCCCCCATCAGTGTATTTTCTCCGTCATGTATCAAAGCCGTCATATAGGAATAAACCCTCAAACTCGACGTCACATCCTGCCTGAGTTAAAGTGATATTCAGTACAGATTTGGGAGGGGCAAGGGTGCCAAGGCGGCAGGGACCCCAGCGTCACATTGGAGGGATCGTAGCCGGAGACGACTCCATACATCAGTTGGGACATCGGCTGTCAGAGCGTGAATGGGTTTTGTCATGAATGAATAACTACCAGAAATGTGCGGTGAGGGGAAGAAGAGAGCTTTACTTGCCTAAGCCTTTTCATCTCCTGTGATCCACACTTCAGGGTTGGAGAGAAGAAAGAAGGGTGGAGGAAAAAAGAGAGGGGGGGGGGGGGTGTTTGAAATAAACAGATTCCTCAGTGGGAGAAGATGAGGAAGGAGAGCCTCTTTTTCACACTGAAGAAAGGAGAGAACAAGGGGGAAAAAGATAAAGTCTGTAATAGAACGTGCAGCCAAGTCAGTCCGACGGTGCAAATGGAGTGTGTGCAGAGCATTGTGTTGTATACTCAAGTGACATGTCCCCTCAGGCTCGTGTCGACTGAACACTTTTGTTTCGGAGTGTAAGACTAATTTCCCACCCTAAGGGAACTATGTCACAAGAATATGCAATGAGAAAAAAAAGGCTCACACCGTCACTGTCTTGCTGTCACCATTTATGTCCCCAGTGGTGATTTTATTTCTACATACCGACAACGCACTGCGTGTATTTTTTGAAGCAGGAAAAATAACCAAAAAAAAAGAAGTAAAGGATAAAAAGGAAGTGAGGCAAAAAAAGAAACAAAACAGATGAGCATGGGATAAAACAGTCCATACTGTGAGGGGGTGGGTGAGACTGGAAAGGTGAGGGAGCTGGTTTGGTTTAAGCTGGCGGAATGGGGAGGGGATGCCAAGTGTTGCCCACGACTGTGTTGTACTTTACTCCGGCACTGTACCAGGATACCACCTGCTGCTATTCCTTCTGCCCTGGCACTCCCTTTGATGGCAGCTGGCTATACTTCTACCTATTCCGTTTTTTCCAAGAACTGCTAAGATGGTACACCTCCTTTTTCCTGCATCCCTGTTGATTTTTGACCTCATAACCTTATCGGAAGTTAAGCTACACCTATGTATTTACAAGCACACATGTACCATTTGGTTCAGAGTATAGTTGGAGTACTTCATTTCTACATTGACGACTATCTCTGTTGCCTACCTCCGGTATAACCACCTGCTTATTGATTTCTAGATAGGCAAGTCGTGTCAAATTTTCTACCAAAATTCTTAGGCTCACTCCATAGTTTTTCCCATTGCCTCATTTCCTCATAGATTTAATTTCCGAGAAAGTGGAGAGATCAAGCAATGTAATGATTATCATTTACCCATCAGAGCCAAAGGGAGAAAAACGAGGGTATTCACATTCTCAAGTGCACCAAACTTCAACACTGATTTAATTTTCATGTCTGTGAGGTATTCAGCCACCCATTAAAACTACTCTTAAAGGTGTCAGTCATGTAAAATACTGCAGAAATGGTAACAATATCACTTTAAATATATTTTTCACTGTCTATTTTTGCAGCAAAACACTTTCCACACATGAGAAAAATAGCTGCCACTCCTATTCTCTACATTACGTGCTGGTTCAGAGAGCCTCGAACCATGTGGTTGCACTAAAATATAAACATAGGTGAGAATGGCTCTGCATTCTAACTCCATTTCCCACAGTTGTTTAGCCAGCTCTGTTAGAAAGTCAATTAACAATCAGCTACGAGCACAACGAAAGCCATGAGAGCACACAGTATGCATCTCAAATACAGAACCTTTAAATTACATTCCTAGAAATCTGTTGTTTGTCTTTTATTTCAGTTCATGAAGTACTTTTTCAATGAAAAGGTTTATTTTTGGGGCAATAGTAACTATATGACCCTGGTAAGCAGAAATACATGCACTTGTTATGTTCTGTATCAGGGTGATATGACTCCTCCAGCCTAACATTGAAGGTCACTAAATATTTTAATCGAATTCCCTGCAAGGAAATGCTGCAAAACGAATGCTAGAACTAGAAAATGTAATCGGGTTGACATGGTTTAATATTTTGAAGACATTGCAGACCAGAGATAGATCTGCATATATGTGGGTTCAATACAAAATCCACCAAGAAACATTTTAAAAACTATATGTTATACAATGTCCTGTGTCAATATTGTAGAGTTATTATTAATACACAACAGACACACGTTCAGACAACGCAAAAGTCATGAAGCTCTCAAAAAGTTCATCTAATCAAATCAAAATAAAATATTCCAACAAAATACTCCTGCTCTGGAAATAATTACAATAATTATGTTTTGGATGTACGTTTTGCATTTGTTTTGGGAGGTTTGTACGTTTTTGCTTCTGCTTAATTTCTGTTATTGGGGCATTTTTCTCTTGTAGTGTACTTCCGTTGCATTACAACCATTGTTTCTGGTTGTTTATCTTGTTTTTGCAGCGTTTTGTCGATGCGGCGTGTTTGCCCCTGCCCGGCACCGTATAATGCAAGTCAATACATTATTCTTTCCAAGTGAAATGCCATACAAGTAATGCATTTGGAATTAATGTTCTATAATCAAGCGTGTCACGAATATTAGAAAATCATGTCCCATCCCTAATATAAATACAGCTTTGCAGTGCCTAGAGGGTTCAAAATTCAAACTATGAACTACAGTATTAACTGTCTGGATGGACCCCCCTGGATCATGTGCCCCCATCCTACTGCATCCCCTTCTCTTTGGTTCTCCCTGAGGTTTCTCTTTTCCCACTGGGTTTTTAGAGTTTTTCTATGTCAAGAAGTGGGGTCTAAGGACGGGGGATGCCCTGGACATTAATCCACTTCCTTCACCTGCTGTTTATTTGACTGGTATTTGTTTTCTTGTCTAACTAATTCTGTAAAGCCTTGTGAGACAACCTTGTTCTCTACAAATAAAATTGAACTGAATTATTAAGGCTCCCACATACACGGATAAATGTATCAAAGACTAATAAAAGTGGGTTTAGCAAGACATGACCTGTTTAAAGGAAAAAAACCATGGAACTGCTGGAAAAGGACTTGAAAACACAACACAGTATTAATGTTTCCAATAGAGGCCTTGTCTTTTTTCCTTGTGTGCTTCTTGTCCTCCTCCCTCCCACAGGTGCTTTAAATTAACATTTTCATTCTAATCATTTAATACAGTGCATCTGGCACTTATTCACATTATGTGTTGGAAATCTAAAATAAATATAACATCTAATTTTCTTTTATCCTACTTGACTTCTACCTGGAGTCTCTATGCTTCATCTCCTCACAGGTTTTTGGAGGATCATCGTACCTTGTCCCCTGGAACTTCTCTAGGCCAACTGCTTCTCACCTGCCTTCATCGTTGTTGTCCATGTGGCAGAGTTTGTTATACACTTCCATAGATGTTTAACTTTAACAATCGGTTTATTATTGAACTTTTATAATACATGTAGTCTTGTAATTTTATCTGTCATTTTATTTCTTATTTATTGATCTATTTCTTATTTATAATCAGTTTAATTTGTCACCCTGTCTTAAAATTGTACTTAAATTTTTAATCAATGTGAAGCACTTTGGGCTACAGTGTTTGTATGAAAGGTGCTATACAAATAAAAATTATTATTATTATTATTAATAAATTTACTGTACAGTGGTTCCCCACGATAACATGGTTCACCATTTGTGGCCTCACCATTACGGTGTTTTTTTAGTGCAATTTTGCACTCTTTTATTGTTTTACATACTGTATGAATGTGCATTGTGTTTTGTGTCCTGATTGGTCCTGCTGGCAGAGCGTCACCCATGTTACAAGTGATAGCAAAAGCCAACGTGATGTATAAACTCTGCAGACACGTGTCAAACAGTTTTCTCTGTGACCCACCAGTTTACAAAACAAAGATGAGTAAATATAGCGGCACATTAATCCATAGTCAGTCAGTCAGCCAGCCAGCCTGCCCATATATATATATATATATATATATATATATATATATATATATATATATATATATATATATATATATATATATATATATATATATATATATATATATATATATATATATATATATATATATATATATATATATATATATATATATATATCACATTTCACTTCATTAACACCTGAGTCAGAAACAGGACAACCCTACACCATATCCACCCTTACTAAAGTGTGATTGTTATTTTCTATTTTGCTTCATTTGTTTTGTCCTGTCTCATTGATTGTTGCTGTGAGTTGACGCCACTTGGAGCATTGTGGTAGGTGCGTCTCTCACATGTTGTATTTCATCAGTTTCCCCTTTACACACAGACACACATTGCTCTCTAGTGTCCACTGTACCCTTGACTGTACAAGCTGAGAGTGATTTATGTATTTACAGGGACAATGAACAATGAAAAACACTTATTAGGTGTCATGTTCTTCATCGTTCGTGATCAAGGTTAAAGGAGGCTTTTAAACTTATGCTGCAGAATAGTAGTGTGTTAGTGTGGGTGAGAGTGCGCATATGTATGTGTGTGTGAATTTCCCCAAAGGCCCAGTGGTTCCTCCTGACTAAATGTGTAATCGATCATAAAAAATGCTGAATAGCTCAGTCTGGACAAGAGACAGGGAGACAGCAGTGTACAAGGGACATTGACTGAGTTAATGGAGGTTTATGTGATGGCCTGTGTGTAGGTACCTCTGGTCAGTGGGATGAACTCATTCACACCGTGACGTTTAAGAGGGTAGACCTGTAATTTGTATTCATCTGAAGAATATAGGGATGAGCAGCACTCTGCATTTATACGACTCAAAGATGTCAGTAAATAGACAGCACCAATCACATGCTCGGCTGACTGATCTGTTTGGTTTAGACTGCAAATTACCGATCAGTAGCAAATGTATGATGAAATAAATCAATAGTTTCTCAACACTCAGCACTTCTTTGTAGGGCCTGGTTATCTGATGGTCTTAGTCCGGGCCTATATTTCGTGGGAAAATTGCATAGATTGCGGCAAACAGAACTGGAAAATATCAGTGCTGTTAAAATATTCGTCAGCTGACATTTATTTTAAATGGCCTATTCATCATCATAATTACGTAATTTTACAGTGCGCGTTGGACATAAGCATTGGACACTTTTGTAGAATATATTTTCAGTTCATAGAAGTTTCCTAAATCAGTCTCTGTGTACAATCTTTGAAGAATGTCAGAGTTCTCAAAGGAGATTGGCTCGAGGATCCACGATAGACCACACAGGTCTATCTTGAGGCATTCAGTACATTCACATGTTTAGAAGAATTCTAATTATTGCCTTAGTCTGGAAGTGTTAAAAGTCATATATACACCTTAATCAGACTGTTATTGAACTGAACTGGACTTTTAGAAATTGGATTATTTATGACAGATAATGTCTTGTATCATCATCTGAGCCTGCTTTATCCTCACTTGGGTCACGGGGGTCACTGGGGGCCTAATCCAACTACAGTGGGTGAAGGCGGGGTACACCCTGTATGAGTCTACAGTTCATCTCAGGGCTGAACATATATTGATAAACAATCACTCTCACATTCACACCTATGGACAATTTAGATTAACCAATTAACCTATCAGTGCATGTGTTTAGATGGTGGGAGGAAACTGGAGTACCCGGAGAAAACCCACGCAGACACGAGGAGAACATGCAAACTCCACACAGAAAGGTCTGGTGTGGGAATCGAACCAGAGTCCTTGCTGTGAGGCACGAGTGCTAACCACTGCACCACCGTGCCACCCTATGACAGATAATGTCGTGGTTCTAAATCAAGCTTTGTTACCATGTGTACACCAGCCACACTTAGCTTGACTATTGTTTGGTCTGGACCCTCCCTCTTCCAGAATCGACCAGAGACATAGCATGGCAAGTATGTTACATGTAAGAAAGCGTACAGTATGTACGAAATGACTTGAGCTGTCGCACGATTGCTGTCCTCCTTCGACTATGTATACTTCAAATGTGATGCCTTTGTTTACTAATTGTTTATTATCTATGGCACCAACCAGAAAATTGCCAATGTGAAAGGGTGTGTAGAACCACCTTGTATCAGGGAGTCAAATGTACCTCACTCAATCATTTCTCTTGCACTACATGTATACTGGGATTCTTGCCAACAGCGTGGCTTCAATGTGCATGTAAAGTTTAAGTGTATGAGAGCTTCATAGAAGTCATTTCAGGCATTAGACTTGTGACATGTAAAAGTAATGTGACACACCCCTGGACTACAAACTGTTGCTCATGAAGATAGAATTAAATATTTTTTACCTCTTCTCATGAAATAATTGTGAACATGTGATAGTCTTGATAGATAAAAGTGTAACTTTGACACAGTATGTGATCACTGTACCTGCTCAAAGGTGATTGATTTAATAATAGCAATACAAAAGGAAATTTATGAGAAAATTTAATTCTTCCAACTCTCTGGGCAGCAGCTTACATACCACAGCAGGAGCCGGACTTTAAAAATCAATCACATTGCGTGAAGATTAATTACTAACTTAATAACATTGATCAAATGCCCAATCAATACACGTGTTAAATTAAAAAAACAAAAACTATGACAGCCCTGCATCACCTACTGACACATTACGCCACATTGTGATCCATATATTTACATGAGCATCTGACATCTGTGAAAGATCATAAAATATAGAAGTGCATTAGAACGCCATAAGAGGCTGCTGTTATACGGTCTAGTTAGTGTGGCTCCAAGGTGAGAATGTCTCATTTTCTTAAATGCATGTTGCCTTGACTCCTTTTTACTCAAAGAGAAGCAGAATTGAAAAGACTAACAGATTACCAAGATAGTGAGTTTGTTTCGGTCCATGTATAGCAATTTTAGCATCTTTATGCAATAAAATGTTTAGTTTTAGTCCATGTTAACCAGCAGAGTTGATATTTAGCATGTTTAGCTGGTTCTGCAGAAATCGTGACTCAAAATGATGAGGCCAGACAGTAAAGAATGACCATAAATACATGAGCAAGGAGTGTGACGTACAGCACTGTTCAAAAGTCTAACAGCACCTTTAGCTTTGTAGTTTTGCAGGGTTGAAATAAACATGTTAGGTGGCCAATTTGGTACCAAGAGTTGAGGAATAGTCCCATTTTGCCAAAAAAATTTTCTTGAAAATTCCCTATTTTAAAGTCAGGGGGGACTGCTTTAATTAATGTTGCCAAGCAATTGCGAGGAGGGGGGACAGGAAAGGGAAGTAGACATATCACACAAAATGCAGAAAGAGCCAACTGTTGTAGCTTGGTGTACCTATGTGTTTTTGGCAAAGGAAGTGACTTGCAAAAACGTCATGGTAATTGGACTGATATTTTGGGAGATAGTAGTAATTTTGGAATATGATGACCTTATAATTACATTGTTACAGGGTTGATAGGAAGCGCAGTAACACACTGCATGATATCAAAATTTAAATATTAACTGTCATATAACTTTTAAAGATGTCATTCCACTGAAAACCACTTTTCCACACTTCTTTTGAAATCTGATGGGTCACGCCACTTCCCAACACCTGCTGCGCTTGAAAGTGGTGTGTCCCCTCCACTGGCTGTATTTCCCATTCATAGAAAACAACCCACAGAAACGAGCAACTCAGAAAAAGCCTGTCCACTACATGTCACAGGGACATTGGCGTCACCCACGTTGGGTTAAGCCCATCCCCCATTGCAGTGAATTCGAAGTAGCATTAGCATTTCGAAGAGAAGATGGCGCCACAGTAGCTGCTGCACCAACTTGAGAAAAATGGCGGAGCAAACTGGTTCATGTGCTCTCTGTAGAAATAAAGCCTAGTTTTTTTCCCTGCAACTTTTCAGAACAAGTGATGGCATGAAATGCTACTCTGGGAAGGTAAATACACACAGAGCGAGATGGAAGGGGTGAGTGTTCCTTCATGCATTCTGTCATGGACATGTATATGGAAGTACTGGTAAACTCTGTTGTTTGACCTCAAGTAATTTTTCTACCCTCCAAAAACGGCTGGAAACAAAGCAATACAGAGGGCTTTTTAAAATAAAACCAACTGAATACTTTATCCAATAATAATGGAGAACACAGCAATATTAATGAATTAACGATGGAATGACTCCTTCAAAGAATACTTTTAAAATGTAGACTATCATCTTTTCCCAAAAGTCAGCTTTCTCCAGTATAAAAACTAATAGAGGTGAAACAATTCTTTGATGAATTTGAATATTTAAAGTACAAAAAACGTTCAAGGCAGATTCAGGCAGCTGTACATACCGATATTTTTAGATTGTATCTTAATACAGACTGAGAAATGGAGACGTGTGGTCATTCTAAATTTACTAAACCAAATGTTATAAACCCTTTGCACAGTACTGTTCAAAGAGGCTACTTTTAATTCTTTATAATATTGTGGCAAGAGAAATGAAGCTGTCGTAATCTAGATAATTAGTGAACACAATGGAGATGGACGTCCTGCAAGAATTTTAACTCACATTTACATCATCTAGTCAAAATATTGCATTACTGCCTGTAGAAAATTATGCTAATACGCAGGATTTCTGGTCAGATAACAACACAAAGCAGTAACACACCTTCATAAATGAGAACAAAAGGAAATCAGTTTGAGAAAATTAAACCATGACCAAAGTACACTAATCCAAAATAACAGGTGCCTACATTTCTTTAGATGAAAATACCTACAGTGTATAAAGGAATGCAGTCAAACAAAACCTTAAATGATAAGATCTTAAATCGTTGACAGCATTGTTTTAATTCCTAGTTTGTTAATCCTGAACATGCAGTGTTTTTTTTTTTTAGATTATAGATGAAAAGGAAACAAGGATGAAGAAGTACGTGCTGACAATGACACACATGAACATACATAATCAAGCTGTGCGTCCCTCTCTAATCCAGACTGGATATAATACAGCGACTCATCCCTTGTGGTAGACCCCAGTTCGTCTTTTATCTCCCAGGGACTGTTTACTTCCAGTAATTAGGCCATTCATCACCCTAATGGGAACATCCCCCTCCACTAAACAACTTCTCCCTTCTCTGAATAAGCTTACAATCCTGGCATGGCGTTTCGGAAAGAGGGGGGGGGCTGCTCCTAAGGCTGACATGAGTTGAGGAGGTGGGGGATGTCCAGTTGGTCAACGCCTCATATCAGAGGTCAGTTTATGATCCAGAATGCACTGGGGTGTGCTGCAAAGTCGGAGGTCTTTTTCTAAAGTCCAAATGTGATGCAGATTTGCTCCAAATGTTATAAAGTTCTACATGAAGGTTGTGATTAATTAGGAGCTGGAGGAGTTACTGCCACTGGCAAAATGCAAACAAAATTCAACCTTGCTGCCAATTTATTCCAGATGCCAATCATTTACTGCCAGAAAAAGTGGCACATGGAGCAAAATGAAGTTTTAGATATATGTACCTGCAAATGTCAAACAAGGTCAATGATAACATGCACAATAATGCATATTTAGATGTATTTGTTGAGACATTTAAACTTTTGCTTTAATGATAGACCAATATTTAGGTTTTTTACTCATATTAACATTAGCCTGTTGAATCATTCGTTCATTCTTTTTTCGAAATAAAACCAAAAATAAGACAACGAAAAAAACAACTTGTTTCTTCATTATTTGTTTCCAAAACCAAAATGAGAAAACGGATAGTGATGTATTTTTTCAGTTTTCCTTTTTGTGTTTCAATGAGTAATGAAAAAAAAAATGGATGACGGCCGTTTTATCCAATTCTGACCTGAAGCAAATTGAGTAAACCGCAAATTAATCTCAACAACCCAAAGAAACATGGCCACCGGACTTGAAGATTATTATGGTATGATCTGACACTAATTTTTTTCCGTGGTCATATCTTCAGGTCCACGGCAAGACAATTGGGTCACATTTACGCCAGTGCTTAACATGTTAAGACTGACTTTTATCCGTAAAAAAACAAGATGTGTGTCAAATATGCACATTCTCCAAGACAACAGCCATGACACCATGAAGGCCTTTCTGTGTGGAGTTTGCATGTTTCTCTCCTCATGTCTGGATACGTTCGGTTTCCCCCATCACCCAAAAACATGTTTGTTAGGGTAAAATCCTCAGCCCAGAGGTGTATAATCCCTAGTCCTGCCATGTATTGGTTCTTCTTGTTCACTTCATATATGTGATTCCACTAAATATCCATCTACCTGGATGAGGACTTGTATGGTTGGAACAAATACATGGCAGGACTTTTAATTTTTGGACCTGGGATTATATACCTCTGGCCATTATTATCCTGGCCCTACTGCTGGAGATGGATCCCCGGGCGCCGCACATGGCTGCCCACTGCTCCTTACAGGTGCCCCAATGGCATGGAGGATGGGTTAAATGGACAAATGTCATTGTACAATGTATAATGACAAATAAAGTACTTTACCTTCACCTTTCTATCTCACTTGGTGTTTATTTTACAAAGAACTGACTCGAAGAATTAAGTGAGTGGACACTTTGTTTTGTTCTTATCTGAATGTAAGTTCTATTATGTGCAATGTTCATGTTACCTGTTCTACCTTACCTTTTAGTTTCCTTTAAAAAAAAAACAGGGTTTTTTTTTGTTGTTTGACAGAGAAAAAAAATCTGCATCGGCTTCAAATATTGACTTAGAAATATTGGTGGCCTGAAAAAAAAAATAAAAAATTGCATCAACCCCCCATAAAAAATCCAAATCGGTCGATCACTATTTTCGTTATTTTCTCTCCTCTCGCTCATTACGTCTGTATCAATCGACAAAAACACCAATGCACTATCGACAGCCATATTGCGAGGATCCTAACAGATGTTTCATCACTGTTTAACATCTCTGACAGTACAAACCCTTTATCTCCCTGACAGGCCGACTGTCATTTTGAACAATTTGGGAAAAATCTCATCTTGAGCGGAGGTCAGTAACACTATATAATTACTTATTTCCTCCTTCATGCTGGTCTACCGCTGTAACTTTGTGCGTCAGAGTGAACAATAGCCATTGTGGTGTAGACAGACACCTCAGACAAAACCATCGGATGGTTAGGAGAGTATAGTAATGGAACACCAGAGGCGACTGTGCCGATGAGAGATTGGTCTGTCGATGGCTCTGGCTGTACCGCCTTTCCATTCATTACGTTGTCCTGCTGTATCTGTACGGTATGAACGCCATGTCTTGTCCACTGAGGGGGGGGTGAGTGGACTCCTCCGCTACCTCTCTGATCACCACTCACCTCTCTACGGTTGCCATTGTGTCCAGTCACTCTTCATTAAGATAGGCCTTAATGGACTTTTTCTTTTCTTTTTTTTTCCCCAGGCTTCTGTGCTTCCAGAGAAAGACGGAGACTAAGGAGATGTAAAAAGGTTGCATGAAGCTGTGGATGAATGTGTTCCCCTTCTCTTGTCGTCTATACAACAGGTTCGACTGGTTATAAAGAGAGTCCATTTCAATGAAGAAAAGACTTTCAATATTTAGTCGTACTGAAAGAAAAATGAAAAGAGATAAAAAGGTATTGCTCAACAGTCCTTTTATCGACGATTGCAGTGCTGCCAGAAAATCTACCGACATAATATTGTGATGTTATTCCTGTTCATTTAGACATCTACACCCAAATAAGTTTTATATACGTCAAACAATGTTCTCGTGCTTGTGAAATTTGTGTTTGAGTTCGTTTAGTGCTGGAGCTAGTTGTTGACTTTAGCTAATTGCCGTTGTAATGTACAAAACAACCCACATCCATGAAAACTGAATCTGCATTGAAAACTAGAGCTGCACAATATATTGTTTGACCATTGACATCAAAATGTATGTGTGCGCAATAGTCACATCGCAGGTCCCGCTATTTTTATTGTATTATTTCTTTATTTAATTTCATTTAAATGTATTTTACATGTTTTATTAATTTATTTGTCTATTTATTTGTTTTAATTGTGTATTTATTTATTTTTAATTATTCATTTTATTTCATTATTTCAGCTACAAGAAGGATGACACTGAAACATACGTTTTGTGTCGACCGCTAAATTGTTTGACCGTTTAACATATTCCTGAGTATTTTTTCATATCGCAATATACAGTATATCGCAGTTAAAAAAATTGCAATGTCAGTTTTTTCTAATGTCGTGTAGCCCTACTGAAAATCCCTACACACCCTCTGAAATTCTTCATTGGCTGCATTTATGTAACCTGTTGTGAATTTATTTTTATTTTTTCTCTACTTAAGTTTTAATTGAAAATGCAAAAACATGTAATCAGCAACAAACAACAAACAAACCTTGCTTTTGTACACTACATCCATATTATTTAGTCCTTCCACCATTCCAGGTTGTGTAATCAGCCCATTCATTAAATTTTTTGTCCATTTGTGCTTCTCTTAGTCAGTGAGGTTTGTTTCATTGTATATGTTTATTCAATAATTGCTTTATCCTTAATCCTTTATTGGTGGTTCTGTCTTTCTCCTGTTCCTTGTACAAGAAACTACAAAGTACCTTAAAAAAGTATATGTCATTTCCTATTAATTTCTATTAGACAACTTTTGAAAATATTGCCAAAACAAAAAAAAAAACCAAATTAAATGAATCATTTAAATATGAAGAAAAATGAATGAATAAATTAAAAAAATCATAAAACAAAAAATCCTGATTCACATGTGAATTAATTTTTTTTCCTCCCACCTCAACCCTCACTCACAACCCACTTTATCATTGCTCGGGTCGCTGGGTGCCTATCCCAGGTACAACGGATAAGAAGGGGGGGGTCACCAGGTCATCGCAGGGTTGAACGTATATAAGCAGACAATCACTTTCATATACACCAATTAACCTATCAGTGCATGTCTTTGGATGGTGGGAGGAAACCCGAGTACCTGGAGAAAACTCACGCAGACATGAGGAGAACATACAAACCCAGGTCCCACTGGGTAAGATCCCACCCACTGGTGTTGGAATTGAACCCAGGACCTTCTTGTGGTGACGAGTGCTAACCACTGCACCACCATGTTGCCCTATTGTACATTTCATAAGGACTGAACCATATGATTGTTTACGCATCAAAGAAAGACCTTATTTCATTTGTGTCTTAACATCTTCAGTGTAATTTTTGCATCTCAAAAATTCATCTCGTAGGCTGGAGCGGACCCCGTTGGCTGGCCGGTTTTGTGCCGCGGGCCGCATGTTTGACTCCCCTGTTCTACATATTAATGATGTAGTGTCACAGCGAGTGTACAGCACACATCTGTAAGTTAAACAGCTCTGTGTGACTGACTAGATGAATACGACACTGTAATAAAAGACACAACTGATTCTGTGTCTTAAGTACAAGAACCTCATCTCGCGTGCTCATCCCCCACAGCCTTTATCAGATGCAGGTATTGTATGCTGCAAAGGGTCACTCTCATTAGTCAAACCCTTGTATGGCATGGTAATGAATTAAATTAGGTAGCTCATTAGCCAGCAACTGGGTGATAGGCGATCTCATTTGAAGTGCACGAGCCTTCTCTGGTTTCTGCACCGAGGAGTTGTTATTGGAATAGAAAGGTGTGTTCCAGTGAGAAGGTGTTTTGCTGCTCACCTTTGAAGCCTTTATACAAGGCGAGGGAATTAAACCAATTTTCATGCACCTTATTTAGGCTTGCTGGAGAAAAGAAAACTAATAGCACAATCCTTTAGACTGATAATAAGAGAAAAACGAAAAAAAAGGGCAGCACAGATTAAGGCTGCTGCAGCATCTCTTTGGCAAAGCCACAATTATTTCCAAGGTTTGTACCAAGAATGCAATTGTTTAAAACCCTGAAATACACCCCCCAAAAAATTCACTGTGATACACAACAGACCCAACAGCAATACAGAAAAAAAACTCATGTTAACACTAGGGATGAGATATGATTTTCGAATATTCAAATACTTGTGAAACGCTCAAATATAGAATGCTAATTTCAAATGCTGCATTACTTGTATTGTGTTTGACTTGAACAGGATTGACTGTCATTGGGGGCAAACGCACCGCATTGACAAAACGCTGCAAACACAAGAAAGATGAACAACCAAAAACACAAACACATGAAACTAATGCAAGAGAAAAATGTTGCAATAACACAAATCAAGCAGAGTGCGTACGTACATCTCTGTGCCTGTAACGTCTGTGCTGTCGGA
Organism: Siphamia tubifer; assembly: GCA_020466265.1. Classification (NCBI taxonomy): domain Eukaryota; kingdom Metazoa; phylum Chordata; class Actinopteri; order Kurtiformes; family Apogonidae; genus Siphamia; species Siphamia tubifer. Next base: position 42,311,207 of record CM035803.1, on the reverse strand, counting down.
GCTCGGTGCTCTCGGCAGGCGGATTCATTGTGAATACACGCGCATGCCTTCACCCCGACCATGTGGACATGTTCATTTTTTTATTTATTTTTTTTAGACAAACCTGGTGTATATTCATGTTGTTAAATCCGTTCAACACTGTAGCCGAAATCAGCTGTTTCACCCGGTTCCACTTAGACCGTTAAATTAAATATAGGGTTGGCTGCAGTTATTGCGATTTCAAAATTAAAAGCCTTAATTGTTTCATGCAGAAGATAAGATGAATTTCTCAGGGAAGATTGGTAATAATCTTGTTTATTCAGTAAACGTTTGCATACCTCTTTTACCTTTTCTGTCACCGCGTGTGTGTGTTTGGAGGTGGAGGTACACATCAGCACGGGGGATCGTCATGGAAACGCGTTCCATTTTCGAATAATACTCGAATACTTTCCAGTATTTTGGACCAAAAATCACATCCCTAGTTAACACAATAAGTGGACATTGTGAAGAAAGATTTTAGTGGTCGCTTTTTGCACACACAAAAAAAAATCATACATAACAATTCCAAACCTATTTTTAGTCAAGTGAGCAAAGGCTGTCTGTCCCTTCAATATTCCCAACATAAGCAGAGCATATTTGTTTGTGTCACAATACATCTGACGATTACTTTTAATCATTTACCTTGAAGACCTACAGTCTCCACAAACACATATTCATAGATTGGCTGTTCCTTTTTTTTTTTTTTTTTTCCAGATTATTGCAGTCTTTTCACATTGCCTTGGTTTGTCTGTCTGTATGAAGGACAAAAAATTCAATATTGAGTGGCGGGGCGTGCAAAGAGCACAGCTGAGGCCCCGTCTACGACATAATGGAGACAGAGGGAGAACGAGAGCTGAAGGTGGGGGCTTAAGAAAAGGATGGAGAAAAAAAAAAGACAAACAATTTCTTCCTTGTTTTCCAAAGAAAAATCCCCTTATTTTGTGACCTCTTTTTTGCACACACAAGTACACACACAGTCACATCACAAGGACAAAATGTGCAGTAATCAGTGCTGCGAGTATCCATTATTTTATATTAAAAAAAAAAAGAGGGGGGGATGATTGATGCTGATATGAATTAAAGTTCAATTGAAGGACGGAGCTCCGAGTTATGGCTGCTATTCATCAATTAGATCCCGAAACACCCCCTTCTGAACGGAGAGAGAGAGAGAGAAAAGGAGAGAGGAGGTAATGCTGAGTTTCTTTTCTTCATTTTATGTTTTTCTATGTGGACAGACAAAACTCAAAAAAGACTCATTGGCTAGTTTTAATTTGACAACAGCGAAAGAAAGTCCAAGGCTCTAGTACTGGAGTATGAAGGATTACTGCGCTCAAAGTAATAACAGGAGACAGGCTAGCTGAATGCTAATTGGGATACAGACCTCTGCAAATGAATTTGCACGCACAATTTTAAATGTGTGATGTTACTTTGCAAACATACCTTACACTGTGCAAAAAACAACAACAACAAAAACCTTCCATTGGACAATTGAGCGAATGCATTTGTTTCAGCAGGAACAAGGTTTTGTTTTTTCTTGCCATAACTTGAAATGGTTCATATTCAGCTAAACCCATTTTTATTAATTTGTGGTTCATTTATTTGTGGATTTAGACCCTAATAGTGCAAAAAGTTTGAATTTGAACCCATCAGGTGCTGCAAAACCATTTAATTCTAGCAAAATTGAGTGAATTTCTACAACCTGTTTTAATTCCTGCCTAGTGATATCAATTAATACTATGGTGGAAACAGGTACAAAGAGAAATGTGTATTTTTTAAAGGTTTGAAGATGTGTTCCAAAAAAAAAAAAAAAAACCCAAAAAACATATATACATTATTGTATATTTACACACACACACACACACACACACACACACACACACACACACATATATATATATATATATATACACAATAATGTTTAGGATGTAAAATGACATTTGAAAATACGAACTGTGCTTTTGCAGCTCTCTTCTCTGGGACTAAAACTAATAATACACTGTTGCCCATTTTCTGAAGAAATGACTGATGATGACGGCTTGAGGAATATCTTTCCAGTGTTTACTTTTTTTTTGTTTGTTTGTTTGTCATATGGAATACAACTGACTAAAGAGTGAGTGATGCTTTGCAGAGTTGGGTGCTAACATTTTAGATGGTGAAATACATTTGATATATTTCACCCTTTTGTTGCTACAGGCTTCCTGCACTCCCTGAATATGACATGTTGGCTCGTTTGTATCCAAAAAACGTACATATAGCTGAAGTGGCTGCTTTCTAATGTCGCCCTTGGTTGGGTAAGATTATTATCATTTAATATTGTCATATAATAATGATAATAACGATTAGATTCGTTGTATGTTTTTGTTTCTTTAAAGTCGCCCAACATTGGTTAGGAAGGATTATTGTAATCACTGTGTGTGTGTGTGTGTGTGTTTGTGTGTCTGTCTGTCTGTGTGTGTCTCCACAGAGACATATCATGCTATAACTCAATGAATACCTGAGATATCACCGTGTAATTACATGGGCATATACATATAGCTAATGTGCATCGGATACAATGATCCATTTGAGTAAAGGTCAAAGGTCAATGTCACAATTAACTAAAACATAAAACACACATTATTGGTTATAACTCAAGAATGGAGAATCACAGAGCGTTCAAATTGGTACCAAATAGGGATGGCAAAATTTCAAAAAAAATCTTGGCCAATCACTGAGCCTCAGTAACCGGTTGAGGCCGGTCACCGAGAAACGAAAGCACTTGCTTTGCCGGCTCACGCAGAAACACACACGTGTACACACTGCAACACGCTCACTTAGCTTTTTAAACACGAGTCACGTGAGCTTGAGTGTTGTTATGTTAAAATCTAATTTTAAACCATCACACAAAGAAAAAACATTAAATGTTACAGGAAATGATGCTGCTAAATATTATGTAAAAAAAAAAAAAGATGGATATATACAATACTGGATGTATTATAATATTACATGCACTATCGCATATACACATATAACGAAATTATCAATATTGCAAAAGGTCAAAGATCAAAGTTGCATTTAGCAGAAAGCTCAAAATCACATTACTGGCTCTAATTCAAGAACAGGTTGTCATAGAAACTTGAGATTGGCACAAAATAGGGCCGAGATTAGGCATTCTCTGAATACTTGTTTTGGAATAAGATCATCAGCAGTCGCCACGTACCACTTTCAGCCATTTTAACCCCAGCTTGGCAATGACTCACGCTGTGTGATACACATAAACATGTCTCTACTGTGTGGCGGCATTACATCATAAATTTAGTCTATCATGGTATTTTTTTTCCCCGTCTACAAGTTTTTACCAGTAATATAATGACTAATACGATATGGCCCACGCCAACATGGGAGTGCTACAAAAATACCACAAAGAAAGAAAGAAAATACATAAAAACCAGATATATAGGCAGCAATATAGGATTTAAAACAGGGAAACGTCTTGAATATCTTTGCAAGCAGCAAAGAAAGACAACAAATGTGAAAGTTCAGCAGGTTTTACTACAGGCAGAAAGGCAAAAAGCTTGTATGGCGCTTTATATATGTTATGTGAACTTGCTAGTAATGGCGTACAGCATCCTCTAAGCCTTGGGGAAATCTCTACACTTTCTTTCTTTTTCTTTTTTTTTTTGTTTCTTGCTATTGATGCTTCATTTCAAATACCAGACAATGTCTCTCACACTTTGTACAACAATTGAGCAGAAAACCAATAAAGAACCAAGCTTCCTTGACATTTTGCAGCTTTACCTGTGTCAATTCCACCGTACATTGTTTCGGAAGGAGATAATCCGTGACACGGAGCTTTGATCAGGTACTTGTTTATGGTGCTGCAATCTAAGGCCTTAATCTGCTAGGGAGATATCAGGTAGTGTCATCCCTGGGTGATGTTGAGTGGATGGAAGAGTGTCTGGTCGTGACTTTGTGTGCATAGGAGGGGATTAACCGAGAACAAAACAGACTCGAGGAGAAAAGAAGAGAAAGAGGGGAAAGTATATAAAGGAAAAATGAAGACTCTACTTTAGATCTTCAGATAGAAGACAAACTCATGACGATATATGACAACGACATGGAAGACCAGGACTAGAATGATCCGCTAGTCCTGAAAAATTCTATTCTAGGTAATAACTGTGCGATTTATGTTATTTCAGTAATGACTGTTTATCATGGTTTCTGCAGTTATCAGCAAATCTAATTTAATGCCACTTTAAACACATTTAATGCTCATGTCCAACTGCAGATACAGGTTTATATATAGTGTTAAATATACATGAGTGTTTACTGTTGACATGCTTTCTGACATTTGCTAATATTGCTCCTGCTCTTTCGTTACAGCATGAATATGTTCACAGTACGTTACAGTCTAAGCGTCCAGTGTCCGATAGGTGGCCCTATCGGAACGGCCCGGTAGGTGGAAACGCTCGCATACCATGAAATTCCTGTAAAATCTCCCAGAAGTTCCAATAGTGGAAACACTCCTATTGTGAAAATAAAAATTGGTGATCTTGACCTTTGACCTATAATAACCAAAATGTAATGGGATCTATTCTGGACCACCATGACGCTTTCCTGAAATGTTCATAAAAAATTGGTCCAGTGGTTTATATGTCCAGTTGCTGACAAACAGATAAACAAACAACAAATTCCCCTTCTGGGGGAGGGGTAACACACCATGAATAACTGCTTTTTTTTCCTTCATCGAGTGTGGTTAATTTATTAATGCCATTTAAAGCCTTAATTTTCACAAAGTCCTTAAAGTCTTCTAAAGAGGTTAATTATCCGCAGACACCCTCTTTATATAATGTAAATTTACACTGCAATTAATAAATTATGTACATATAATGTACGACTCGTGTACAGGGACAAGGTCTATTTAATATCAAAATGAAAGTGTGCAATGCATCACGTAAAAGAATAACAGAAGTGGCTTGATGTACTCAAGGGAAGAAACACAAAGCATGACTTAATACTTGAACCTCAACATGAAAACTCACGTGTTCTGGTAGTGTGTTGCTCAAGGTTTTTTCCCCCAGTTGTTTTTTTTTTTTTTTTCTTATCATTGGAATGAGTCAAAAATATCACTAAGTGCCTTGGTTTCATGTGTTTTATGGAGACTTTGAACCATTCTTTCCCAAGTGGTTTATTACCATTTATTACAATATTATCCATATTCTCCTGTAAAAATAAATTATTTGATCATGTAGATGTTCATAAAAGCACATTGTCAAAATATATAACAGTAAAAAACAGTACTGGGCAAATCTACAAAGGCCAAATTTATATACATCTTAGTCTCTGTATTAAGATATTACACTGAACAAGTGTAAACTATAGGCTACAGAAATTACTTGCTGAAAAGACTAGGATTACTACAGGCAGTTGAGATAAGGACATTATTTACCTGAATTAAAATTAAATATGTATTCTCTTCTATTGTATATTTTGCAAGGGTTACATTGACTATGTGTGGTTTGTTTTCTTGTGGAAACATTGTGTAAACAGTAAATAGAGTTCAGCAAAATAAGTCTTTTCTTCAGGATAAACCTTTAACAGTTGCATTGTATATGGAACGACGGATAAGTTGTTTTTGTTTGTTATTTGAATAAACTATTGCTGCTGCTGCTGCTACAACTACTACTACTACTACTAATAATAATAATAGTAAAGGAAATATACAAACTTCCTTCAAAATAACAAGTGACATCTATTGTAGTTTATTTTAGACTCCATCTGATGTCATCATATCTATGTGTGTGGTGATGTCAGCCTATCAATATGTGACAAGTTTGAAATGAAAATAAAGGTTAGTAGTAATAATAATAATAATAATAAAAACTTTGATCTACTTTTCCCAAAATGTAATGACATTTATTAATCTATAAACTCGATTAGTTATGAATTGAAGCAATGGTTTTGCTGCTAGAGTGTTAACCATTGGAGAAAAAGAAAAACTGAACTAAAACCACTGGTGTGATGACATGACAAAAGCAGTAGAACATGTATGCTCTGCACAGCGATAAGGAATAAAACAGTCTGGAAAAACTTGCATGTATAGTATAATATACTCTAAGATCATTTAGAAAAAAACTTCCAGAGAGTTCAAGATATACCAAGTCAAAACAAAGGTCATACTAAACTAAACTATTTTTGTCAAATAAATTAAATGAAATAGACTGTTACAACAGTATGGCCAAAAAAATAAATAAAAAAATCAGTGCGTACAATGGTACAAATGTATCCATGTAAACATATCTATTTGCATTCTAAAGATCCCTTTGTTAGAGTTAATGGATTTCAGGCAATTCAACAACCCAAAATAATTATTCAAGTATTCTTCAACCATCTGCCATCTCTGCTCAAAAAGGACTATTTTTATTTGTCATTCTTTCCGTCATGTAGACTTGTTCCAGTCTTTGTCTCCACACTGTTATAGTTGGTGATTAGACCCTTTTACAATTAACAGTTAAAATATACCTCTGCTCTACATTGAACTTGGCCGATATGATACCTAATTAAAAAAATAACACATTTCTCTTTTTACATTTTTTTTTCCATCTCTTCTTTAATATTTTTCCAAACACACCTGGGCAGTCCCAAAATATATGTGTATGATCACCTACTTTACCTGTAGATGAGTCTTTGACTACATTTGATATTGTCAACGGGGTCTGGAAAAAGTCAAATTCCCTCCACTGCTGACCATAATGCCCCACAGTTCCTCTTCTATAATAGTATTTGATTCCAATTCCCTTTTTCCTTGATATCATAGGTATTTTGAAAACTATCTGATGAGTCTTTTATAAAGATGGGAGATATGCTTGGACACGGGAAAACTTTTTTGTCCTGAGATTGGTACAAAATACTGTTCTATAGCTTTTGCTATTTTCCTAATTCTCTCGTTCTCCTTATGATTTAGTGCCTGATTTGCAGGTGTCTGTAAAAGTCATTTGAGGGGAGATCAAATTGTTCTTGGAGTTGTGCAAATGACTTCAGATGTGTTCCTTCAAATAAATGGTTGAAACTTTTTAAGCCTTTGGTTACCCATGTTTTAAAACCATTATCACAAATTGAGGGTGGGTAGTCTGGTCTGATTAATTTTTTGGAACACGTACAATGGGACTCACATTACTTGGTCTATGTCAGTTTTAGCTGCTTCTACATTTGAACCATCAGTAATTTCCTAATAATGTCCCAGTAATGTCTGTTTCATTTCTGTTCAGACTGGATGGGTGGAGTCATGTGGCTGGAAGGGTGGAGTCACACGGTTACACACGCTCCACACAGTCTTAAAGTTAAGGGGAATGAACATAATGTACCTATTCTGAATAATGTTATAGATGACAAAATAATGTAGGGAGAAGTAAAGAAATCAACATATTTATACCATGAGGTTTGCTCGACTCCACTATATTTTGCAACAGAGAAAGGGCCGCTGGCCAAACATAAAGAAACCCTGCATGTGTAACATAAGATGTGAATTACCTTATAGGTAGTGAAGTCCAAATTCAAGTCCATTTCCTGTATATTTCCCAACTCAAAATGACATACAATGTCTTTTTAACCTTCTAACATATTTTATTAATCTTGCTTTTAATTAGTCTTTTAAATCATCTATTCTAAATAAATTCTGTAACTTTGAAATAAATTCTCAACAGTATCACCACACACAGTCAAAATAGAGAAAAAAAAAAGACTTATTTTCTTTTTTATTAAAATACCGAATTACTTGACATGGGCAAAATGACATCGGTTACCGTACTAAATGTCGGTAAATGTAAATTTTGGTTTGTCGCCCAGGCCTAACTGAAAGTTTTGGACAGTACAGTGTATAATGAACTCAACATGAAAATAAGTATCTTCAACACCAGTGTTGTACCTGAACGAGTTCATTGAACGATCGTTCACGAACGATATATTTTTGACGAACGTGAACTTCTGCCAAATGAACGGGAAGTTGTGAACGCGGTTATTCTGGCATTTATTGAACTGTGTTTTTATGTAGTTCACATTTTGTTCTTATCACGTTGCAATTATTGAGTCCTATAAGGTATAAAATGGGGTCAAAACACAGCATTATCATAGATGTCATTTTTGTATTATTCTTCACAAATGTTGGCAACATAATGTTGTGGAATCGCCAATGAGAGAGAGAGAGAGAGTGTGTGTGTGTGTGTGTGTGTCTGTGTGTGTGTGTGTGTGTGTGTGTGGGGGGGGGGGGGGGGGGTTAAATGTACAGAGTGTGACCGGTGACTGGAGCAGGTGTTGTCCCATTCTTGGAAATAAACATTGAAAACAAAGCTCACTGAAACCGCTCCTTGTGTTCTAACCTGCAGAGGGAAGTTAACCCCGGGGTAAGGTACGTACTTCAGCCCTGGAGATTCTGTACGAAAGGAGGACAGCATTTTCCCCTGATTTCCTAACTACGGTCAGGATAACGTCAAAAACGGTTAATAATAAGTTTACAATAATAACACAAAAAAAGAACGAAAAAGTTCTTTTTGGGATCCATGAATTTCTAGTTCATAATTTGGAAGAATGAACGATGAACTGAACTAATTCATATTGAATAACTTGAACTGAACTTTGAACTAGTTCCTAATCAAGGTGAACTTTCCCAACACTGTTCAACACCATCACTTGCCAAACTATGAGTTTTCCTGGTGCATTGATGCTGTGGAAAATGACAGTTTCCAAATTCACTACAGAACCTCTGAACAAGTCATATCTGATGCTGCTGAGAAGCTAAGAAACTGCATTTCACCTTAATTATTGAAAGACATTGTTTAACCTGTTGCCCTCAGGGAGGCGCTACAGGTGCATCAGGACAAGGACAAACCGGTTTAAGGAATAGTTTTTTCCCTAAAGCCGTAACCACCTGAATTCACACATTTTCTGATGCCACACACCCATGTCCTGCCAAACACACTGCACAATATAATACACACTGAAGGTCAATCTATGTGCAATAATTTTCTTCCTATAGTATTTTTAATATGTTTTTAAATCAGTAAATATTTATAGATTGTATTTTTCTCTTTAGATATTTTCTATTTTTCTATTTTAGATATTTTATTAAATTTTTTTATAAACATGTTTGCACTGAACAGTAAGGTGCTCTTATCTCACTGCATGCGTATAATGCAAATTGTACATGTGTATAGTGACAATAAAGGCATTCTATTCTATTCTATTGTTAGGATTAGTAGTTCAGCAGTTATTAAACATTTCAGATCAGTAGGCTACATATTTTCGTTTAGGTCTTTTGGGGTTAAGTTTCTAAAACATCTGAGGTTCAGCCTTAGAACTGTAGTGCTGCATATGTAAAGTAAAAGTAGTCTGTGGAGTACCGTGGGGCTCTGAGAACTTTAACATAACATCAGAAAATACCTTAATACATCTATTAACCTGGCATTTAAACCTGTTAAAAATAAGCAATAGGTAATGGTAAAAAAAACTTTTCACTGCCTGAGACTACGTGTCGATGTGTTCAATAATGTAAATAAGTGGTAGTTTTAACAGAATAATCACCATCTGAATTTACTCTAAGTATCACAGTACGTGACAAAAAACACACACACCTTGCCTATATCTTTTGTTTTAGCAGTGCATAAACTGCAGCTATTGTACCAGAGCAGTGGGTTCCTTCTCTCATTATGCATCACCATGCCAAGTGGAAGAGAGATTAAAGTGCAGATTAGCAAGACTCCATTATTGTATATCCCAAATGGCTTTGGAATCAATGGTCCAACTCGAGAGCGTGATTTTCATTTCAACACTGGCTGGAGTAAAAAATAATGCTTTTTTTTTTTTATCAAAAGTGATCTACTAGTCAGGAGGGAAGCAGACCAGAAAGATAAAATATTAACCATTTGCACTGATGACTTTTATTATCCCATCCCCCAAAGGAGAGGCAAGGGGTACCGTTTTTGGTTAATTTTGTTTCGTTAACAATCTAGCAGCAAAACTATTGATTAAATTCATACCAAATTGGGCCAGTCACCCAGGATAGATTTGATTACATTTTGAGAACAGTAGGTCAAAGATCAAAGTTCTTAAGAATTAAAACTATTAGTTGAATTCACACCAAATTGGGTTTTTAGATTATATGTGGTTACATTTTAGGAAGAGTAGGGCAAATATAAACATTTTTTTTTAGGATTTTCAAATCCCCCCATATGACTTAAAATCAATATCACAACTAGAGCACTCAGAGACTGCAGACCATTATTTTATCAGTCATTAACAAAAAGAGTAAAAAATAAAAAATAAAAATCAAAGAAATCCTTGGTCCCATTTTTCAGATATGGCTTTTTCAACATTCGACCACGTATGACGTCACTCTGACATTATGCAACGTCACACAACGACCAAATTTCATGTTTGATTTAATGTTAAATATGAAGCATAATATATTGTTAGATTTAACAAAATATGTCATTAATCCTGCTTTAAGGTGAAGGTCATACATTTTGAAAATATACCATTTGCTTGATGTCATGTGACGTCAAAACGTGATGTCATTGCGCCTATCTGTGTTATCTCATCTGATGTCCGAAGGTAAAACAAAGTGAATGAAAAAAAGCCTGTGATACCATCTGAGATATCACCACTTATGTGTTTTAGCTGTTGACCTTCACTGTGACCTTGACCTTTGACCTTTACAGCTCAATATTTAATGGTTTCTTCCTTAACTCATTATGAATCATCTCTGAAAGTTTCATCCAAATCCGTCCATAACTTTTTGAGTTAATCTTGATGACAAACAGACAAACAAACGCAGGGTAAAACCACACCCGGTGGCGAGCGTCAGGATTCCCCAATACGCCTTGCGATTGGTCATGATTCTCATCAGATGGAGTCATTAATGGAAAGTTTGGCACCGGAAAGTGGCCTTTTAAGTGTGTTAAACATCGTGAGCTGACTGCACTAGCACGATGCCAGAAGCAAGAAGGCTTTCAGGTTGAAGGAAGGAAATGCTCCGCCTCTATCTGGGGACAACCTGATGGGCAGTCGCTGCAGTACCGCCTTTAGCCATTTTAACCCCAAAGCGCTGATGAGTCACACTGTGTGAGTCATGTGAACACATGACCACTGTGTGTAGCATTATGTCATTAATTCAGTATATAGTATCTATTTGTGTGATTGACTCTGTACAGCCCTATGAGATGGCCTTGTTATGATTTGTGGCTCTACGAATTAAAATTGAATTACATCACAATATTATTTCTTTTCCTGTTCCAAAATATTTCCCAGGGAATATTGTGAACGATAGAATATGGCCCACCCCTATTATAATGGGCACATTTTGTCATGTCCATAAACATATCAATTTTATTTTAATTTACCTCAAACTTATCACATGACTTCATATGCCGATATCAGCACATGCATAGACGTGATGACATCAGCTGGATCGATGCCGAAATGTCCTACAAACGAGGGGTAACTAAAAACAAATGTAGTTGCAAGAAGTATCTATCCATTTCCTAGTTTTTTGTCCAACGATTTAACAAATAAAGTCTTTATGTTATTGAACTTAAAGGCTTCTACTTTGATTATGATGAATAATGGAACATAAGTGAATTGATGATAGGAATGCGATCACTCAGTGGTCTCTGTACATATATGGATCAGTCAGTAAGAACGCCAAACCACAACGCTCCTCTGTTGTGTCACTCTCAGAGTTAAATCAGAGATGGAAAAATTGTCAAATCGTCCCTTATCTCCCCCACTGAATTACACCTATGGTCCAATGAGATCTCCTCAGATGGCGCTTCCAGTTTAAAAGAGATGAGAGCTGTACGGAGAGAATGGCGCCCGGAAGGATCGACAAAAATAAGGCTGATCATTTTTCAAACTGATGTTTTCCTCGGGACAAAGCCGGGAGGTGGAGGGAAGCAGCAAAAGAGGAGGAGGAAAAATCACAATAAGAAATGCTAATATACACTGAAATTAATTAAATGATATCGAGTCTGATTTTATCTGACAGTGAGGTAATTTGTCTCTCTTTAGCTGCCTAAGGACTATAGCTTTGTGTGCATATGTGTGTATAGTTTTGTAATTGCTTTGTGCCGATGAGCCACCCCTCCTTGTATTGCATATGTCTAACCTGTGATTCAAAAATTATATATATACATACACATAATTATTTAAATTTTTTGGAGGGGGGGGGGGGCAATTTTAAATTGGAATGCTCTAGATGTATTGTGCATTTACTAAACAGAAAAATTAAGGGAAGGGCAAGTTCATTTTCTGTGTTTGTTGTTTTTTTTAAAGGATGATATAGGAACTTGATTAAGACATTTTGCAGCTTAGAACCTTTACCCCTTTCTGTTTATGCTACATAAGAATGTAAATCCATATACAATGAGGTACCCTCCTGCTCTCTTTATCCTTACATCTGAGTGAAAAAACCTTCAGTAGACGAGAAAACAAAAGGTCTTGGGTTCGTTCTCCACTACATGTATCTCCTTCACATCTTCAGCCTACAGGCGCTTTTGTGATATAAGTATAAGCAAGAATAAATGAGAGTGGGTTGTCCTATGGGAGGATATTAAAGATTTTAAGCACGAGGGGTCTAATATCAAACAACAATAATGCAAAGTGGAGGTTAAGAAGGAGCTCTCCCGTTGACTTCAGTATAACATTAGTTTTAGTTAATCAATTCTTAAAATCAACAAAAAAACAACATACAAAAAAATCTCTTAAAGGTGTATGATATTAATTCATAGTCTTAAGTGTATGGGTGGAATCAACGGCTGCCATTCAAACTGTTCTGCACGTAATAGTCCAGCGCTATGACCAATCAGAGCAACGAACAATGTGACGTATACAGAGCAACAAAACAAGTCTAAACTAGCATCTATCTGGTTGGTTTAACATCCTATAGGCTAGGCTAATTAACAGTAACACACCAGTAACAGTGGAGGAAAAATATCCAACCAGGTCCATTTAAATGCTGCTTATCTGACCATAGACTGTATATAAGTTCGTACTTCTTCAACCCAGTCGTCATTGTGCTACGTCCCACCCTACAATCTCATTACCCAAATGGAGCGTTGTGATTGGACCGGTAAAATCTTACCGGTCCTGGCTGAGGCTCTGTGGAACTTCGCTGGACTAACAATTCAGGCAAAAATATTCTTTGCCAGGAGAGGCGGGCTAGTTTACTAGGCTACTTTTTTTTTTTTTCCATTTTTTGTTTTATTTTTCAACTTTTTTCTAATTTTTTCCCCCTTTTTCTTCTGGTTCATTTTTGGTTTTTTTTCCCCATCTTTTTCAGGGGAAACTTGAAAATAAAATCCTGAATTAGAATGAAATTTGAAAATAAAATCCTGAATTAGAATGAAATCGCAATATCTGAAAGAAAAATTGCAATTAAATTTTTTCATAAAATCGTTCAGCTCTACTGTATGGTATGGAAACTTGGCTTGCTTGGTTGGGTGGACTTAAAAGAAAAAGAAAAGAAAACAAAAACAAAAAAAAAAAAATAAAAATAAAAAAAAAAAAACAAAAAAAAAAAAAAAAAAAATATATATATATATATATATATATATATATATATATATATATATATATATATATATATATATATATATATATATATATATATATATATATATATATATGTCAGATGATGTAATGGTCTTCTGGAGAAACAAATACAATTGTTTAGAAAATGTGTGGGAGCAATCATCTTCCATTCTTTTGTAGTTAAATAGAAAGTATAGCATCCTGTCCACCGTTGAAACTGCCCTCTATAACTATGTGAACCTCAATCATAACATCTCTGGTGAAGGCATTATCATTTCCAGAAGCATGGGTGTCTGTAAATGCCCATGCTGTGATAGTAGCATTGTCATTTAAAAACAGGTGAGATTTTCAATGAAAACATTAAAAAAAAATGAGGATAAAAGCTTGTAATTAGCCTCGCTTTGAGCTCATCTTGTTCGTTCTTGGCAAAAAAACAAAACAAAACAAAAAAAAACTTTCCCCTTGTCCTCAAATTATCCAGTGGCTGGAAATCTGCATTAAAACAGCATGAGGTATCCATTTTGAATTACACGGAGGAAAAGAAGTGACATATCACACACATGCAGACACAGACAAATCTTTCCCCATTAACTCTGTTGGTTCCTCCCATGAATAGACAGCCTGCACTCTTTCTTTAGATGGATGATGTCTCTGCACTGTGGTTTGTCCCTTTGACTAAGTGAGCACAGGGAAGCAAAAAAGCACTAAATAAAAGTACTTCACCAAGGCTAAATATTGGCACATTTTAAGCTGTTTTCAAAGTCAACATTGCACCACATACTGTAGATGACAGCTGAAAAGAAAAGTCAAGTCTTTTCCTCTGATACATGAGTGATGACAGAGGGCTCGTGTGATTAAATTATTAAGGTCACTGATCTTTTTATCTACCTGCTAATGGCATGGCTTTATAGATGATTCAGACTAAATGACAGATAGTGGATTTTTCCTCAACAAGATGACATACAGCAACACTGAACAATCTTCCAAATGCAGCATCTCTGTCTAAAAACTGGTTATTTGTAGGAATGCTATTCCAAACTCTCAACAGCAGGGGTATGTCGCATCCCAGCACATAATATGACTGCCAAAACTACCGATGCATCAATGCCGTGTCTCCACAGACTGTGTCATTCTCTGAGTATAAAGCTCTTTATTTATTTATGGTCTCAAAAGTATTCAAACAAAATAAGTCAAACTCACTCTGTTATAATCATGTGCGCCATCAACTCATAGATTATACTATAGCTCTGTTAAATACGCTCTGGTTTAGACAGAAAACAGTGAAATGAAAAACTAAACTAAACAAAAGCACATTGGGTGGTTTGTGTTGTCAATACTAAACATCTCTGGGAAATTGTCCAAAGTCAGAATTAGCCTGAGGAAATAAAAATTAGTAAACTTAAACAACTATATAACTTCATCCTTAAACTCAGTGTGGAAGAAATTTCACATTTTCAGCATCTTTTTTTTTTTTTTTTTTTACTTTAAAACTGTGTTGAAAACAACAGCGGTGGTTCTATATTTTTCATAACACTGATGTGCAATTTTTTTATTTTTTTTCCAAAGTATCTGCTTCAGACAGATAAATATTCTGCTAAATATTACAAACAAATCCCCTTCACACCGTGTTTGCAACCAATAAATTAAATGCTCTAAATATTTAGTGGACTTAAAAATACCCACCATCCAATCGTTTTAACCAGCCAATGGAAATGATTGAATGATGATATATCTGTTAAACTGAACTGACACTTGTCCCTTCCATAAATGATACCCACCCCATACAGCATATAACATTATTTTGACTGACATTAATCTTGTCTAAAGTGAAACATTTACATTTCTGTCTATGCACAGTCCCTTTTTCTTTTCAATATAATCATCAAATCAACATTTATATTAACGTGGACGATACATATTGCGCAACTCTTGCCTATATACACTGTTTTAGGAAAACATATATGAATCATAAATAAAATATATAGTTGTTTTGCTACGTGCGGTTGAAAAGAATTCACTTTTCTTTGAGTCTTTTCATTGATTTTAATATCACAAATATAGTTTACAATTAGTTCTATCAGTAAAGATTATTTCAAAGTTCCAAAATTACAAATAATTTTAAGTCAAAAGTCACTAAGTCCAGTCTGAGCTCATGCTTGCCTGCACTAAAATCCTTTTAACCACACAAGGTATTTTGTTCCTTTGTCGTAAAGGGTGTTGACGGTTCCTCCTGTGTCATGGTTTCCTTACTGCCCCGTCCCCCTGAGTGTTTCACAAAGGTCAGGGGTCATCTCCAAATGTGACATCCTGACCTGTCTTCTGAGCTCAGACTCAAACCCCAGAACCATAGATTTATATAAAACATTACATTTATATCTCATTTCATATAAAAAAAAAAGAGGACATTTTAACACTGGTCTACAAATCACTAATCGAGTTCATAATCACTTTAAACATTATTTCATGTTTGGTTTTCTGACAATTAAATCGAAAACTCGACTTGTACATATCGTCTGTCGGGTCTGTAAAATTACCGGTACAACCCAAACCCCTCCATCTGAACTCCATAGAGACTCAGTGAGGACCCCTCACAGCCACTTCACAGTAACTTCATGCTGCTCTCATCAGGTAGGCATTATAAGGTGCCCCTAACCCACAAAAACACACACAAAAAATCATTCGTTCCAAAAGCAGTTGCCATTTTAAACAGCTGATAATAAGGGTCCTGTCCTATGGTATTCATTCATTCATTCATTCATTCATTCATTCAATCTATCTATCTATCTATCTATCTATCTATCTATCTATCTATCTATCTATCTATCTATCTATCTATCTATCTATCTATCTATCTATCTATCTATCTATCTATCTATCTATCTATCTATCTATCTATCTATCTATCTATCTATCTATCTATCTATCTATCTATCTATCTATCTATCTATCTATCTATCTATCTATCTATCTATCTATCTATCTATCTATCTATCTATCTATCTATCTATCTATCTATCTATCTATCTATCTATCTATCTATCTATCTATCTATCTATCTATCTATCTATCTATCTATCTATCTATCTATCTATCTATCTATCTATCTATCTATCTATCTATCTATCTATCTATCTATCTATCTATCTATCTATCTATCTATCTATCTATCTATCTATCTATCTATCTATCTATCTATCTATCTATCTATCTATCTATCTATCTATCTATCTATCTATCTATCTATCTATCTATCTATCTATCTATCTATCTATCTATCTATCTATCTATCTATCTATCTATCTATCTATCTATCTATCTATCTATCTATCTATCTATCTATCTATCTATCTATCTATCTATCTATCTATCTATCTATCTATCTATCTATCTATCTATCTATCTATCTATCTATCTATCTATCTATCTATCTATCTATCTATCTATCTATCTATCTATCTATCTATCTATCTATCTATCTATCTATCTATCTATCTATCTATCTATCTATCTATCTATCTATCTATCTATCTATCTATCTATCTATCTATCTATCTATCTATCTATCTATCTATCTATCTATCTATCTATCTATCTATCTATCTATCTATCTATCTATCTATCTATCTATCTATCTATCTATCTATCTATCTATCTATCTATCTATCTATCTATCTATCTATCTATCTATCTATCTATCTATCTATCTATCTATCTATCTATCTATCTATCTATCTATCTATCTATCTATCTATCTATCTATCTATCTATCTATCTATCTATCTATCTATCTATCTATCTATCTATCTATCTATCTATCTATCTATCTATCTATCTATCTATCTATCTATCTATCTATCTATCTATCTATCTATCTATCTATCTATCTATCTATCTATCTATCTATCTATCTATCTATCTATCTATCTATCTATCTATCTATCTATCTATCTATCTATCTATCTATCTATCTATCTATCTATCTATCTATCTATCTATCTATCTATCTATCTATCTATCTATCTATCTATCTATCTATCTATCTATCTATCTATCTATCTATCTATCTATCTATCTATCTATCTATCTATCTATCTATCTATCTATCTATCTATCTATCTATCTATCTATCTATCTATCTATCTATCTATCTATCTATCTATCTATCTATCTATCTATCTATCTATCTATCTATCTATCTATCTATCTATCTATCTATCTATCTATCTATCTATCTATCTATCTATCTATCTATCTATCTATCTATCTATCTATCTATCTATCTATCTATCTATCTATCTATCTATCTATCTATCTATCTATCTATCTATCTATCTATCTATCTATCTATCTATCTATCTATCTATCTATCTATCTATCTATCTATCTATCTATCTATCTATCTATCTATCTATCTATCTATCTATCTATCTATCTATCTATCTATCTATCTATCTATCTATCTATCTATCTATCTATCTATCTATCTATCTATCTATCTATCTATCTATCTATCTATCTATCTATCTATCTATCTATCTATCTATCTATCTATCTATCTATCTATCTATCTATCTATCTATCTATCTATCTATCTATCTATCTATCTATCTATCTATCTATCTATCTATCTATCTATCTATCTATCTATCTATCTATCTATCTATCTATCTATCTATCTATCTATCTATCTATCTATCTATCTATCTATCTATCTATCTATCTATCTATCTATCTATCTATCTATCTATCTATCTATCTATCTATCTATCTATCTATCTATCTATCTATCTATCTATCTATCTATCTATCTATCTATCTATCTATCTATCTATCTATCTATCTATCTATCTATCTATCTATCTATCTATCTATCTATCTATCTATCTATCTATCTATCTATCTATCTATCTATCTATCTATCTATCTATCTATCTATCTATCTATCTATCTATCTATCTATCTATCTATCTATCTATCTATCTATCTATCTATCTATCTATCTATCTATCTATCTATCTATCTATCTATCTATCTATCTATCTATCTATCTATCTATCTATCTATCTATCTATCTATCTATCTATCTATCTATCTATCTATCTATCTATCTATCTATCTATCTATCTATCTATCTATCTATCTATCTATCTATCTATCTATCTATCTATCTATCTATCTATCTATCTATCTATCTATCTATCTATCTATCTATCTATCTATCTATCTATCTATCTATCTATCTATCTATCTATCTATCTATCTATCTATCTATCTATCTATCTATCTATCTATCTATCTATCTATCTATCTATCTATCTATCTATCTATCTATCTATCTATCTATCTATCTATCTATCTATCTATCTATCTATCTATCTATCTATCTATCTATCTATCTATCTATCTATCTATCTATCTATCTATCTATCTATCTATCTATCTATCTATCTATCTATCTATCTATCTATCTATCTATCTATCTATCTATCTATCTATCTATCTATCTATCTATCTATCTATCTATCTATCTATCTATCTATCTATCTATCTATCTATCTATCTATCTATCTATCTATCTATCTATCTATCTATCTATCTATCTATCTATCTATCTATCTATCTATCTATCTATCTATCTATCTATCTATCTATCTATCTATCTATCTATCTATCTATCTATCTATCTATCTATCTATCTATCTATCTATCTATCTATCTATCTATCTATCTATCTATCTATCTATCTATCTATCTATCTATCTATCTATCTATCTATCTATCTATCTATCTATCTATCTATCTATCTATCTATCTATCTATCTATCTATCTATCTATCTATCTATCTATCTATCTATCTATCTATCTATCTATCATTATTGTAATTTTCCTCTGACATGCTAATATGAAATGTCACTAGTAGAGCATAATGTTTTTTTTAACCCTTTAACTCCTGACGTGCCAGCAGTGATGCGTTCTGAATGGTTGATACAGTTTAAATATTCAGAAAAATTCAGCATTTCAAACTTCCAGTCGTGTGGACCGGGTTCAAATGGCTCTTTGGATGTTAAAAGTTGCCGGCCCGTGGACTATCCTCTGACTAAGGCGTATACATGTCTTTCAAAACTTCAATTTTACTTTGACTAATGCAATAATTCAGATTTATCTTACTGCATGCAAACGTACTGAGTGATTCCTCTAGTCAAATCTAACCAGCGACATGGGGAGTTAACCCACCTACAAGCAGCATAGAAATCACAGATGTATAACTTCTACATCATTATTGAAAGGTTGTTCCTTAAAGGAAATTGAGACTTGCCATTTTTATGTGTGAAAGGACACAATTACACTTCCACGGTAAGCCAACAAAGAACCGTCATCAAGCCATTATGTTCCACATGAATAGAGCAGCATAATTGCAAAGGAGAGTTGACTTAACAATGACGCCTCCTTGCTTAAGACTGCTGCTTAATTAAAATGCAGTGTTGCCCACAATCGGTCTCATTTATCACTCTGCTCACATGTTGTCCGTATATTCCACGAGTGAAAGTCATTCTAAAACTGTAATGCGTTGCCATCAAGTTTGCAGACATGCGGAAATGCTTGTTTGCCTGCTGTGTCCTTGATTAATCTTTAACATGAGTAAGAGGATGCTCACACACAACTTAATTAGTAACTTGCACCATCACAAGCTGGCTACTTTCCCTCATATTTAGAACAGCTTAGTGCTTTACTGTGTGTTTAGCCGCAAGTAAAAATGTTTCATGTATAGAGAGAGGAAAATAAACCTGTTAGTCTGTTCCATTTGGAAGCGGACAAATTTGTTTTTCAGGCTGCGGTCTGAGAAGTCCTATTAAAATAAGAGTAGTTATTTAAACATAATCTGTTACTGAAGACTTTAGAGCAGGGGTGTCCAAATCCAATCCTTTAGGACCGGTGTCCTACATGTTTTAGAGATTTCCCTTTTGCACATGATTCAGTTTAACCCTTTAACTCCTGAAACTTTAGCACTTCTACAGTAAAAAAAAAAATTAATTAAAATAAGCAACAACATGAACCAAAGTCAGCAATAAAATGGACAAAAAAATGAATAATCAACTGACAAAATAATTAGTAACATGAACAAAGTAAGACGTTTTTGTTCATTTTGTTGATCATTGTTTATTTTCCTACATTTTAAAAATGAATAATCAACTGACAAAATAATTAGTAACATGAACAAAGTAAGACGTTTTTGTTCATTTTGTTGATCATTGTTTATTTTCCTACATTTTACTTTTAATAAATGTTTTTTTCCTTTCATTTTGCTCCATTTGTGTCTTACTTTCTTCATGTTACTAATTATTTAGTCTGTTTATTATTCATTTTTGTTAAGTTTATTGATGACTTTGGCCATTTTTGTTCATTTTGTGGCTTAATTTAATTATTTTTACTGTGGAAGTGCTAAAGTTTCAGGAGTTAAAGGGTTAAACTGAATCATGTGGAAGAGGGGAATATCTAAAACACGTAGGACATCGGCCCTTGAGGACTGGATTTGGACACCCCTGCTTTAGAGCATTGTTTGTTAATGGGGGCAGATGGGACATGTTTTTCATTCAACTGCTGTGGTAACAAAATAATTTCCTGCAAAGGATCCATCCATCCATCCATCCATCCATCCATCCATCCATCCATCCATCCATCCATCCATCCATCCATCCATCCATCCATCCATCCATCCATCCATCCATCCATCCATCCATCCATCCATCCATCCATCCATCCATCCATCCATCCATCCATCCATCCATCCATCCATCCATCCATCCATCCATCCATCCATCCATCCATCCATCCATCCATCCATCCATCCATCCATCCATCCATCCATCCATCCATCCATCCATCCATCCATCCATCCATCCATCCATCCATCCATCCATCCATCCATCCATCCATCCATCCATCCATCCATCCATCCATCCATCCATCCATCCATCCATCCATCCATCCATCCATCCATCCATCCATCCATCCATCCATCCATCCATCCATCCATCCATCCATCCATCCATCCATCCATCCATCCATCCATCCATCCATCCATCCATCCATCCATCCATCCATCCATCCATCCATCCATCCATCCATCCATCCATCCATCCATCCATCCATCCATCCATCCATCCATCCATCCATCCATCCATCCATCCATCCATCCATCCATCCATCCATCCATCCATCCATCCATCCATCCATCCATCCATCCATCCATCCATCCATCCATCCATCCATCCATCCATCCATCCATCCATCCATCCATCCATCCATCCATCCATCCATCCATCCATCCATCCATCCATCCATCCATCCATCCATCCATCCATCCATCCATCCATCCATCCATCCATCCATCCATCCATCCATCCATCCATCCATCCATCCATCCATCCATCCATCCATCCATCCATCCATCCATCCATCCATCCATCCATCCATCCATCCATCCATCCATCCATCCATCCATCCATCCATCCATCCATCCATCCATCCATCCATCCATCCATCCATCCATCCATCCATCCATCCATCCATCCATCCATCCATCCATCCATCCATCCATCCATCCATCCATCCATCCATCCATCCATCCATCCATCCATCCATCCATCCATCCATCCATCCATCCATCCATCCATCCATCCATCCATCCATCCATCCATCCATCCATCCATCCATCCATCCATCCATCCATCCATCCATCCATCCATCCATCCATCCATCCATCCATCCATCCATCCATCCATCCATCCATCCATCCATCCATCCATCCATCCATCCATCCATCCATCCATCCATCCATCCATCCATCCATCCATCCATCCATCCATCCATCCATCCATCCATCCATCCATCCATCCATCCATCCATCCATCCATCCATCCATCCATCCATCCATCCATCCATCCATCCATCCATCCATCCATCCATCCATCCATCCATCCATCCATCCATCCATCCATCCATCCATCCATCCATCCATCCATCCATCCATCCATCCATCCATCCATCCATCCATCCATCCATCCATCCATCCATCCATCCATCCATCCATCCATCCATCCATCCATCCATCCATCCATCCATCCATCCATCCATCCATCCATCCATCCATCCATCCATCCATCCATCCATCCATCCGTAGGCTTAGTGTACACCTTGCTCTTGATCACGATTTGCATCAGCATGAGTCGTTTTTTGCAGGAAAAATGTTCTTTTAAATGAAAGTGAACACTCATGAGGGTTGAAAAATGACAAGGAGGTGCTCAGATTGTGGCAAGGAGGCACTGCACCATTGTGGTAGCATTCGGAGACAGCCTTCTACCTAGCTACTATCCTTTCTTTAGGGTGTGAGGAGAGCGCTCGGACACAAATAAGAGTCATTAGTCATTGTTGTACATTACAAAATTATATATCGATCCCATCCCCCCATCCCCCCATCCCCCCATCCCCCCATCCCCCCATTCATTGAAAAATTGTTTTTGGGGGGTGCCAGGTAACCAATGATGAGGTAAGGGAGGTTTTACCTGCTGAGCTACATAACCCAAAGCATCCTCTGTCAACAAGTCCATCACCTTAGTTATAGAATAAAATACAGTAGGGTTGTCACAGTGCACTGGTTTGTACTCAACAGTTTCAGTTCTGAGCCTTTGGTATATTGCGGAGGTGTACCGAATGAATACATGTAGCCTACATGACGGACACCAACGGTAGCTCAGGAAGCAGGGTGGCTGGAAGGGGAACTCATGTGCAGGGTTTCCCCTATATACATTCAGCAGTGGTACTGCACCGCTGGCAGGAGGCTCCTGAGGTTAGTGGGCGTTTGT
The DNA here is from genome assembly GCA_020466265.1 of Siphamia tubifer. Classification (NCBI taxonomy): domain Eukaryota; kingdom Metazoa; phylum Chordata; class Actinopteri; order Kurtiformes; family Apogonidae; genus Siphamia; species Siphamia tubifer. Next base: position 42,287,765 of record CM035803.1, on the reverse strand, counting down.
TGAAAAAAAAGGTTGACAAACACAGCTGTAGAGTCTTAAAAGGTTGTTACACACCGGAGAAAATACTGAAAAGGCAAAGAGTTTATCATTCTGTCAGGACCACTTTTGACAAAAATAAAGTATTTCATCTGCACATCTTAGATTTAATAATGTGGTTCCATCTACAACCTATGAAGGAAGTACACACCATCCTACTCTTCTATGAGTATACTTCAAAGACTGGGTATAGGGTGAAGGGGTGGGGGGTGGTGACCGACGAGGAAAACCTCCGTGGCATCTTACATGCAACATGAAAGTTCCAGCAGGAGAAGTTTACACAATTTATAGGATGAACCAGGAGATTACAACAGTGTATTTAGCTTTTGGTGCAGTGTTAGATGTAGCATTGACAAGCAGATCACTGGTATTTTAGGCTGTACTCTCACTTGTAAGGTCGATACGATATGCATCTAGGATCTGATATATGATACGATTCACACCCAAATCATGATACAGAGCAATTAAGTCCATTCTGAATCAACACTTTCATTCCATTAAAACAAATATGCAGTGCAGGTCAATGAGTTGGGTTATTTATTTATCAAATAATTCCATCAAAGCGGCTTTAGTTCAGTTTCAGAACAGTCAGTAGTCAATAGTCATTTCTCTACATGTTTCCAACTCAATTTCCTGCTCAGAAAAGAATAAAATAAAATAAAATAAAAAAATAACATCTTTGTCAGGATTAATTTATACAGATAATGTAATGCATTTGTAATGTAAATAAAACAGAAACAGGTGCTGTGACTACTCAAGGTATTCTGGGATGGGCTGTTGGATACACATATCACTGTTTACCTACAGTAAGTACGGCAGTTTTCAGTACAGCTGATCCAAAGTACATGTTAATAAACCGTGTGTTTTCCTGTCAGATTCACAGACAGACTTTACAGTTTTCATCCGTGGTGCTCGTGCCCATAGGCTTCTGTCACAGTGCGTCCACGGAGCTCATACTGTCCTGTACACACATTAATGCATGTCTATAGAAAAGGAAAACTTCAAGAAACCCTTTCAAATGCAGCTAAAATTAAATTCCATTGAACATATCACATTTTATTGCAAATAAAATAATACAAATATTCCGCATCAATACAAACTTCCTTCACTTCTCTACCAGTGCACTCGTATTGTACACGCGTGTATGTTGATACGTATCAGATAATCTTCCCATCATTAGTATACACTGAACATCTGAATTAATGTGTCTTAACTAGATGTCTGCAGTCATGTCTTTGATATTCTGTCTATAAAAACTGAAGTATATGTGCAGGTAGTGTATGAATGTGGAAAACAGAGTGGCAGCAATATTCTGTAATGCACTAATAGTGGAAGAATATTGTGATTACCCTTCAATCCTCTTGGCCTTATAGATGAACATGACACAGATGTCACCCACTTTAATGTGATGGGCTGCTAAAATGCAAAGATAAATGACCCACAGCGAGGGGATCTAAACTGGAAGTGTTAATATCAAGTGCATGCAAGAGGTTGATGCCACTTCAGCTAATAAAGTTCACCTTTATACTCTCCAAAAATAACTGTTAGCAGTGACTTACGCTTTGACTTTGAAATTCAAATATAATTTGAATGTTATAAAAAGGGAGACATTCGAACGAATATAACCAGTTCTTAATATTTGAACTTATATATGGTATCATGAGGCCTATTTATTTTACTTTTGTGAATGCGGTTGTAAACGTTTTTCAGTTCAGGTCACGTTTTCTTTTTAACATCTGGGGAAATATGTGAATCGTGAAGGTCATTGTCTTTGGGTTTATCTGGGCACCTGTAGACGTTAGCGTCCAGCTGACACGTAACCATCGACAGACTGGTTGTGGTCAGTCTTCTGCATTCATGAACAATAGCCGAGGTAGATGGCATGTTAGAGATTCATGTATAAGTGTCAAAAGTTAACAAAGTGAGCACGTAAAATTAAACTGTGACCGCTTGTACCTGCACATTTTGTAAACATCCCCTTTTGATTATCAATGAGACTAGAGCTCATTCCTCTAATTATGTGATTACTCCCAGTTATCAGGCTTTTATGGTCATGTAAACAGGTTCAATGATGTAATGACCTATGCTGCAAATACACATTAAACCACAAGGCTGCTTGAAATCATACCTCATCTTTCCGAGTAATATAATTCACGAAAAGTATAAAATGACTCACTTATATTCAAAGACAGAATGACATTCAGTTTCATAAGGCTGCTCAACATGGCAACCACTGAGTACTTTTAGGCAAGTCATGTTGCTCAAATTAAAAGCAAACTGTTTCCATGTCAAATTAACCTTACTCATGGTTAACCATTTGAATGTGGTTGTTTTATTTATTTATTATTTTAGAGAAACTTATTAAATATATGTGACCTGTTTTGGATTCTTCAAGCGAAAACAACCTCAAAAACACAAGTACCGATGTTGGAGTACTTGAAACTGGCAAACCCATTTACTTGAGTGCACCTCAAATGAATGATCAAAAAACACCAGAACATAATGTCCACGTTGCAGGTTCATTCACCTATAATGACCCCGTACTACTTTTGTGCCAGCTCTCGCATTATTTTTTTCCCTCTATATTTAACTCATCTTCAGTATAAATCAAGTATTTTCCTATATTTAACTCACTGATCCTGCAGATGTTCATAAAGGCTCAAAGTAAATTCAGAGGTTAAAATATCAAAATGGATAAAACTGAAGAAAAAGTGACCTTTACTGTCAAATATATTATAAACTGAACATAAAAACAAGTGTCTGCATCTACTGTCATTTGTCAAACTCCAAGGGGTTTTCTCGTGAATTAATTCTATAGAAGATGATGATGTTTCCACATCTACTGTGGTTATATTTATCCATTTACCAGAGGGGAAATTTTGGAAACTATCAACTTCTCCAAAGGTTGGAAATTTGGAAATTTTTGGAAGAACTTAATAACTGTAACACTTCAAATACACATATTTCAGCCAAAGAAAGACAGAAATAAATATTCTACATATAAAATTACCATTGTCAATAGTAAAATAAAGTCCAAACTAGTATTCTGGTCCAAAAATCCCATTGTCATATATCTTGGTGTTCAGCAACTCATTGTCTATCCACCTGTCACCACTACCACATTATAAATGCCACTTTGTTGGAACATTGATAGATGATTGATCAGATGAAAACCTTCAAAAACCAAATTAAGCATCATATTTGCCTTTTGTGTTAAACAACATTTAGTGAATGTGGTGTTGAACTTCACAATTGTCATCCAGAAAGATTAGTTTATTCACTTTCATTTGATGTGAGACAAGTGAAAATGCATTAATGTGGGACCTGCATATTATATATATATATATATATATATATATATATATATATATATATATATATATATATATATATATATATATATATATATATATATATATATATATATATGTGTGTGTGTGTGTGTGTGTGTGTGTGTGTGTGTGTTATTAAAATAATGTCATTTACATCCCAGGACTGTGATGTAGGCTGTTAAGAGTTTAAACAAGCTAGGTATTTTTATCAGTAGATGGTTTTGGACACCGGTGGCTGTTTAGGTTATTATGGGTTCAACACTAGTAAAATCTCTGAGACAGAACTAAATAACTGCTCAGAGATGGGGTAAACATTGCTTCTTAACACCAAAGTTTGAATGAATTCATTAATTAATGAATGGCTCTTCTATCATTTACACATGGATCAAGGCCTCCTCCATATGTAACCCATAAATAATAAGATAAACAACATATGCACATGTAAAGGCTATACCTGCAGGAGATCCAGCAGAATATACAGTACATATCATAGCAGCAGCATTACACATTGAGCATTTCAGTCCTTAACCAGAATGCAAAGCATCAGATATGTCAATATTTCAATCTCATATCAGCTCTAACTAAACAGAACACAGGAGGCCATGCAAGGAATAGCAACTAAGCTAGCAACATCATCTGAGTTAAGAGAAGGGCAGGTAAAAAAAAAAAAAAAAAAAAAAACCTAAAAATAAACCTAAGCAGAGGCAGATACATGAGCAATAATGAAGTGAAATGTAACATTAAAGCATAAAAAGTAGGTGTTTCTTACCTTACATGCTGAAAAAATGTTGAATACAAAGGCACTGAAATGACTTTGGTAGTAAAGTTAGCTTGACATTAGCTTAACCTCACTGAAAATAACTGACTGAATTACCGAACTAAAGTTGGTAGAAGAGCAATAATAACATCAGACTGAACTGAATGAATTACATGAACCAAAATTATGTATAAAAGTTCATTTAGTGTGAGGTTATTAGTGTGACGGTTACAGGTGTATGGACTATGAATGCGACGCAGGAGTACTTCAGGGACATCCGGACAACAGATATTCACAACACAGTTACACAGAACCAAAAGTCCCTGAGAGGTTTTATTTTTTTGTTGTTGTGGTTTTGCTACATAATAACAGCCTTCCTAACACAGAATATCTATTTGTATGTACAGTACGTACACCGCTGTTACTAAGCCTCATATACTCCATTCTGAAGCTGTGAAGTGCTCTTAAACATTTGAATGCACCACAAAAATAAACAACCTGTCACAGTTACTTAATACTCAGAGACTTGTCTTCTTAAAGGGGTCTTTTGTTAAACCCATTTTATTAGTCTTTCTCTGTTTGGATACCTGATAGCTTAAAAAAAAAAGGTGACTTTTAACCCTCCACGTGCTGCAAAAGCTATCTTTATTTTCATTTTGGCTAAACAAATAAATAAGAATTTTACAACCTGGTTTAATTCCTCCTTAATTTCTTACACTTATAACTACTTATGACACAACATTTGCATATATAAGATTTCTCCAAGTATGCCAAAATGATAATATGTCCAAACTTTCAGCCGATTAGGTTCAGTTGTTTGTGAACGGGACAGAACAGCACAGTTGACAAGGTCGGACAGTCCAGATGTTCTGCGCAGCTGCAGATTGCATTGCTATGACCTGAAATATGTTGGCACAGGGTCATAGATGGAATCGGGACAGAAGTAACAGAATCCAATATGTCGGCTACCAAGTCGGTAGCCGCTGATCAACGGGCAATAATTTTCACTCTTGGATCAAAATCCAAAACCTACGAGGCTTTTGATGTCTACAAGGGTCAAACAATAAGTTCCTACTGGTGTTGTCTAATAGAAAAACAAGTTGGTAAAAGAGTAGTTGCGCTAAATCTGCACAAAATGAGTTTGACAGATGACTTCAAATTAGATGTACTGAAAGAAATGAATTTCATTGGATGCAAAACTGAATAATGAAAAATAAAACCTCTTATTACATGTCCATGAAATTATTTGATGTATTTGGCAAAAGTCATGTATTATATAATGTAGGCTTACAAGACAAGAGACAATAAATGTTTGTTTTGATAATATTAGAGTCATTATGTTCTATCTATTATATACTGTATTAGGCCTAGAGTCATTTTTCATGTTGTTATGATTCAATCACAGTTTATTTTCCAATTACTGCTAATGCTGGGTTTTTTTATTGATAGAATACATAATTTATTCACTTTTGGCTGTTTTAAAATCCAGTAAATGAAGCTAAATAGATAGAAAATCATTCTGAAGCATATTAACGGGCACCATGTTGGATTCTGTTACTTCCGTCACGATTCCTTCTATGACCTTTGACCCTGAAGTATGACACTCAAATGCAGCGTAGTCAAAAAGCTTAATCAGGGTGCATTTCATTTGACACATTTCTTCATGGTGTATTTTTATTTTCTTTCATGTAGAGTGTTTTGGCAACTCTAAACACCACAAGGATTAATTTTATTTTTTATTATTTATATTCGTCTGAACCTGATTAGAAAACTGATTCATTCAAAGCTGTTTTTTTTTTTTTTACTCAAAGCTTCCTGTACACCACTGAAACTAGACATCGAAGGAAGGTAATGGAGCTGCAAAGTGACATTAAAATAATAAAATAAGGCTTCAATGACTGACTGCAGGTTGATTTTCAAATAGTCAGATCTGTTTGACAATGTTCAGTCAGTTATACTTAAGAACCTCTGTTGAATTATATTACACAGTCATTTATTCACTAATAAATTAATGGTAAATGCTTTTGATTCTATGACCATTGTACACACTGTGTCTGTACATTACATTCATCTTTACCTTTGTCATACGGTCGACTGAAAAAAGAATAAACTTAGACCCTGAGTCGTCCTCAATGGTCTGGATATATTTTGCGACATCTTCTTTAGTCAACAGTGCTGTCATCTTTCAAAAGTGTGAAACGTAATCATTTACAATATTACGATCCTTTTACTGAGTGTTGAAATCACGTCGAGCGTCCTGAGCAGATATCCTTGGGGGGTGGGGTAATGAGTCAGTCTGGACTTTGGAATGTGTGTATGTGCCCCATGTTGACACACACTCACACACTCACACACACACTCTGTAACAGTCTGTAAGACATGGTCACGGTTACGGTGTTGTCCTCCGTCCATGGCCTGTGTGCTGTGGACAGAGTACGACATGAGAGTTAAGAGGAGAGATAATATACAACACTTACAGGATATATCTTTGGTCATAAGCTGTTTATTATCTGCCACAACAGGTAAACATTTCATTAGGTCAAGTATGTATTGTTGTTTGTCAAAGTAGCGCATAAATGACATTAAAAGTGAATTTAACACATGAATAAAACTTTGCATAAATAAAGTGAATTACATTATCTAACTATATGTGACTGCTCAGCACGAAATCAGGCATAAGTCGCACTGAGCCGTTCAGAGCTACAGCCAAATTTAAGCTGGAAGGCGATTCTTTATGTGTGTTTACATTTGATCAAAAAATGGTACCTTAACACCTCTATGTTCAGTTCCTGTGGTCATTACATTGAAATCCAATCAATAAAGGTGTTTATTGAGTCAATTATTTAAGCGGCGACAAAAGTTCAGGGATTGCTGAGCAAAGACAAAGCCGACTTCCACCTCTTTTCGCCGAACAAACCGATCTCTGTTCCGTGGGTAAACACCCAAGTGTTTGGTACGAGGTAAAAGCTTATATTGAATGTTCTGTCCAATGGTGTAAGCCAAATGATTATAATACGTCACACTTCTGTCCTATTATTATAATATATAAAACTTCTGTGACATGTCCATCAGAGTGTCCTTTAACATCTGTGAAGAATTTTTATCAATCGGATACAAATTATTATGCGTTGCTAAGGACTTCCTACCCCAAAACAGTCCAAAACTTTAACGGACAATATCTAAAAATATGCAAATTGCAAAATATGTCCAAATGTGGATATTAAAATGACCATAACTTTGGTTCTACCTGTGATAGAAACATAATTTTTTCACCATCTTAAACCTTAGTTTCCACTCTACCAAGCTACACAGATAACTATGTTTGGATTTACAGACACTTATGCCTGGTTTCGTGGTGGTGGGTCACATATATCTTAGAAAAAAACCTATCTTTCACCCTTTCTTTGCCATAAATTCCACGATTAAATCCTTATAAGGGATTTCAGAATGTTTGTAAACAATAATAGCAAAGCACTTCTATGGGTAGAGTTGGTAGAGTGGGTCACCTAATGACTGAGAGGTTGGCGGTTCGCGTTCCAACTCTGGCTGTCCACATGTCGAAGTGTCCTTGGGCAATACACTGAACCCTGTAGGACTGACCTTAGACCACAGGTGTCAAACTCTAGTCCTTGAGGGCCGGTGTCCTGCATGTTTTAGATATTTCCCTCTTCCATGTGTAACGTGAGGGTTCGTTGATGGTAGGAAGGCACAATGATTTAAACTTTACATCTATTTAAAATTATGATGAAAATGTGTTGTGGTTGGGGGGTGTACTGACAAATATGAAACAAACAGAGTAGGATTTTATCTGTTTCCTTCAAAGGGAAAAAAAATAAATTGTCCAGTGGAACCTATGAGTGAGGAGATTAAAGCAAGTGGACATCAAGGGTGCAGATAAAGTAATAATTCTGCCTGAAAGAGGAGGATTTCACTTCAAGTGGGGCAGATTGGGAAACAATCATCTAACATCGCATTTGCAGGAGACTTTTCTTTTTTTTTTTTTTCACTTACTGCACATGCAAATTTGTGAAAATGTTCTTTTCCTGCACTTTTATTTCTGATTTTATCTCTGTCTTAAGCCTTTTATGAAGTTTTATTTTATTTCTTGTACATTTTTTTTTTTATCATCACTGTGAAGCATTTTAAGCTACACTCCTGTCCTATACAAATAAAGTTTTTTATTTTTTATTATATCATATCCTGTGTCTGTTAATGATTGGATTCATGTCACCTCAGGAGGAGACATGTTAGAGTGCAGAGAGTTTTATTTTTCAAAGTTGGCCTTAACTTAACTCAAAAAGCAATGCCCTTTCTCCCTGATGATATATTCAGTCATCACAACATATCTTTCCAAATTGAAAGTGAAGGGAAGCCTAAATGAGTTGTAATGACCACTTTCTCATTTATAACAGCAGCGTAGTTTCAGTAGAAGCCACTCTGTGAATATTGCCTTGCCTAACAAAGCAAGTGATAAACACTAAATGCTGAGCAGCTCGTATTTAGCAGTAATCAGCTCAACTGTAATTCACAAGCAATATGCAAATGACCAAATGAAATTGCCTTATTAATCTTAATGCGTGTATTGTCAACTACTACTTAATAAAATGCCAGACAGATCTTTTCAGGCTTGAAATGTTAATATTTGACTGTGGCCAAAAATGAAGTGGTTTGCACAAGCCCACTACATGTTTCATAACAGAACAGATTAAATTCTACTGCAGCCAATGGATCACAGAACGTACATGGACTCAAGGTAGTTGGGTTTATGTTATGAAACTGCTCGACTATTCAGTGTTTTTATTTATTTATTTATTTATTTTTATTTTTTTTGCTTCTCTGTATTTTCAGGGAAAAGGAGAATGAAAAAATGACCATGATGGACACGACACAACAATGACCGTGTGTTTGTATGTGTGTGTGTGTGTGTGTGTGTGTGTGTGTGTGTGTGTTTTTTAGGTTAGGTTTCTTTTCTTTCTTTCTCCTCAATTAGTTTTGGAGACAGTGAGGTTGCAGCGACATAAGAAAAGACAACATCAACAGACAATACAGATAAAAAAAACAAAAAAACAATGTGCAATATGTTGCTGATAGGACATACAAAAGACAAGGGTATAGTCAGGTAATGGCTCAGAAACACTGGACGTCCCAACCTAGTACCCCCCCCCCCCTTTTAAACAGACACATTCATAGTACAATAAATAACTAAAAACATTAATTCCAAAATTAAAACATGGTTAGGACAAAGATACATTCACTAATGCATGAAATTACTTGGTTAGAACAGCAGGAGCTGCAGTAACAGGCTGCCCACCACAAACAAATGAATAAATATGAGATTAAAAAAAAAAAGTCATAAATATGAGATGAGAAATACATAAAAATATGAAATAAAGCCAAAATTCTGAGATAAAACATCAAAATTCTGAGATTTTTTTTTCATCTGTACCTTTTATCTCATAATTTTGACTTTTTATCTTATATTTTTTTTACTTTCATCTAATAATTTGTACTTTTTATCTCATAATTTTGACTTTTTACCTCGTAATTTTGACTTTTTATCTCATAATTGTTTACTTTCATCTAATAATTTTGAGTTTTTATCTCATAATTTTGACTTTTTATCTCGTAATTTTGACTTTTTATCTCATAATTGTTTACTTTCATCTAATAATTTTGAGTTTTTATCTCATAATTTTGACTTTTTATCTCATAATTTTTTACTTTCATCTAATAATTTATACCTTTTATCT
>CM035803.1:41972890-42272890 GCA_020466265.1 Siphamia tubifer | reverse complement strand
CATTACAAAAAAAAATTGTGAAAAAAAGAACATTTCAGTAGTTAGTTATACTCATTGTCTGCATTAACGTTATATAAAAACCCACCATTGTTACTTCCTGTAGTCAATCTGGTCGAACAGGATGTGATTAAATATTAATTATAGAGTAATTCCATGTCAATGTCAACTTCACCCTCAAAAAATAAAGTAACTTATCACTAAATAATTTAAAAAATAATAATAAATTAGACCTATATTTTATATAGATGAATACGTTTAACTATTTTGTCATATAAATTGTAAATAAAATGAAATAAATTGACTTTATTTTAAATTGTTAACCTTATATGGGATTTATTAACAACAACAACAACATGAATTTAACAAAAGCACCAGGCGCAGTGTTGTTTTAAATCAATCAGTTCAATCACTTTTTATTCCTGTTGTTGGAGCCAATTTTATTATTTGGAATTATCTTTTTTAATCATATAATGTTCGTAACATTACAAATTTCAAGGGTGTGCGAAAATGTTTATGCACTACTGGTAACCTTAAAGCCTTAATGCCCAAATATAAATATAAATCTGTAAAAAAGTAAATGTTAAATTAAGTGGAGATAATTAATTTGACTATAGCACATATAATAGACTTGTTGGTATGTTGCATATTTGCAACAGTAGGCATTAAGGGTTTAATAAGTAACTTTTCAGTGAGATATAAGACATTATTTTTAGCCAAATCGTATTTTATGAAATCTTATCAAGATAATTATCATGTGTTCCATTGACAGATTTTTATGTATTTATTTTTTACTTAATTGAAGATTTGTTTGTTAAAATATTTCCACTGTTGTAACATGTTTAACTTCAGACATTAAGGGGTTAAGGTGACTATGTTTATTTGTGGAATTATTAGCATATTTGCAACAGTAGGCAAAGAGTAACTTATATATAAGGAACTATTTTTGAAAATTTTATTTCATGAAATCTTACCAAGATAATTATCACTTGTTCCATTGGTAGATTTTTATTATTTATTTTTTCCTTAATTCAAGAATTTTTTTGTTAATTTTTCTCCCACGACTGTAATATATAACGTATAACTTAATTTAAGCAAAAAATAATAATAATAATAATAATGGCCTCTTTAGGCCATTATGTCTAATTTTAAGTGTGTTGAGACATTTGGACTAAAAATGAGAAAAATACATTTGGTTTGCTAAAAAATTTTGCTGATTTTTTCCCCCTCAAATTAACAGTGTATATGAACCACAAATTATTATACAAACAGTCCACACTGGTGATTTTGGTGCCATTCCACATGTCAGCTATACAACAACACTTATAATGTTCCAAAAAAACCCAATGGAATGGACATGTAATCGTTCTGAAAAACAAAAAATCAACATTAAAGTCCCGATGACGCCATAAAAGTACCTTGTGACTTATTTGTTAAACAAATGAGTGATTTAATGGTCTTACAGCCCATGCAAAAATCATCTTCCATTTGGTGAACATCATGAAATCACTCAAGATTTTTTTCTTTTTTTTGATATTGCTACACCATTCAATCAGTATCGCCCCAAAATGGATGACGAGCTTAATATCATCTGCAAGTAAACAATGACTGAGCTCAGTGCAAAAAGAAAAAAAAAACACAAAAAGACTCAAGGAAAAAAAGTATAGAGTAGGTCCTCAAATCCAGGGTTGTAAAGTGACACTGTTGGATTAATAGAATTATTTAAGTAAAGAGTGAGTGAGAGAGAGAGAGAGAGAGAGAGAGAGAGAGAGAGAGAGAGAGAGAGAAAGAGAGGGAGAGAGAGAGAGAGAGAAGGGACAAATATTGGAAATATGTTAGTATTGCAACAGGATTTTTAAGTGTGTACAAAATCTTTAAAAAAATCTCAAAGAGGTGGATAATATTGAGAGAAGAGCGAAGAGAAGGGACGGAAAATAAAACACTCCTACAAATTGAGCAATAGCTGTGGAGGGAGGGGGGAGGGTGGGGTGGGGTGTGGGGGGGGGGGTTTGGAGGGTTAAACGTAAAATACAAAATCCACCAAGTTCGGTTTGAAAACACAATCACACAACCACAGGGGAGGAAATAATGGGGAGTGGAGTTGAGGAGGAGGGGTGGGGTGGGGGGGGGGGTGACAAGAGACCCTGCGAGCGTTTTTAAAGTCAGAGTTCACTTCTCAAATTACATTTACAGAATATATATATATTTACTGTATATATATTTATATACATACAGAAAAGTTATTCCCCGAAGAAGTAAAATCAAGATACAGTCGAACACTATAATGATGTGAAGAGAGAGAAAAAGAAAATAATAATAATTATAATTATAATTATAATAATAATTGGCTGGAAAAAGAAGCATCATTGTCCTATTTACAGATGCACCTGTCCATCTTTTACCTACCTATAAAAATACTATCCAATGTTTATGTATTTTTAATTTTTTTATTTTATTACTTAACAATGGTAAAACAGCTGAGTCATACAGTATATTATGTGGATTTCTATGTAGTTTGGCTAAAAAGACAGTGAATTCCTAGCCTAGCCGTGCTAGACTACAGTAGTAGTCCAGTTACGCTCCATTCAACTTTTGACGAGATTTCCCTGAAACTGGCCGACGAATCACGGTGAAGTATGGAGTCAGAGGGCGGGCGTAACAAAGTGACGCTGGAGACAAACAACCGGAAGGAACCATAGAAGAAGAAGAACAATGGGTTATCAAAGATGAGTGAGAATCTTTGAATTATTTTTACAGAAGCGAAAACAGTGGTTAAATTTCATAATCCACCATTTTGTTTAGTCATTCCTAACTTTCTCCAGACTCCTCCCTGAACTTTCCAATGTCTAACAACGTCATCCTAAAGATCACACTGATTGGTCGTAGTACCGTCCTATTGCATACAGAGGATTTGAAAGAAAACCTTTTAGCCCCGCCTCCTAGACCCATACATGTAACGAATAGGGATAGCGCGGCTAGGCTAGTGGATTCCAGTTTTAACATCGTTTCCGTACATTGTAAACTGTGCTTACTCAACCGTCGACCCCATTTATCGGAGTATATACGTATGAAAAGAGTGTAAAAAATATGACTGCGACGCACCAGGTCATTGTTTTACAACGGCAGACGATGCGTTAAGGTAAATACTGCTCGTTAGCTGGTTTGTTTTCGAGAGAAAATGTTTGCGCTGATGATTTTTTATTTTTTTTTGCCTGTGGGTGTGTTTGTTCTGTACAGTGAGAACCTTTAGACCACGGAGAACATGGTGTCAAACATGCAGCCCAGGGGCCAAATCTGGCCCGTCAAATGTCCAGTTCGGCCCTTCAGATGAATTTATGAAATGTAAAAATAGTTACTAAGATATGAACAATTATTTTAGTTCAGGTTCCACAGTCAGACCAATTCAGTCTGAAGTGGGTCAGAACCAGGAACATACAGAGTTGATGGTAAGAAAAATATGTCTTCAGAGGGAAAATCAGTGGACGATATATTATAGTTATATGACTTTTTATGTCACAACTTTGACTTTTTCTCTTGAAATTATGCATTTTTATCCCATATTTATAACTTTTAAAAAAGAATCTCATGACTTTTTATCTCATTTGTGACTTTTCTTCCCCCATTTTTACTAAATTTCCTGCCCATATCAACAAAAGTGAGTAACTATGACTTGATCAAACACATCATCTACACAGTAACTCACTTTTAAAGGCTTTATTTGAGATGCATTTGAAACATTTCTGATTTTTCCAGCTTAAATAAGTATTATTGCGTTCATAACCCAAAAAAAAAGCACTTTTACTTTTTACTTTTGTACTTTAATACAATTTGAAAGTTGTACTTTTTTACTTTTACTTACGTAGACCAGTTGAATCAGTACTTCTGCTTTTTTTTTTTTACGTATTTTTTCACACAAGTAGCTGTACTTCTACTTAAGTACAGAATGTAAGTACTTTTACCACCTCTGGCCAAAATTGATGTCAAAATACTAGTCAATTTTCAATTGGATATATGTGTAAAACTTTACTGATATTTAAAAAATGTCAAAGTGTGACGTGTTGGTTTTTCCATGGAATCATAAATGTTATGATTTATTTAGTTATTAAACATAAACATGGCTACAAACAAAAATATTGTGTTGATTTCATATATATTGTTGTTCTATATGTTCCACCTCTGTTCCGTATTCCATTAAAACTACTTTTACCACCTCTGTTATTGTGTTTTGTTTTGTTTTTTTTCAAAGGTTCGGCTTCACTTCAGATCAAACTGACATTAGTTTAACGACCCTGACGTAGAAGATCCTGCATGATGTGAATCGTCATAGAAAAAGAGAAACAGATCACACACTATAAATAAAGTCAGTGCGTCCCACTTCAGCTGCTGGACCCTCTGAAGGCCACGTTTATAGGCCAGATACTGAGCATCAAAAGGGAACTGGAAAGGCCTGTCCCATTTCAAGGGTCCCAGAAATGAAACCTGAATGTAAGAAACCCTACTTATATATCCTCCTGAGAACCCAGTAAGTAAATATTTTCACCATTTAACATGATAACGATCAAAGACCCCCAAAAAAAAAAGCATCTATTGACCTAAAATGTTTAATAGCTTTTCAACCATTAATCCTGTCAATGCATAAAAAATTAAGGGAAATATGCAATTTTTCAGATTTTCATTAACCCTACTTTGATTTACCTGCAAAATAAACAAAAAACAACGGTCTTTTATGGGGGTGTATGGGGTCATCAAGGATCCCACACACCCCCATAACAGACAATTCATCTTGTTGCCCTCAGAGAAAATATAATATGGTATAAAAGTGAGCATGAGTATGTTAAAGATTTTTTAAATACATTTTCTGACCCTGGTCTTTTAAAAATGGTTTTACTTTTTTTTTTTATTTTACAAAGTTTTAGTGTTGTTATTTTTTAACAGTTTTTTTTTTAATTCTATGTTTTATGGAGCACCCCCCAACATAATTTTTTTTCACGGTGTATGTACTATACTATACACCCCTGTGACAATAAACATCTTGAATCTTAAAAACTCAAAATAGTAATAGGTGTACAGTAGATGCTCGTTTTTTATGTTCAGTTATAATGTATTTTGTTGAAAAAGTAACATTGGCTTCTATTTATATATGATATAATAAAACTGGTCTACAAGTAAAATGCTTCTGGAATAAAACTAATGACATTTTACCACATGTGTGCTAATGATAAAGAAAACTCAAGTGTTAAAGGTGTCATCCTCCTAAAAACCACCAATACATGCTACCGTTGACAGTGGTTCATCACCTCCACTGGCTGCATTCACAGAAAACAACAAGAGGAACAAGGGACCCAGAAAAAGATGGTCCATCTGACGTCGGATGGACTTTAGCGTCACCCACATGGGGTTAAGCCCGTCCTCCATTGCAGCGAATCTGAAGTAGCATTAGCATTAGCATCTACAAAAGAAGACGGCGCCACAGTAGCTACTGCACAAAATGTGCTCTCTGTAGAAATAAAGCATCTTTTTTTTCCTGCACGTTTTCAGAACAAGCGGCAGCACGAAACCTAGCTAGATGATACTCTGGTAAAGGTAAACACATAGACAGCGAGAAGGGAAGGGGGAGTGTTCCTTCAAGCATTCTGAGCCAATCAGAGACGCCTCATCACCGCGTCATGGACATGTATGTGGAAGTGCTGATAAACTCTGTTTCCTACTTCAAATCATTTTTCTACCGTGAAAAAACAGCAGGAAACAAAGCAATCCAGACGTTTTTTTTTAAAGTAGAACCAACACACAATGTATTCAATAACACAATAATATTAATGAAATAACCATTGTTTTTTTTTCCAAAATAAAATCCCAGAGTTTTTCAAAACTGACCCCCCCCCTTCCCCTCCAAAAAAAATAAATAAAATAAAATCAAAAACTCTTCTAAAATCCAGAAAAAAAACCTGGTAAAATATCCAATACGTATGCAACAATATAAATATATATATGTAATTAACATGTTTATTCAACACCTTCAAAGGTTCAATTTAATTGCATTAAAATGTTTAATCGGATTAATCGCGATGATGGATGAATCTGCTTTAATTTCAACAGGCCTCATTTTTAAATAAAGCTGTGAAACTCTTGTCCACTACAGAGGAGACACTAATGCATTGCTGGGTCTCAGGAGGATATAATAACAAACTAGAATATCACACACACACACAACCACTTAGTTTGTAACCTAGTTGAAAAATACTCAATAAGACATAAACGCTCTGAAATGTCATGTGACTGTGACATGTTTCCAACAGATTTTCTTCCTTAAAGTGACCTTTTTATGGGAAACAACAACACATTTACCAGAGCGTGAAAAGAGAAAAATCCACAGACAAATGATAATTGAGGCATGAATCCTGTGGTGGAAAAGGTTACAGATGAGTCAGATTTATAGATGTATTATCTGCGCAGTACGACACACAGAATACAGCTGTGCTCATAAGTTTACATACACCGTAAAAACTGACTGGAGCAAAAAGTCGCCTTTAAATGTGGAGTGGACCTCGTGCTTATCCCTTGGGTGCAGACTCGTGACGGTTGCTTGAGACGGAGAGGAGAAATTGACCACCCATGATGCTCTGTGTCTCAATTTGAACCCTCCTGTTCTGGTCATTTGTCAGGAACAGTAATAGTTCTGGGTCAATTTGACCCAATGCATGTTTATCTAAGTACAGGTACCTAAAACATTTACTTAAGTACAATAATCAAGTACTTTTACTTAGTTACTTTCACCTCTGGCATTGACCAGTGGACTGGTACCGGGCCGTGAGTCATTTGATACCGGGCCGTGACCGCCTAATAATTAATTAATTAATTAATTTTCCTGTATTTATTATCTGAGTCTGAACAATCTTTTATTTTTGAATCTCTGTCACTCTGTCACTCGAATGCCAAAACTGTAACCCACATGTTAGTAGAATAAGTAAAAAAACAGATGTCTTTGGAAAGTTTCTTTTCGAAGACGAAAAGGCGACTGAAGAGAAAGAAGAAGAGCCTCCAACTTCCAAAAAAAGGAAAGTTTTTAACAAACAATACCAGGAGTTGTACTTGGATTTATCGTGATTCATCGTTCCCACAGACCAAACGCGCTCTGTGTAATTTGCAGCGACTGATACGTAACCCTGTTCTACGTAATACCCCCCACCCCCCCACCCCAGTCCGTGGTGAAAATGCCAAATGTCGACCACGACCAAATGTCGGCAAAAATGTTGGGGACCCCTGATATAGAGCATATTATAGAAATAAAAATGGTTTAAGTCAATAAACATTTATTTTTTCCTATGTATGGACACTTATGGGAACACCCTGTAGAATAAAGCTATTATTTTTTGTCACTTTATCCTAAATCATCTTAGTATGAACCCAGTGCAGTCGACTGTAGGTGGAGATAAAAGCAGCATAAACTTACGAGCACAACTGTACAGGCGTGGTGTTGGATGGACTACAACCTCACACAGATCCAGCTCCTGCAATGGGACGCAGTGACAAGACGCTGTAACGTTAATGAGATATAAATGAATTTTTCACACTGCTTTTCCAAACACTATCTTGGTGTCATGAAGAGATCCTGAAGAACAAAAACAAGAGCGGGAACATTTTTTTTTTTTTAACTTTACACACCATTTACAATACTCAATGATAACGTCTCCTTAAAACACATAAAACTCCCGAAATAAAAGCAGACGAACAAGATAAATACAAGTGTTATGATAAGGCAAATTTACTGAGTGAGCAGTCAGTGGAAAGAGGGAGTTATTGTGCTCCTTTAAATACGAGGTTAATGTTAAGGAAGAACTAAGAACCTTTTATGACGTTTGACCAAAGCATTTTTCTGTCCCCACAAATGTAATAACCTGCAAATGTCATTACAATAGGCAGTTTTTAATGTAATAATCCCACAAATGTAATAATTGTAATAATTTTGCAGCATTTACTGTAATAATCTGACACATATAATGACAATTTGCATCTCTTAATGTAATAATCCTACAAATGGAATAACAATTTGCAGTTTTTAACATACTAATCCCGTAAATGTAATAAAAATTTTGCAGGTTTTCATGGAATAATCCCATAAATGTAATAACTGTTTGCATCTTTTAATGTAATAATCCTACAAATGTAATAAAAATTGCAATTTTTTAACATAATAATCCCACAAATATAACAATTTGCAGTTTTTAACATAATAATCACATGTTATAACAATTTGCCATTTTTAATGTAATAATCCCACAAATATAACAATTTGCAGATTTTAACATAATAATCCCATAAAGGTAATACCACTTTGCAGTTTTTCATGTTATAATCCCATAAATGTAATAACTATTTGCATCTTTTAATGTAATAATCCTACAAATGTAATACAAATTTGCAGTTTTTAACATAATAATCCCACAAATGTAATAACAATTTTGCAGTTTTTCATGTAATAATCCCACAACTATGATACATTTACAACAAACATAACATCAGTCTTCTACCATTTTATTACAATTTTGGACAGTAAGAACTTTTGCCATGTCACAATAGGTGACTGATATAATATTTGTGGGATTATTACGTTGAAAACTGCACATTTTTATTACATTTGCAGGTTATTACATTTGTGTTTTGGTATCGGATCTTCATTCGTTTCAGTTTTAGCTGCAGAACAGTGTTTCCTACAATTCCACATTCACCTCTGAGAAAAAAAAAAAAAAAAAAACGCCAATCAGGTGTGGTCTCCTTTGCCAGTTACAGTGCACTTCCACCTTTTCCCTGCAAGCTTTTATAGCATTGATGCATTGGTCTGGTAACATTTGGTGAATGCTAATACTTTAGTTTTAAGCACAGTGCAGGATTAAAACCTACTGCCTGTCGCTCAGGGTTTCTCAACTGGTGCACTGGGTAAGATGTCGGGTAACATGATTTCCCCACAGAACAACAAGGGAAAGTGGATGAATTAGCATTCAAAAAGGTAAAAGCCCCTCGTGATGCTAGCTGGCTGAGAACGCCTGCAGGTTTTCTCCTCTAGAACATTGGCTTCATTTTTCCACAGAGATCCATTACGGAGCCTTTTGGCGACTCTTCACTGCTGTCATTGCACTTCAACACGCGGCCATAGAGTAGTTTACAAGCACTTCTACTAGGAATACCTGACAGGTGATGGTAAGAATAGACTTACATAACTGTAAAAACAGAGAGAGGACACTTTCACTTCTCACATTAGGCTGGTTTTCATGAGTTTTTCCCCCACCCTGTTGAAATAAGAATAAAAGTTAATTGCAGTTGAAAATGATTAGTCGGAATTAAATGTAACTCTATTTTTTTTTTCTTTCTTCCTTTTTTTTGTCTGCATTTGTTCTCATTGTTTAACACCACAGAGGGGGAGTCAACATTGTTTGAGATCTATGCATATTTTAGTCTTGCAGCCAAATATTTTAATATTTAGTGCATGTGTGTGACCATCATCGGTCCTCCCTGAAAGCTGAGCAGACATTCTTTATTAGAACTCTCTATTATAACTTAAATCTCATTCTAAATTAAGTCACTGGTTTATTCCACTTTTAATCCTGAATTAATTAATTCCTCAAATATGGAAATGTATTTCCCTTGAATTCAGAATAAAGGTTAATTCCACTTTAGGATTACGGTACAAACGCCTAATTGCGGTTGAAAATTATTATTTGGAATTAAATTTAATTCCAACTTAAGTCAATTAAGCCTCTCAAACTCCAACTCTTAAAGCAGAATCAACTAAAGCAGAATAAACGTTTCCCATATAAACCTTAATTCAGTGTTAATATTTCCCTGAAAACAAGAAGGGAATTGCTTTAATTCTGAATTATTTTATTTTATTATTTCCCTTAGTGGGACTAATGAAGGAATATTTTATCTTATATGAATAAATAATTCTGAATGGAGAAAAAACATCATGAAAACATAGCCATTGACGCGCAGAAAGTGTGCGTATCCAGCAAACTCGCACTAGGAAAAACCTAAAATCAGCAGATCATTCAAGATCTTGAACGTGTGGAGGAGCCTTTGCAGATCAAGCAGTTTAATAGCAGAGTGACACAGCACAAGCTCCAAGACAGACTATATGACCCTGACTCCCCCTCTAATAAAATTCACATTTCTGTTGAATTGCACATTGCACTGGTGCATTTACTGTGGTTTCATTGCACTAATCTGTCTTCCATTATACTTTTATTTCAATAGCTTTGATGTCCTTTTATGCTGTGGCAACTTGTGCCTCAGCTGGGGCTCAAGTGGATGATAATTATTTCCCATAAAACCTGAGAGGGGGAGAAAGCAATGCACCAAGATAACATCTGCTTTTTTGGACAGTAAATCATCAGCGCTGCTTGTTTGATTCTCCTCTCCGTGTGGTACTTTCAGTGTGGAGGCACAAAGTTGTCTAACAATGGTTGTTTAATGGTGTAGTTATGGTAGCAGTGAGACGTGCACAGGCATTAGTCGGTCTCTAACTTTCAGATTATCACCTCTTATAGTTGTAGACGATATAGATACTAATTTAGCATTGCATATTTAGATGTATATTGCAAACCGCTATTTGTAAGTAGCTGCGTTTCCATTATGTTTTTTTTGCAAAACAATAGTGATATTCCTAAAATTTTGACAAAGTATATTTGTGCTTTGAACGTGTCTCCATTAACGGTTGTTCTAGGCAGGGGCGTCGTAACTCTCGTGAAATATTATGAATGTGAGATTTCACTGCTGGAAGATGAACCTTTCCATGTCTTGATTTCTCTGCTGTTTTTAAAATGGCTGTTATGTTTTTCTTGTGAATTATTTTGAGAAAAGTCTCCGTCTCGTCCTCTGTCCATGTTTATGTTGCCTTTTTCACTCCGAGAGAAATGAGCGTGTGAACATGTACGTCTGTCTGTATAATTGCGGAAAAAAGTCTTTCCATTGTGATATATTAGAATATCGAAACAACTGGAAAACCACCTCATGAAAGTGTAAACATTTTTTATCAATATTTGAGTGTTTTTTGGGTTTTTTTCCTCCCGAAATTCAGGTGTTTCCATTACCAGTTTTTTATTGCATGATTTACATTTTGCGAATTTCCAAGGGTAATGGAAACGCAGCTAGTGATAGAGGAAATTTGCTGGAAATCCAATCGAGAAAAGATTTGACATAAAAGAAATGCTCTATGTAGTTTAGGTACCAGGGATATCTCGGTATTTTTTCCACAGAAAATTATTTAAAGATTGGATGGATAAAAAAAAATAAAAACAAATAATAATAACAACCTCTGATTTCGCATTGATATTTTGAGTTTGTGTAAAATATATGGGGTTTGAGAGAAGTACGACTATAAGACAGTGGGTAACTTTAATAAAAAGTAGGCTATATATTTGTTTCATAAATGTCCAGTACTTCAGTCGTTTGGCCTATACAAAAAATATTTATAATAATAATAATATTTATAATAATAATAATAATAATAATAATAATAATAATAATAATAATAATAATAATAATAATAATAACTAAAGTCAGGACATACCTCTACTTTACATTTGGCAATTTAAAAAAAACATCAGTAAAACAAAACGACTTTACCAAAACCTACACGTACTGTAGTTGCTTTAACAAAGACGGTTAAGTAAAACAATGTAGGTGATAATGAAAAGTGTATCATCATATCGCCCAACCCCATCTGCTCATTATTTTACGTGTGGACATCCTCCACTTTTGGTCAAATGCTTCATAAAACACATGACTTAAGCTCCAATACTGTCTCACTGTAAATGAATGTTGTGCTATGATGAGAAAACAATGAATTGCTGCTTAGAGCGAGAATAACAGCGAAGTCATTTGGCTGTGCCAGAGTATTAAGTGCTATTAAATTATCAGCTCCTGCCTAAATAGGCTTTACAGTCATTCGAGGACAGATGCTTGTGGTCTCCATCAGAAGCAGAGTTTAGTGTTATCTGGCAGTATTGTACAAAAAAACAAAACAAAAACCCAACAACAACTAACTTTCAGTGGATTTAGTGATAGCATTGCACCATTAGTGTGAGGTGAGACACCCCTACAAAGGAAAAGTGTCCTGCTGTATTGTGACAAACCGAGCCTAACCTTGGAAACACAGCGCAGCTCTGTACTCACGCCAAGTTAACAAGTGGAAATTCATGTTTTTTGTTTTTTCAATCCTGTTTTCATGATGTATTTCAACATCTTTAAGAAGCTGGCTTGGTCCACAGAGCCTTTATACAGGATTGTGTTTGTCTGGTAATGACATGTAATTGGCTTATTTACAGCTCTGTAGGGTATTTGACTCTTTACCATTTCCACAGTGCTCTTTTCTTGGCTGGGTGTCTATGCTGTTTGTCCTGCTCTTCATTAGGTCCAGTGTAAGACAATGTGACAAAATAACAAAAAAAGAAAGAAAGAAAAAGAAAGAAAGAAAGAAAGAGATCCCTGATGCTTAAACAAACAAAACAAATTAAAAGGGCACTCTGAGAACGGGTATCTCTGCCAAGGCCCTGCAGTCCTGTGTTTCAATCAACACCCTATCTGGAAATGTTCAGAGAAGTGAAACAAACAAACCAAAAAAAAATCAGGCTCTGCTTCTCTTTGTGAATCCGCTCCAAAATATAATAGGCTTGTCCTTGGCCATGTCCTACCCTTCCAACAAGTTGTTTTTTTTGTGTGTGTATGTAATCCTGCTGACAGTTACAAACCAGCATACAGGCTTGATTGCATGACAGAGGTTAAAAAAATGTCACATTTTCCTCGCATTCTGTTCATACGTTTTGCTCCGTGCCTGTTTTATATGCCAGTCATCACGTTTAGGAACTTTGTGGCCGGCTCTTGTGATGGCATGGGTAGCGGAAGGTGTCGGAATGTAGGAGTCGAAGGCTTGTCTTCTGACAAAAAAAAAAAAAAAAAAAATCAACCTTTTCAATCCCAAACTAGCCATGCCAATATTAGATTGAAAGCTTTCCACCAGGACCAGAACAGCGTGGGGGACCATCACAGCTTTCCATAAAAGTGTGGTGACATTTACTTTCCCGTTGACCCTTTCTCAAGCGCTGCACTACTGACTGCCATCATCCACACTGTCTGTCTTCCAGCGCAAGGTCAATTGGGTTTCTCCTTCAGAATATATTTCACAGCACAGCAGCCTTATCTATCTGTGTGTGTGTGTGTCTATTTACTTGCAAATTAATGGATGGTTGTTATTGTGTCAGGGCTGCAGGCATGTTAACACGACTCAAGAATGATATGTGCTCTCTGTGATAAATGTTTGAAGACCATTACTGGCACAAAAACATGAACAAGTCAAAGGAGCGTGTGCGTGTGAGCCTGCAAACTGCATCTGGCCTCTTTAAGCCTGACGGCAGGTTTGCTGAAAGAGTCACGATACAAGTCCAGACGCATGTGTCATGTGATGTGAAAATGTGTTAAAAAGACAAGGTGAAGCATAATTTGTAGGCCTAAAATGAAAACATGATCTCAGCTTCTGTACGGTCACGGTAATACATCATGGTAATAATCTTCTTTGGCCTCACCTCGGTTAATTTCTACTTTCCTTCTTTTAAAACTGAAATATTTCCCACTGTGTGTTTTTTTGTGTGTGTATCTTACTGGTGGTAAAGAGGGTTGGAAAGTTTCGTTTTCCGGGATAGGACCTCGTACAGATGTGTCTACGTATTGTAGGAGTCAAGGATGGAACTAAGAAAGAGTGTCAAGTGAGGCTGTAAGAAGTAATGGTTATTGTAATCTTGTCAACAAAAGGCAGACCCTTAGAATTAGAATAAACATCTTGCAATCAGACATGACAAAGAGAAGTGTTCAGCAGGGGTGGGGGGGGTCAGGGGGTCAGAGGGCAGGAGGCAGGGAAAACCCAAGTATAGAAATACTGCATGGAAATGAGTGGACAGTCCATTCATCTCGACCCATGCCCGTTGATTGATTCCTCCATTGTATTACAGGTAGGTCCCTACACCACAGTGTTCCTCTGTCTGTATGGAGGTGGTGGCAATACATTGCCGGCTTTCATAGCAGCCTCAGACAGGTATTCCTGGTTTTCAGCCACAGCAGGGCGAATGCGTCCATTCTGTCGGTAGAAGAATCGTGTGCTGCAGTCCTGCAGGTACTCAGGGTTGTGCATTGAGGTCTTCGGGGGGAGACTGTGCTGCCAGTATTCCGGATTGTCAAAAGTGGCTTTCTTGCCTTTTTTATCAAACATGATGGTGCTGCTGGTGATGCCTGAGTGCAGAGCATGTCCTGAATGCCCCGGATGCAGGGTGTGTGATGGATACGACGGGTGGGAGAGGTGGCCAGGGGCAACCACATATCCAGCAGAGGAGACCGTGTGACTCGACGTTGATGGGTTGACTGTCTGAGATACTGACTGAGCAGCAGAAGACCCAGGGCCAGCAAGAGAGACTGCCCCGGCCAATCCGTTCTTGTCCACGGGGTTAAGAAAGGTATTCAGATACAGCGGCTCGTTGACATATTCGTCATTCCCGACAGCAGACTGGCTCTTGGGAACAGCAGCTCCTGCAACCATGTGCAGAGTGTGGCAACCGGCTCCGTCAATGACTGCGTGGGCATCGCCGTTTCTTCGACGTGTGACAAAAGGGTTTTCCTCTACCGGGTTGAGATAGTCTGTGAAATGAAAAGGAGGAGGTTGATTAGTTAAGACATGTGGATCAAAAAACAGTCACCTAAGGATAGATAATAACATCACATATTAACTTTATAGCTTCATAAGCCTCTTGATAAAACTCATCCGTGCAGAAATTACACTTCAATTTCACTATCAAACTCAATTCTCATTTAGAGCTGTGTCCAGTAGACAACAACACTGCTTCTAGTTTTTGTCACATTTTCACTTGGCTCTAAATGCTGCTTCTTCATGGTTCTCATCCCATCTCATTAATTTCTGACACTTTGGTCAAATGACCCATGGTGTTAGTTTTTATCTAACTTTATATTTGTATTCTGCACTTTAAATTTGAGATTGTACATAGCTAGCATTTTTTGCACTGTACCTTTAGTTTTAGCTTAGTTCTACTATTTCTTAACCTCACTTACTTTTACTACTTTTCTCACATTGATGGGAAATCTAAGAATTTCACTGCATAGCATCAAGCCTATGTATGTGGGTTTTTTTTACTGTGGATGTGAATCTTGCCTCACCTTGGGAAATGTGCAGAGTGATGGTCGCAAAAATCTGTCTCAGTTCATATCTTTACAATCCGATTCATTGGCATCAATGGCAACTTCAAGACTATTTATTCTGGAGACTAATATGTTTATTTTAAAATACAAATACTACATAGAGCTTATTTAAAAAAAAAACAAAGGCTGCTGTTCAGGAGTCTTTGGCCCAATCCCAATTCTCCAGATGGCCCCTCCTCCTTACCCCTCCCCCTCTGTATTGTGTGTACATGTGAAGGAGTAGTGTTGTCTTGATTAGACGATTTCACAACCACACTAATGAACGGAGGAGTAAAAGCAAGATGGGGGTAACCACAGTGAAAACGTGCAGCAGCGTGACGAAAGAAACACAAATGTAGGTATTTTTTGGAAACGGCTTAATCATTTGATCGACCGTTTAATGTCATTTCAATACGTTATAGATGCAGTTTATAGCTGCAAAAAGATGACCAAAGCCCATTCAACAGAGACGGTTACAGCTGCTGACGACATGGAGAATACTTCTGGAAACAAAGTCGTCACATCTGTTTATAGCGGTGTCGAAGACTGCTGATGACGTACCAGGTCGTGAAGAGTTGTCTCATTTCATGGGAGAATGTTTCAAAGTCTAAAGGCCAGAAGTCAAGTCATCTGCAAAGTGTTGCTGATACATCGTAGAGATTTTGCGCACATCTCCCAAAAAGTGTAACCACCGCAGATATTGTCGCAGATAGAGGCCTCTGATTGGTCCATTCTGCAGCCGCTGTACACGGACTTCCACATCCCTACTATGAGATATTCAAAGGCCGTACAGATCATCTTCTACGACACTTCCTTAGCCTGTCTGCCAACTCCAGTACCAATAGTTCTTTGATTTCCAGATTTAACAGCTGCATCTCGATCAATGTGCGCAGTCGTCCAATCACCATGGTTGTTGAATGACCTTTACTTCCTTCATAACCGAAAGATAAATCGTCCACCCACTACACACACACCCCCCTGACAACAATCATTGCGAGTTCATGAGAGTATCCCTTGTGTTGTAGTGGTGAATGAGATGCCATGTAGTCCCTGCGCGACAAAATTTTGCATAAACTACAAATATGTGCGACAAACTAACTGCAATATTTTGTCGAAAGAGCATGCAGAGCCCTTAACCTTTGCAGCCAAGTGCAAAGGCTAAGGGATAGGGTTAAGTGGAGGGCTAAGGGGTGAACTGGGATTGGGCCTTTCTCTTTGGACATTATATAAGAAAGTACTAGAGTATTACTGTCTTTCTGAAAATACTTTTCTGTGCATATACAAAGGCGTTAAAATACTGGTATAACCTGAGTTTTTCTTGTCTCTCAGTGCAGTCAGGTATCCTTCCTGGTCCTTATCCACCTTTGCGCCTCGTTCCCCCAAAAGACCAGTAGGATCAGCACTATAACGCTGAGAACTACTGTCCTCTCCACCACCTTTGGTAGTTGGAAAAAAAAAAAGAAAGAAAAGAAGATTTGTAAGAAGTAAAGTGTCTTTAAATGGACAGTATTTCAGTGTGATTTATGCAGACAAATATTCAGTCTCAGACCTGTTGAACAAATGTCAGTGTATCAATATCGTTCTTCCATGTGGATAAACCTACATTTTAAGTGGCTTATAAAATGAAATATCACAATTTGAGTGTGAATTATACCAGAGATCCTTGATGCATTTATACAGTCCCTTGAACATATTACTGTACGTGTCATTGTGTTAACCACTCACATATAAAAGCACAATTACATACATATTTATTTATAGGGCTTAACATGGTACACTTTTGGTCGTATTCAAATCAGAAGATGAGGTAGAAATGTGCTTCTGTGTGGGAGATATTTATTCCAACTGACTTGCCATGGAATGGCCTTATACTATACGTAGAACATCTCTTAAAGCTGAAATTGCTTCACAGCTTTCAGTCTCTCAAATTGAAAAGAAAAGCATTGCCGTTCATCCTCAGCTGCTGAATAGCTGTTATGGGCGTGCATCCGTACTCTCTTCTTTATTCTTCATTTTCAGGTTTTTTTCTTTCCTTAAGGTTTAAGGTAGTTTGTTTTCACTTTAGGTTAATTTAGTTTAGTGGTGGCAACGACAGGTCCGAAAGCTCATTGTGGGTTGGTCTGACTGGTGCCCCATCTTTTGTTCATTTGAACCCGCACCTGCATCCCTGTTTGGTTTATTTCGTTGACACTTTTCACCTGTTTCTTTTGAGTAAATAAACAAAATTCAGCAATGATCTGGTCTCCCTTGTATGTGCTACGGGTCCCACAAGCCTTATTATTATTTTAAGGGGGTAACATATGCTAATGGCATTAGTTGAGTTTTGACTCTTGGTAAGTTTAATTTGTTTATTCTTATGAATTTCTCATCCCAAAACTTTTTTTTTTCCATTCTTACCCCATTTTAGTCAGACAGTTGAGAAAAATGTTTCTGTGTATATGATAACTTCAGGCTATTGAATGAATGAATGCAACTTACAGCATAAATAAAACTGAAATGTATGCTTGGCATATATTAGTATGAATCATTTTACAAAATATATATTATATTTCCTGTCTGAGTAAAAGCTGAACTTCATGTTTTCAATATCGAAGGAATTAATAAAACCTCATAGACTGAAATCCTTTGAATATTTTTGGCATTTTTTGCCTCATGTGAATAAAGTGGGAAAATGGTATCTACATACAAAACACTCACAACATGTTCATGATGGCCACCATATGTACTGAATCTAATGCTGCGTTTCCATTCTTACCAGCTCAGCTCAGTATTGTGGAGTCTTTCCATTATATGATAGTACAGACTTTACAGTAACTGGGCGTCATAGCGGTGTGGTGTGTCCTTCTCTGTCGCCTCCTCAGGGAATTGTTGATAAACTCACTCATTGCATGTTGTCTTGACTGAATTTTTATGTTGACCACCAAGGACCATGGTGTAGTCTTATGGGCTGTCATCATATGGATTAACTTACTGCTATATTTACTGTATCTGTATTTTGTAAAGGGGTGGATCACAGAGAAAACTGTCTGACCAATCAGGGTCTGCAGGGTTTATAAATAACCTTTTAGTATCCTTTGAAACCTCAGCAGAGGCGATACCAAGACTCTAGTACCGGGTCCCAGGTCCCTTTTCATTATGGAAATGCACAAAAGGGAGCCGAGCCAAGCTGGTACGAGTGGAAATACGGCATATGGATTACATCTGAACATTACATCTGAAGAAGTTTGACCTAAAACCTAACTTCTACACCCAAACCAATCTGATGCCTCAGTTCCACAGCTCTTACATGAATCCTTACACTCCACCCGGTCTTCTTTACCTTGTCCTGCACCGAGAGTCGAGCCAGATGTCAGGGTGTTCGCCCTTGGGGAGGCCTGTTTCCTTAGGGTGCCGTTGCAGCGCGGGTCATCCTGACTTCCACGGCTAAACCCACCAACCATCGGTCCACCTGAGGCCAGGTCCTGAGGGGGCATGCAGCTGGCCGCCACAGGGGGAACAGACACGACTCTGGGGAGAGTGGCGAGCATGTCCTCCATGCTGAAACTGGGGTCCTGGTAAGTGAACTGGTTCTGAGGACAGGAAAGAACAGCGTAAAATGATTCAGTTGTAACTAACTGGGGCCCAATGGTGACGGGATCTGAGGTGACTCCTGTCCTGACCTGTGTCTGGACCTGTCCTCATCCTTACCTGTCTGATCTGATTAGTCGGACCCCCTCATGAGCCCCCAGACTACTGCATCTTTACAGACTGAAACTACATCTGCTAATGGACGTCCATCAGTCCTGGGGCGTCTATAGCAGGGGTGTCAAACTCATTTTAGTTCAGGGGCCACATTCAGCAAAATTTGATCTGAAGTGGGCCGAACAAGTAAAAAAACCAATATAATAATATATAAATGTCAACTCCAAAATGTTCTCTCTGTTTTAATGCAAAAAAAATAAAATGACATTATGAAAACAAACATTAGTCTTTAGTTTATTATTTGCACGTATACATTCTAACACAGATCACAGTGGATCTGCAGATACACTAAATATTTAGTAATAAGTAGAAGATTATTAATTAAAAATGTACTTATTTCTCTTGAGACATTTCCAATTTTTCATATTTGTCCTGATTATGGAATTTTAAAAAAAATTCTACTTTGTTTTAGTGTCACTAAATGAAAAAAAAAAAAACATTTCCAAAGATACTTTTTTCTTACTTGTGAATATTTATAGGTTATTATGAGAATGTGGAGCATATACTCTTATACATATACTCTTCTTGCACCGTTTGGCTGAACTTTTGATACTAAACGCGCTGGTGTAGGTGGAGAAATTACCGTTAAAGTGGCTGTGTTACCGGGAGCCACAGCAACCGCAGCCAAACAGGGCGCCGCCATCGCTCTGTTTACTGTCATTTTCAAATATGTGTTGTAATAAAGTTTAAATGAGCACACTCGGAAAAACTCAGGAAACAACAGTAACTCTGTGATGAATGAGCTTCAAAGGGTAATGAAAAGCATCATGGGTAACTCCCTTATAGCCAATGGGATGCTACGTACAGTACGTATGTGACGTTTTTACGTGCATTACATCATTACGTATAGTATATACATACATGTCTCGGAGGTTTCAGTTTTGTTTCGTAAATAGAATTTAGACAAAAGTTTGAGGTAAAGGTTTTTTGTTACATGGATCATTTGTTAGCTGGGTCTTTCATAAGTAGAGGTACAACTGTATTTCCATAAATTGCATTGGAGCAGATATTTCCTAGCCTAGGATCTAGTCTGTCCCCAGTGGCCGCAAATGGTATTTGCTACGGGGAGACAGACTAGACAGCCTCGGGTCTGGGTCGGACCAATCAAATCGCGAGGGGCGGGATTGGAGCCCGCCCTGCCTCATGACGACACAAATACGACACGTAATGTTGTAGCCGAAGAGACGTAGCAGCTAGCACACCAAAGAGAAGAAGAAGGCGTAGCTGCTAGCTAGCACACATTGCCGTAACACCAGTTGCTAGCTGCTAGACAACATAGCTCATCACCAGGAACAACCATTCGAGCTGGCTTTGGCAGCAACGCTAGGTGATTTAAAATTACAGTTTTCCCTGCGAGAGGAGCAGAAAACGGCACTTAAGCTGTTTTTGGAAAAAAGGGACGTTGTCGGAGTTTTGCCCACCGGGTATGGCAAAAGTTTGATTTATCCAATAGCGTGGCGTTGTGTAAAGAGAAAACTTGACAGACAGCGGTTATCCCGCCCACAAATTTGCCTAGACTTTCTAGACTGCCCCCTTAGCAAATGCAGTTTGCGGCCACTGGGGACAGTCTAGATCCTAGGCTAGATATTTCCAATGTTAAAATGTTTAAACACATTAAACACATACATACAAATATTGACATAATAATATGACATTATTATTATTAATACTTGGATATTCTCAGTATCATTGGACCCATTCTGAGTATTAAGTGCTTCTAAAAATGAATGTTTTGGCCACTTTTCAAAGTTTGCCTCAAATTTCCTCAACACTTTAATAGAAACAAAGATCCTCCTTGTGTTGTCCAGGTTTTGGATATCACACCCTTATAGCTGGATTATATTCAAGCAAGGGCTTAATGTATAAATAAATTGAAAAAGTTCCACATAAAAGCATTATGAAATTAGAAAAAGGGATTTCTACATGACATCTAGAACAAGACAATTGAAGCTATTATTTGTCCCATTGTTCATCTGTAATATTCAAATATGACAGGCAGGGGAGATACACAGCAGCGGAAAACAATGATATGGCAGCATGACTGCCAAGGACAATTTAATTAAAAGAATTTTAATTAAAAGACTCCATGCAGCAAAGTCTTTGAGTGGTCATATCAGCTGTGCCCTGCTGTGTGCATTTGTGTCTTTGCTCATAACAAGAAAGTGTTTTTAAGAACCTCACTGGGAGCTTTATTCTGGTTTTGCCTTTTTATTTATCCAAAGAGGTGTGTTTTTCCTTTTACATTCCCTCATGCGGTGCCTAAGAAGCCTGCACACACACTTATAAGAGTCCAACTCTGTGGTGTTTTGGAAAACTCAGAAGCAGTGGTCTGCACAAGGCCCGCAGGTATTAGCTAAAGCTAAAAGGTCACGCTATTCTCTTATTCCCCTGTCACTCTGTCTTTAACCACCATTTCCCAGCCTTCATTTGCATTTTAGCCTTTGCTTCTTGTCCTAGTGTTTAACACTGCTTGTAAAATCTCAAGTTGCTGCAATATTTAAGGCTATTGATTAACACTATAAGAGTTACTTCATATATTTAACCTATCAAGACTCAGACACTCACCATCAACCAAACACATTCTAGTGATCGAAACTGTTTTTCACACTAATCCTATCAATACATAGAAATAATTGGTGGAAAATGCAATTCATCATTGTCTCATGGTCATCAGATAGGACCCATTTATTTGAACATAGAGACACTGTCATCTTCTGTGACATTGATTCACCAGTAAAACCCATGGGGTTGGACAAATGTTAGTCAATTAATGATATATTTGAATGAAAAAGTCACATTTTCTATAATTTTTTTTTTACATTGGCTTCCAAAGGGGAGGTGGGGGTATTGTTTTTTTTTTTTTGAATTTCAATTATGCCTCCTGTTTGCAATCTCAATTCAAATTCAAATTGGAATGTAAAGGTCATTCTCAACTCAGTTCTGAATGTTGTACAACCCTGATACAGACTGACCAAAAATATCTGACATTTATTGACCTTTTTTTTATATAAATAACCATTAAATAAACATGCAACAAATTCTCCACACGAGAATCAAACCCAACATTTGCATCCATATGCAGGTTAAAATATAAAAGCTTAAGGTGAATATATTTACAAGGTCAGAACAAATGAGAATGTTGAGTGAATGTACAATTCATCCATGTAAAAGTCAAATGGATCAGCATTAAATACTACAGTACAGTGTTAGACTGTTGTTTGAGCTTCTTTACTGAGCTGGAAATCGACACGCTTTTTGTTCTGCTATGAATTTATTACACAACACCTACCAGAGGTCTGTCATGAAGCATGAGCAGAATGTCAAACCTACTGTATTTGTTTAACATTACACTATGTAGTGTACCACAGGTATGTTTTCCTATTTATTGTGTAGTTCAATAGGAAAATGTGAAACCCTATAGGAAAAACATATTTTGTATTCAGGTGTCACATACGTCTTATGGTTTAGTAAAAGCAGCCGGAGACACTTATGGCTGAAGTATGACTTTTTCTGAGGAGTGAAGGCCATGGGGATCCAGACACTAACTGAGTTGTGTAGTTGTGTATTTGTAGAGCAAGATATTTAGACAAGTAATATTACTACTACGACTACTACCATAAGTAGAGTTTGACTTTGGACTTTTCTGTAAACTCCACCTATGACTCCAACCACTACCACGACAAATACTACTACTACTACTACTACAACTACTACTACTACTACTATTACTACTACCACTACTAATACTACTATTACTACTACTACTACTACTACTACTATTACTACTACCACTATCACTACTACTACTACGACGAATAATAATAATCATGGATTAGATTTCTATAGTGCTTTTCAAGGCACCCAAAACACTTTACATTATTGATCCATTATTCACTCACTCTCACATGCTCGCTCTGGTGGTGTTAAACTACATATATAGCCAGAGTTTCCCTGGGGAAGACTGAAATTTCGCGCCTACGGCCCCTCTGACCACCACCAAACATTCATATGCATTCATACAGCAGTATGAGTGACACTGGAGGACACAACGGACTGACTAGGACAGAGCGGGAATTGAACCGACGACCTGCCCTCCCAACTGAGCCATCCCTACTACTACTATTACTACTACTATTACTACCACTACCACTAGTACTACTATTACTACTACAACTATTACTACTACTACTACAACTACTACTACTACTACCACTACTACTACTATTACTACTGCTATTACTACTACTACTACTACAACTACTACTACTACTATTACAACTACTACAACTTCCACTATCACTACTATTACTACTGCTATTACTACTACTACAACTACTACTACTACAACTACCACCACTACTACTACTACCACCACTACTACTACTATTACTACTACTACTACCACCACTACTACTACTATTACTACAACTACAACTACTACTGGATTAGATTCCTATAGTGCTTTTCAAAGCACCCAGCGCACATTCACATTCACATTACTCATCCATTCTTCATTCACTGTCACATTCTCCCTCTGGTAGTGGTAAACTACACTTGTAATCACAGCTGCCCAGGGGCAAACTGATGTGAACATGGCTGCCAATTTGTGCCAAATAACTCCTGTAACCACCATCAAATGTTTACACACCAGTGCGAGTGTGAGAGACCTTCCTATTTCCAATATAGTCACTGCTTTTACATTTAATGTAATTAAAGTGTTTCCAACTAAAAGGCCTCCAGGATAAAACATGAGTCATTCAGTACATTTACACACACTTAGAGACAGTCAAATTATTGCCTGAGTCTGACGAATACCAACGTTTTAAAAGCCATGTATACACCTTAGTTAGACTATAACACTGCTCTATAATTTATATATATATATATTTTTTTTAGAAATTATCTGTTTCAGACACTAAATGTGTTAAATCTTACAAAAAATGACAAAAAAATGACAAAAGTGCTGATTGGCTCATATATATATATATATATATATATATATATATATATATATATATATATATATATGAGCCAATCAGCACTTTTGTCATTTTTTTTTTGTAGTATATATATATATATATATATATATATGAGCCAATCAGCACTTTTGTCATTTTTTTTGTCTGGGTGTTGTTGACCTCCTTCTACTACATCTGCTTCAAATCTACCACATTTGTTTACAGATTCTTCTTCTTCTATGGTGCCAACTGCGTGTAGTGCCACCTAGTGTCTGTGAGTGGAACAAGAATTTGATTTCTCCAAAACTCCCGTTCAGTCATTAGCTTGATTATTGCCAATAGTTTGACTTAGATGAATGTAAAACACACTGACTCATAAAGACAAATCAAGTAAAGAAATTATGTTTAGCTGGAGTTTCTAAGATACAATCCTGGGTTAAACTAAAGGACCACAACACTCCTTCAATAAAGGACCAATAAAAATTGTATGAGCTGCAGTACAGTCAATACTCCCTTCACAGATCATTACCTGTCTATTCGTTATGGTCTGGCAGTGACACAGTTCCCATAAAACTATTTACTTAACTGAAACTATTCAGTGTTAATTTCCACGTCCACTGACGGCATCTATTCACAAACATCAAGCCCATCAAATGTTAAGTAACACAAATGAGGATTTTCTGATATTACTATTTACTTTGTGTTTCTTGTCATATTTCCAGCTTATAAAAATTGAAAGAAATGAGTTACAGAAAGATTTATTGACCTAATTGTGAGATTTAACCAACAGCAAATGCAATCCACAAAAAAGGCCAAACTTTACAAATATTATAAAAAAAAAAATAAAAAATAAAAAAAAAATACAGACACCAAGCTGAGACGAAAAAAAAAAGAAAAAAAAGTTGCATGTCTCATTGGGATTCGGAGGACGTTTTATCCTGACACAAACACAGAGGGATATTGGAATACAAAATGGCTGAGTTGCTTGGCTGTGTGACTGGTTTCGTGATAGATTTAAATCCAGAGATAGAAGATGAACATTTGAAAAGCTAAAGAATTGAGGTTTTCTGGCAGAAAACCTCATATTTGGAAGGAGAAAAAAAAGGCAATTACCACAGTTTCACAATAGAGGAAGAGCAGGAAAAAAAAAACAGGGATTGCAAGATAAAGAGGAGAATGAAACTGAGACGCCGTATGAGTTCAGTTTTCAGAGCTCGATCTTTTGTGGTTAAACAGTAGAGCTCTGCGGTACATGCTGAGCAAAGTCATTCCGACGTCACTTAAATAGCTTTCTAAGTGATGGGAGTGAGCACTGTAACTTTATATTGTCTCCTTTTCCATCACGTTTCTATGCCTGCTGTTCCACTCAAAAGCAATGACGCTAAGAAATAACCGTGCAGTCAAGAGTCTATGCAAAATTAAAACATACGCAGCTACAGAATTACTCATTTTACATGGAATAAAATGACACAAAAAATATCACTTTCCAAATTAAAACCATTATTTGGCTTCAAATCATAAAATCACTAAATACCTACATTTTTCTGTCTGGATTCACTCACCTAAGATTTATTTATCATGGCAGTACATTTAGTTAGCCTGAACTGTGATCACATACTAACTTTATAACTTCATAAGGATCACAATTAAACATATACACTGTAATTTCACCATTGAACTCCATTCTTTTCATTTACACATGTCTAGAATTAACTTTCTTTCACTGTCTTTGCTACTGAAATGTATTTTTTATTGGATGAGCTTCACCTTTCTTCCTTTTTCATTTGTCCAATTTTGTATGTTTGTAATGTAACATATTTTAAATGTTTTCCCTTATGTTCTGTATTATGTTTGTGTCTGAACAAGAGCTGCATGATATTACAAAACATTGCGTTTTTTTTTTTTTTTTTTACCCTGCAATATATATTGTGACATGACAAAATCCTCAGGAGTATATAACAACTGTGTAGTGCCGACGCAAAAGGTCAAACAGATTAGTGGTCGACACTGAACATATATTTTAGTGTCATCCTTTTTGTAGCCAAAATAATTAAATAAAATTAATAATTAAAATAATTGCAATTATTTTATTTTATGGTTTATTTTTTATTTATTTGCATATATTTTAATTAATTATGTTTTTTTTTTATTAATGTTATTCATTTATTTTGTCATTTTTATTTATTAATTCATTTATTTTTAGTTAATGTATGTCCTCTGATGTGACTATTGAGCACATGTACATTGAGATATCGATGCTCAAACAATATATTGTGCAGCTCTAGTCGGAACTAAACTAAACGAACTAAACTGAACTAAACTAACCAAAATAAACTAAACTAATCTAAACTAAACTGAACTAAACTAACCAAAATAAACTAAACTAATCTAAACTAAACTGAACTAAACTAAACTACTCTAAACTAATCTAAACTAAAGTAAACTAAACTAATCTAAACTGAACTGAAATAAATTGAACTAAAGTAATCTAAAGTAAAGTAAAGTAAAGTAATCTAAAGTAAAGTAAAGTAAAGTAATCTAAAGTAAAGTAAAGTAAAGTAAATTAAAGTAAAGTAAAGTAAACCAACAGTAATACGCTCCGCCTCTCCTTGGGGGGTGGTAACTATGGCTGACATTTTACTGCATGAAATGTTGATAGAAAAACACAGTCTTGTAAATGAAAACACAAATGTCCCGTCTTAGATTTGAGTAAACTTTAACGACCCCATATCCTAAAGCGTAATTGTCATAAAGTCATATTTTTGGCCAAATTTCGATATGTGCTTAACTTTACTTTCCAAACACTGCTGCTTAATTTGATGCAAAAACATATTTGATGTCCTAATATGATGTAGGTTAAAGATATAATATAGGAAATTTAACATGTTAACGATATGGCTTAAGTTTTCCGGTTCATCTGTGAAGTTAAATACCTTGTTGGAGTCCATACGTGTGCGAGGCGTGTACGCCAAAGGAGGAATGTTAAAGGAGTGTGGCACCAGGTACTCCTCGGCATCCATCAGATCCTCCAGCTCCTCCTCATCCAGGAGACTCTGGAAGAACTTGCTGTCGTTGGGGCTGGGCAGCTTCATACGATCGTCACCCTGAGAAAAGTTGGGTGTTGGTGTAGTGTGTGTGAGACTGTTCAGTATTTATTAATAGTAATAATGCAATAAAAACATACCAGATCAGTGGTTAATTATGTCAAGCTGGAATTTAATTCAAGTTTAATTTGAGAAAAACCCAAAATATAAGTTAGAGGGAGATGAATACATGAGTAAAAAAAAAAAAAAAGAAATGGATGTGTGTGAATATTATTACTATGTTATTATGTTGACTTTTGGTATTAATTCTAGCTTATGTTTATGATTTTTATTAATTTAATGAAGCCTAGAACGGTCATTCTAAAGGGGAGGTAGCACCATATCACTGTACAGTACTGTGCGAAAGTCAGCATTAAGTTTGAAGTTGTATTTAGTGTGACCCCCTCGACCACCCCTTTGCACTAAGCATGTCTTTAACACTTTAACACCTGAGACTTAAGCAATCCTACAGTAAAAGGTAAAATACGGTAAAAAAATAAGCAATAAAATGAACAAAAACTGCCAAAGTGATCAGTAAAATGAACAAAAATTTACATTAAACTAACAAAATAATATGTAACATGAACAAAGGAAGACACTCATAGAACACAATTGAAGGAAAATAATAAAATAAAAAAGCAAAACATAGAAAAATAAATAAATAAAAATAAGCAACAACATCAACAGAAACTAATACATACTCACAAAATAACAAATGACATGAAAAAATGAAAAAAACAAACAAAAAACAAACAACGTTGTAAATGATGTTGAAATTTGGTTCCAGTAATTTTAGTTTGGGTTTTTTTCTTTTTCTAAATCAGTTCCATCAACAAAATTGTCAGTAAAATAACACTGAAAAAACCTGGAGTTTTTCTGAATTTTTAAACTAAACCATCCATTCAGAACATGTCAGCGCTGACGCATCAGGGGTTAAAGGGTTAATAACCCTTTTGTTCAGACAATATATGATTTACTGTGTTAATTTTCTGATGTTTTACACCAGGTTCCCTTCAAAACATGTCAGATGTTATTAGCATTTATGCTGCTTCTTGTCATGGGGTCAAAGGTCACATTAATCTTCCCTTGCCCACCCTCAAATTGTGGAAATATAACATAAAAATATACAGAAAAATTTACCTAATGGGGGGAAAAAAAATCACATATTTTGATTAAAATACTTTGCACTGGCAAGAGGTGGTTTTTCAGGTACAATGTAAATGGTACAATATGCAATTGACTGCAATAAAAAAAATAAATATTTTTTTTAACTAGATAAAAAAAATACAAATAAAAACTATGAACTATGTTCTCAGACGTCATAATGGAGTATATGTGGTCACACCAGGAAATGCAATAATTTTTTAATGGAGTACGGAACAGAGGTGGAACATATATAACAACAATATATATATCTGAAAATCAACACAATATTTTTTGTTTGTAGGCATGTTTATGGAATTACTTGTGATAATAACTAAACAAATCATAACCTTTATGATTCCATGGTTTGCACATATATACAATTAAAATGTGACTCGTATGTTCGCTGACACTGCACATGCGACATCAGTTTTGGCCAGAGGTGGTAAAAGTACTCACATTCTGTACTTAAGTAGAAGTACAGCTACTTGTGTGAAAAAATATGTAAAAAACAAAAAAAAAGCAGAAGTACTGATTCAAATCCTTTACTTAAGTAAAAGTAAAAAAGTACAATTTCACAAGTATAATAAAGTACAAAATTAAAAAGCAAAACTGCACATGAATGCAATAATAGAAAATCTGAAAAGTTTCAAAAGTATTTAAAATAAAGTATTTAAAAGTGAGTTACTGTGTAGATAATTTGTTTGATTGGGTCACTGTACTCAGTTTTATGGGTATGATCAGGAAATTTAGGAAAAGGAGGAGGAAAAAGTCACAATTGAGATAAAAAAAATCATGACATTTAAAAAAAAATTCTAATGAGATTTAAAAAATGCATAATTTTAAGAGGAAAAAGTCAAAATTCTGAGATAAAAAGTAATAAATATGACACAAAAAAATCTAAATTGTGAGATAAATAGTACAAATTGAGAGATAAATGAACATTGTCAGATAATAGTCTATAATAACTATAATATTTTTTCTCCTCCACTGATTTTTCCTCTGGTGACTTATTTTTCGGACTGTCACATCTGTTTAGTTTGAAAAAGTAATAAGTCTATTCTGAGAATGTAAAGAGTATAAAGTACAAATATTTATGCAAAAATGTAGGGAGTAAAAGTACAAAAAAAATGGTAGAAAAATAAATAAAAGTAAAGTATCTAGATACTTAAAAAATCTACTTAAGTACAGTAACAAAGTACTTTTATTTAGTTACCTTCCACCTCTAGTTTTGGCTGTAATTATTACTTTAAAATATATATATTTTTAATGTGCCACAGCCTGCTCTTCTTCTAGTACAGCTGTATTTTTAGACTTCACTCCAGTCGTGTTAAACTGATGAATACAGTTTTACAGGCAACTTCTTTACCTGTAAACTGGGCCAAAACTGAAACAACACAAACGTCATCATTTCAACCAGAGCATTTCATAATTTGGTAAAAACAAACTGGGTATTTTTTTTTTTTTTTTTAATTATTATTGAAATAGCAGTTCCTGACAAAGATTCAATAAACAAATTTAATATGGTTCATAGTGCATTTAAAAGGAATGTTAAATAGTCACTTTAAGCTTTACAAATGTTTTTTCTACATATTTAAGGATTTGAACACATATGCATGTTCATTTCAACCCTTCAAAAGTGATAAAGGCAGTGTTTGACTTTAGCACAGTACTGTATATAACAGCAGCAGAGTAGTGTAGTAATAACAGGAGCTGATTGTGTTACTAAGTAGTAAATAATTGTAATGAATGTTGTTGTAAAGAACATTATTTATCATAAGTTTTGTATATAACAGGAAAATATCAGACAAATATATGATTCAATAGCAATTATTTCAACCAATATAAAAGTATCTGGTCTATTCTCTAACGACACAATCATGGATAAATAAGTAACACAGTCACAGTCATTAAAATGTACATACCTGAATAACTAAATATCTCTGAGGATCGCGAGCCATGCGGGTAAATTCTGCAGCCAGCTCCTTGAACTTGGGTCGACTGTCTGCATCAATCATCCAACCTGGAAAACATGTTGAAGTTAGTCCTTGGCCTTTAAAATATTTTAATGTTTTAAATCAGACACTAATGCCAACTGTTTTTCAACTAGGCCAGTTAATACATGAAACGTTTGTGTTTACAATTTAACCCTGTCAAGCCTGAACCATTAAAGGGACAGTTCAGTATTTTTCACATGAATGCACCCACAGTGACACCCACTGTGAGCCCAGTTCTAGTCCGGTTTTGGTCAAAGCGAAAGTAGTCCCGGCAGGTTTCCTGGGGTCAACAAAATACAATGTGTTTCTTCTCAAAACAGTATGTGTTCGACTGAGTGAATTATTTGCATAACAAAACCGTCACTGAACAAAAAGTCACACCTCGTAATTGCTTTTAGCTACTTTACCTCAATAGCGAGTGTTGTCACTGCTAACAGCTGTGAGCCTGCACGTAGCAGCTGCAAACACTGCTGAACAACTGACGAAAGTAGTTTGCTAAGGCTCACAGCTGTTAGCAGTGACAATGCACATTGATCGCTACTGAGAGAAAGTAGCTCCAAACAATTACGAGGTGTGAGTTTTTGTTCTGTGATGGTTTTGTTATGTAAATAAATCACTCATTTGAACACGTACTGTTTTGAGAAGAAACACATTGTATTTTGTTGACCCCAGGAAAACTGCCGGGACTACTTTAGCTTTGAAGAACTGGGCTCACAGGACACTGTCAGGGTAAGTCACTGTGGATGCACCAGAGTAAAGACGCTGATCCCACACAGATTCATGTGAAAAATACTGAACTATCCCTTTAAATCACTAACAGAAAATTCCAGTTCTTTGAAAATGGAGCCTTGTTTGAACCATCTGAAAACTTTTTTTTTCTCTTTCAAATATCAACTTACATGTGTGAGTGTCAATTTTGCATCCGGTTTTAATGCTCAAATATTATTATTTTTGAACAAAAACACAATATAACACAAGCATGTCTAATATATTGGTAATTCATTTCCAAAATAACTTCTTTGTCATTTCATCTTATAGTGTCATTAGAAAGGTTTTGACTCAAAAAAAACCCAACCCTGGTGCATTATCCATTTATTTCATATATCATCTATATGCATTAGGATTTCCAAGAAAAAACAAAACATCCCACTGATCCTGCAGAGGGCTTCAACACTCATGTATCAAATTTGACACATTGGGAACTAGATCATTGTGAAGCAGTGCAAGTCTGCCAAGGTTTGGATCTGGATGTTTGTAACTTATTTGTAAACTAGTGTTCTGTGTTCGCTCATGATTTATTTTATCAGTCATTAGAAATCCTTTAGAAGGTTTAAAATAATTCAAAGAAATCCTCAGTCCCGTTTTTGAGATATGAACATTTTCAATATTCCACCACATATGACGTCACTCTGACATTATGCAACGTCACATACCGGCCACATTTCACATGTTAGATCTAATGTTAAATATGAAGTACATGATATTGTCAGATTTAACAAAATATGTCAATAATCCTGCTTTAAGGTAAAGGTCATATGTGACCCGCCACCACGAAACCAGGCATAAGTCGCACTGACCCGTTCAGAGCTACAGCCAAATTTAAGCTGGAAGGCGATTCTTTATGTGTGTTTACATTTGATCAAAAAACGGTACCTTAACACCTCTATTTTCAGTTCCCGTGGTCATTACATTGAAATCCGATCAATAAAGGTGTTTATTGAGTCAATTATTTAAGTGGCGACAAAAGTTCAGGGATTGCTGAGCAAAGACAAAGACGACTTCCACCTCTTTTCACCGAACAAAACGATCTCCGTTCCGTGGGTAAACACCCAAGTGTTTGGTACGAGGTAAAAGCTTATATTGAATGTTCTGTCCAATGGTGTAAGCCAAATGATTATAATACGTCACACTTCTGTCCTATTATTATAATATATAAAACTTCTGTGACATGTCCATCAGAGTGTCCTTTAACATCTGTGAATATTTTTTGTCAATCGGATACAAATTATTATGCATTACTAAGGACTTCCTACCCCAAAACAGTCCAAAACTTTAACGGACAATATCTAAAAATATGCAAATTGCAAAATATGTCCAAATGTGGATATTAAAATTACCATAACTTTGGTTCTACTTGTGATAGAAACATAATATTTTCACCATCTTAAACCTTAGTTTCCACTCTACCAAGCTACACAGATAAGTCAGTTTGGATTTACACACACTTATGCCTGGTTTCGTGGTGGTGGGTCACATATGAGGTCAAACCATGACATCATGGAGCCTGTCAGTGTTTTCTCATCTGGTTTCTGAAGGTAAGACCAAAT
Source organism: Siphamia tubifer (assembly GCA_020466265.1). Taxonomy (NCBI): domain Eukaryota; kingdom Metazoa; phylum Chordata; class Actinopteri; order Kurtiformes; family Apogonidae; genus Siphamia; species Siphamia tubifer. The sequence continues at coordinate 42,240,413 of CM035803.1, read as the reverse complement.
GAATGCAAAAACACCTGTGACATTATCTGGTCTGGATTCTGAGATATCACCACTTATGTGTTTTAGCTGTTGACCTTCACTGTGACCTTTGACCTGTATAGCTCAAAATGTAATGGTTTCCTCCTTGACGTATTATCAATCATCTCTGAAAGTTTCAATAAAATCCATCGATAACTTTTTGAGTTACACAGTAAAACACAGTGACACAGTAAAACATAACCTCCTTCGTGGAGGTAATTAAAGGGTTAAAAACAACAACAACAACAACAACAACAACAACAACAACAACAACAACAACAACAACAACAACAACAAATCCAACTTCAAACTCACCATCTACACCTGTCAAGATCAGTTTATTTTCTGAATCTGTTGAGAACCTACTGTAACAGCACCTGAGAAACAGATCTGAAGTGTATAATGCACACAAGGCCATGTGTTTCCTTTCACTATAAAGTGATTGTGTCTGTTTTGTCCCATTTGCATTTGCATAACAATGACATTTTGATAGAAATCCCTTCAGCGCTCAACAACATATGTTTGTTTGAAATCACGCTCATATGGTTTCAGTCAGACTGTCATTCAATATGAAACGTTTGTTAACGCATGTCAACTCTTTACTTGCATCCCATAATTCAAACACATGCACACTGCCCATGCTGTCCATCCATGTTTTCTCTCCCTAAATGAGCAATGCTAAGAATAATAAAATACAGTACAACAACAGTACATGTTCTGTTATTCTCGACTAAGATCAGCAGGTTTCTCTGGATTGTACTCACTTATTCCAGTTTGAAGATAAATACTGTTTTATCACTAGAATGGCCATATGGAGTAATGTGCTCCTCTGCCAGTTTTTCTGTGGACACATGGGTGTGATGCCAAAGCAATCACATGATCTGGCCATGAGTAAATCCTGCCTAGGTGTCCAGGGAAATAACAAATAGAGATTGAAACACACAGACATACAGTAGCTGCTACATGGGGCGTCATATGTGAGTACACAGATACTTATAAGCACAGACACATGGGTGAAACAAGCAAAAGAAACACTGGATTAGATCTATATTGGCCTGAAACATTAAAGAGGTCTTCCTTGACCTATACCCGCCTGTTCCAGAACGTTCCATGACTGGTTGTGTTTGTGTAAAAATGACCCCTTTTGATTTAAAGGTTCAGTACATGACACAGTACAGAGCCAGAGGGGCGAAAATTACTCACATTCTGTACTTAAAGGGGTCATTCCGCTGAAAACCACTTTTTCACGCTCATTTTGGAATCTGATGGGTCACCCAGACTTACCGACACATGCTGCCTTTGAAAGTGGTTTGTCACCTCCACTGGCTGCATACTGCATTCACAGAAAACAACAACAAGACCCAGAAAGAGCTGGTCCATCTGACGTCAGATGGACTTTAGTGTCACCCATGTGGTTATTATTATTATTATTATTATTATTATTATTATTATTATTATTATTATTATTATTATTATTATTATTATTATTATTATTATACTGTAAATACTATAACACTATATTTATGAATGACAAGTTACTTCTTATTGTTATTACTAATGTTCTTATTGACTGCTGCTCTCCCACTTTACACTGTGATCTTTCTTATGGGTTTTTTCAGTGTTGTGCTGCTTTTGGAACCTCAGTTTCCAGAGGCTTTTGCCTGAGGGATCAATAAAGTTCTACCTAATCTAATGTAATCTAATGAAATGTAATGTAATCTCATTTCACTGTACTGCCTTTGGATTTGATTACAGGAGACATTTTCTTTGACACACACACACACACACACATATATATATATATATATATATATATATATATATATATATATATATATATATATATATATATATATATATATAATGCTTATGTAGTGTCACAATAATGTTCATCATATTTTTTTCCATCCATAGTTAATTTTTGATTATTGATGATGGAGAATCAGACCACTGCATCAACTCTTCATCCTCCCAAATTAGAGTCTGGACTTTCTGGAAGCTAATTCATGTCTCATTCTCCATGAAGTATTGTCTTACAAGCCTGATGACCCTGATCAATCCTGGGGACGTCCTATCTTTTAGACATTAGACACATGAGAGGACACTAAAACTATATTAGTTAGTCACTTGAAACATTATTAACTGCTCCAATACCTACCCATGGAAGGACCTGAACCAGTTTAGTTGAATCCAGACTCCTATTCTGTACTTAAGTAGTACTGTACAACTACATGTGTGAAAAAATAAAATAAACTAAAAAAAATAACAAATAAAAAAATAATATATATATATATATATATATATTTTTTTTTTTTTTTTAATTTTTATTTTTTTAAAGCTAAAGAGATAAAAAGTGAAAATTATGAGAACAAAATGAGAATTATGAACTATGAAATGAAAAGTTATAATTATGAGATAGTAAATCACACTTTCTGGTTTACTACTTATTTTTCATACTGTCACATTTGTCTAGTTTGAAAAAGTAATGAGTCTATTCTGACAATGTAAAGAGTATAAAGTACAAATATTTATACAAAAATGTTGCCAGAAAAATAAATACTCAAGTGTTAAGTAAAAACTCTACTTAAGTACAGTAAAGGAAGTACTTCTACTTAGTTACTTCCACCTCTGGTTAAATCCAGTGTAAATCTCCTGTAATCAAAACTAAAGGTGATGCAGTGAAATATTGCATGTGCAACTGTTTTGTTTTTTTTTGGCCAGGCAGTTTCTCATCGTGTCACCTACACTTAATGTGAGAAAATACATTTTCACCTCATGTGTGCAGTGAATTGTGTGTGTTAGGTTACATGTATTCACAAAAACGTCATAAAACAGGTAGGTGGTAGTGACCTCTCCCTGCTGTGTGCGTGTGCTTGCCAGGTTGGCGTAGGTTCAGGGATGCAGTGACAGCCAAGGTGACAGTTAGGGCCAGAAGCTGAGGCTCGGAGCGTAGAGGACAAGGCTGAGGTGGCATTGGCACTGAGTCTTTGGCCTGGCAGCAGTGACCAGAGGGTTACGACGCCAGCTGTGACTCCAGCGGCTGACAGCACGACAGCGGTGACCAATCACCTGAGCCGAACTGCTGCTGTTCGTTCAAATCTGGAGTCGTATCTACTGTTAGTTTTTAAAGGCTTTTCAATATTGTAATCCATCAGTGATGTTATTTTACAACTGGAGTATTATGACTTTAAAAACATTGCCCTTTGACACCACTTGTTCCCTATTGTACAGCAGCGGTTGTTGGACTTGTTCAAAGCACTCAATAAAACCACTACTGACTACGTTAACTTCACACTTAAAATGTGTTTTTTTTTTATCTGAAGCCAAAAAAAGAGAAGAGAATGAAACCAAAAATTCAAAAACCTCTGCAGGGAATAATAGTTATTATTGTTCAGTATTAGGAGCTGCTAAAATACCAATGTGTGTGTACAAGCCATCTAGAATTTGTATTTATTTATTTTTTTAGATGGGGTGTATATATATATATATATATATATATATATATATATGTGAATATTTTTTTCTTCCATCATTGTAAAAATGTGGACATAAAGGTGAAAAATGTGTCTCTCCATCTTGTTTCATCAATTTGACGTCGTCTCCTTGTGCCATGTGCGTGCAATGACGCATCCAAACCGTTGGCACCTCCCTTTAAGATGTTTTAAATAAAGTCACAGTTTCTATCAGCAAAATTGCTTTGAGGTTTTGTGCTAAATTAATACACGTACATTTTCTCACTGCAAAAAAGTGTATTTTTCTCCTTTCTACTCAAAATATCTCATCCCACTTAAATCATCTAAAGACTAACTTTCTACTGAGATATACATATTTTTAGACAATAGATCTTATTGAATCCTCTGTCTAATAGGGTCCTAACTTCCTATGGTAGACCAGGGTATTACCCACTTGCCCTAATCTGTGGAAGCCTTACTGTAACTGGTTATAATGTTGTATAATGTATACTGTATAATGTCACTACTGTTCATCCCAATCTAACTCTGTTAATAAAAACACCTAGAAAAACATTAAAAAAATAATAACAGCCTTAGTGGTTATAGTAGCTGTTTCTTAAATGTATGCACTTGGTAGGTGATGGATTAAGTTTTTAAGGCTAGGAAAAGTAAATAAGACACACAGGACACACTATAGATATAGATGAAGTGAACAGGAAGAACCAATACATGGCAGGACTTTTACTCTTTGGAGCTTTGGATTACTGCACCCACCTCTGGATTTGTGGTATATTTTTAAAATTATTATTATAATTATTACCATTATGTATGTTCGGCCGGACCAGAAGTGTGAAGATGAGGGGGTGGGAATAATGGGACACACCCTTTGCTTCTGTATTTGAGTACTTATATGTTCAGTGTTACATACATTTGCAGATAAAATGATAAACATGGGAAAAAAAGAAAAAAAGAAAATGAGTTTGTACACTTTTTTTTTTATACATGCACAAACTTTTAGCCCTTGGTGTCTTTAGTAGTTTGAGTCTTTTCCTTGTTATACTTACATTTAACCATCACCATATAGACATCAATCGTGCAGATGGGAGGCTGCGGAAGCCGTTCCCCTTTCTCCAGCAGATCTGGAATGTCTCTTGTGGAAATCCCATCGTATGGTTTCCCTCCAAAGGTCATCAGCTCCCAGATGGTTACACCTAAAAAACAAGAGCAAATGAGAGATGAGCATGTGGAGTACCTGAGAAGACAAGGAAATATAAGAGTAAAGATCACTGGCAAGACCCAAAAAAAAAATACAAAATTACGAAAAAAATAAAATAAATAAAGACCAGCAGAATTGAGATGAAAGGGTTTAAGGTATAAATAACCGTCAGGGGTATTGGGGTGTAAAGATTAAAAGAGTCGAGCTGAAGAGAGGAAAAAAAAAAAAAAAAAATGGAAGAAAGAAACATGTGAAGTGATAGAAAATGAAAGGAGTGTTGAAGACCACAGGAGATCAGGGGAGGTAGGGAGAAGAGACGAGCGAGAACGCAAAGGAGAAGACGAGATAAAGCAACATAACAAAGAGTTCAGAAAAGAGGAACAGATAAGAGAGGATGAGTCAAGAGAGGACACAAGGCAAGTGAAAAACACCAACTAATCAGTCTTGAAAGTCATCTGAACTTGCGGCAACTCTTAAGCCTTAATCGTGTTAGTAATAATGAGCTAATGAGTGGCGAGCAATTTAATTTAAAACCAAGTATAGTAGCCTCCAGTTTAAAAAAAAAAAAAAAAAATGTAAAGAAAAACACCACTGGGCACATAGACACAAAGAAATATAGTAATAGATTGAATCAAACATACAGGATTCTCTTTGATATAACTAATCTGACCTAAGACTTAGGAATAACAGAGGAGACTGGTGTAGTTCTAAACCTCTCTGACACCCCGACGGCGGAACACGCACACTTGTATAATAATGTCAGTTAAAGGTTGGCATTTCACAGTGATTAAGGCTGCCACGTTTTAAAGCAGTTCAAGAAGTGGTGCAAATCATTAGTTTTATCTCCTGTGTACACCTGCCGTCACTCCATAAATTGCCTGCATATCTGCTGGGTAATCTGCAGCACACAAAGCTGCTATGACTGTCGGAAAATCATTAATTCTTCTGTTCTTACCTCTTTCAGTTTGTTTTGAAATGACTTTTCCGATGTACGCGGCTGCACACTAATGATGATGCAGCTACTTTCACATATTTACATTCTGTGACCTGAAGGGCAGCTGAAATATAAGCTTAATTGCACTGGAAGTGGCTCTGCACTGTTCCAGGTGTGTGTGTGTGTTACTGTGTACGCAACAGGTAACCACTATAGGTACTGTATTTTACACACTATGGTGCACTGGAATATAAGGCACATTAAGTGAAGCTAAACAGTCACAATAACCCCTGACTTGTTGAGTTTTAATATGGAACAAAACACACTCTTATTCTAAATCAAACTTTAAAAAGTAAAAAATTCTAAAATAAAAAGTAAAAATAAGAGATAAAAATCTCAATTATGAGATAAAATGTCAAAATAAGACATTAAAAGCCTTGGAATTTTGACTTTTTATTAGATAAAAAGTCAAAATTATGATATAAACAGTCAAAATAGGACATTAAAAGTCTTGTAATTTTGACTTTTTATATCATAATTAAAGGCAAAATTATGAGATAAAAAGGAAAAATAAGAGATAAGACAATGTTTCCATCAATCATCTACCAATTTCCATGTATAATTTCCAATTTTGTATCATACATGCTAAGTAAAGTAATCTGGGAGCTGCCACAAAAGTTTAGGGGTTAAAATAGATTTACAACATAATTATATGATGTCCAATTTTAGTACTTCAAAGTTTAGTTATTATTCTGAGAGTCAGAATTCAGACTTCATTTTGACTGTTTTAAATATATTTTTTAATGATTTTTTTCTGAGTTTAAAGTCAGAATTCTGAGGAAAAAAACCTCTGAACTCTGACTCTTTTTCTTTGTTTCTAAGTATAATGATAAAAACAATATAATATAATTATATATTTTTTTCTTTTTTTTTCCTCTTCTGTAGTAACCCAATCTTTTACTTCATTAAAGTTTTCTATTTAATGATTTTGGCCACCTTCACTGCACTGAACCTAAATGTTTCTGTGCTGTTACATAGATCTTAGAGAAGACAAATCAACTTCCTGCTTCTTGTTTGGAAACTTTCTTGAGTCTTTGTGACGAAGTGAGTGAAATATTTCAGCAGAATCTACGTAATGACATTTCTTCTTCATCTATCCTTCAGTCAAAATGTGTTGAACCACATTAATTTATTAAATTTATTAAATTATTAAATTGGTAGACCAGCTTGTGGAGTAACTGAAGGGTTGGTGGTTCAAATCCCTCTCTGTCCTAGTCGGTCCGTTGCATCCTTACACACTGGTGTATGAATGCGTGTGGTCAGAGGGGCCATAGGCCACAAAAAATGGCTGCCACACTTCTGTCAGTCTGCCTCAGGGCAACTGTGGCTACATATGTAGTTTACCACCACTACAGGAAGTATGTGAGAGTGAATGAATAATGGGTCACTAATGTAAAGTGCTTTGAGTGGCCAAAAAAAAACGCTATATAAATCCAATCCATTATTATTAATTTTATTTATTCCATTTACTCAAGTTGTTTGGCACTAAATCTCATAATGTAAATGTGATTGACCTCCAACTATTACCTTGATCAGTTTTTTTTTTCAGTTTCTATCATAAGAAATGAATTAAAACACCTAAAACACTATAGCTGGACAACAACAAAGACTACGAGGTTCAAGGGGCTTCACTTGACTGTGGAAAAAGACGGTGTGACAAAAAGGAAAAAGTAGTGAGAATATTGTAAATGTAGCACACACTCGAGCTGATATTGATTTTTTAAGTAGGCCTTTTTCTGATGATAAAACCAGTGCAAACTCTCTGACTAACCCTTTCAGAGCCTCATGTGGTTCTGAATAAGTGTCTTGTGATTCTCAGTTGAATGTCCTTAAGCTACTCCAGTCTCACATCCACACACTGATCACCTCCGTCTCAGCTTCTTTCTGGCATTGTCATAATTTTCAGTATTATGCAGTGGGTGGGATTAGACTCACAACGGGGGTAAAGTTACATTTTAATGGTTTTGTGATGCCCTAAAGTAACATGTGAAACTTACCGTAACTCCAAACATCACTCTGGTGTGTAAACTTCCTGTAGTGGATACACTCCAGGGCCATCCATTTGATGGGCATCTGCCAGGGAGAACGTGTAGATGATCCACCATTAATCCAAGAAGACTTGGAAGAGAGATATAACTCAGTCAAAGGGAACAACACGCATAGACATTACAAATAGAAATGGGTGTTTCTATAAAACTGGACCCTAAAAACTGCATGTGAGTGATTCTGATGAAACAAATAAATAAATAAATAAATAATCCTACTCCTTTTCGGACATGTCATCATCATTAATATTTTTATTATTATTATTATTGTTGTTGTTGTATTGATTATAGTTGTATTCTGCGCATGTTCTAAATAAAGCATTCAAATCAAATCAAATAATAAAATCAATGACCCTGAGGTTTTAGTGGTTAAATATGAGATAAATCCTATATATAGCATTATTTTACCATAGAGGAAAATGTGATTTTTCTTTCACACTAGGTCATTTTAAAACTTTCTATTTTTATTTTCCACTTTTTATACATTTTCTGGAATAATTCTCATTACCGAAATGTGGTCCGACCAAAATTTCTGGTCTTTGAATTCGGGGAAAACATAATAATAATTACATACATAAATAAAAAAATACAACTACAAGTACATTGTTATATGTCTCATTACAGTAAGTTATTTTAATAATGAATATTCAGAATATTTCAAGAAAAGGGTTATATTCATGAGTTTGTTTATATGAAAGTTAGCAAGATAACTCAAAAAGTTATGGACGGATCTTGATGAAAATTTAATGATGTGTTGGGGGTGTCAGAAGGAAGAAATTATTACATTTTGGTGATGATCAGGTAGAGATCCTGGATTCTGGATCACTTTGAAATGTATTCTGCATTTACCGCAATGTAAAATTTCAAAGTCATCCAGAATATGATCAAGATCAGTCCATAACTTTTTGAGTTATCTTGCTAACAAACAGACAGACAAAGTGACAAAGAGACACATTTTGTTAAAAACATAACCTCCTTTGTAACCTCTCATAACCTCTCTTCATTCGTAGGGGGGGGGGGTCTGCCTTGGTGGAGGTTTGGGCTCCTAAAGTGCTTTTCTACTATTATCAATATTATCATCTACACCTACGTAGCCTTTCCTGTCCCAGTTTAGGCCCCAATATTTTATTAAAAATGTATTAATTTTAGGATAGATCAGAGCAAGAGTATAATTACATATTTTTAAATTTTTAGCATTTTTTGAGGTCATTATTCGGTACATCCTAGGAAAATATTTTCTAAATGTCTCTTTAATTATTGGGTCTAAAAAGCTGGTTAAGTACCAGGTACCAAAATGAACCCAGTTTTGAAGAAGCACCCAAATACTGTAAATACACACACAAAAACACACACAAACACAGATGAAAGCGTCAGCTGGAGCGAGGTGGAGCAAATGGCACCGCAGTCTGGGAAGCAGCTTAACACTGTGATTAGATTTGAAGGCCAATTCTATTGATTACAGTGATGGAGGATGAGGGAGGGGATGTGTCGAAGGGTCAAGTGCGTCTGTCTTGGAGTTTGCTGAGGGGATAATACCAGATCGCTCCGTACTGACACAAGTCATGATGGATACACTGGAAAAGGCTTTCCAAAAAGGAGGAGAAAAAAAAAAGCACAGACAGCAATTGAAAACAAATACAAAGAGGCAAAGGATGAACAAAGATTAGACGAGGCCAGAGTGCCCCAAGGACGTATTTGTTTACTTCATTTATATTGTTTTGAGAGCTCCATTCCCCAAAAGTAAATAAAACGGTCCAGTAGAGCAGAGGAGTATCTCACTGACTCCACTAAAACTCTCTTTGTGATGGGCTAAGTTCCTCCCACAGGGTATAAAATCCAAATGAATGGTAATGTCCACTGTTGTCTTTTATAGCACACTAATGTAGTCAACAATAATAATTCAATAATATTGTAATGTCAGTGAGCCAAACAGCAGATGTTTAAAGCCGATAAGAAGGTCGTTCAGGAAAGTAAAAGTGATCACACAATACATTTTTAGTTTAGTGTAACAGTAGTCATAATCCCACAACCAAGGGCCTCATTTACCAACTGTTTAACAGAGGAAATGCCGTCTTAAAACCTGCTCCTAACCTTCACGACGATGGCGTTCAGTCATTTTCTGATGGAAAAATTTGATTCATTATTATTTTACGTAGCATTGTGTTCTTCTAATCTAACCCATGCGGACCTAAACTATTTAACCCTTTAACTCCTGACACTTAAGCTATTCCACAGTAAAAATAAAAATAAAATAAATAAATAAGCAACAAAATTAACAAAAACGGCCAAAGTGATCAGTAAAATTAACACAAATTAATATTAAACTAACAAATTAATATGTAACATGAACAAAGTTAGGCACTAATGAAACACAATTGAAGAAAAATAATAAAATAAAAAAGCAAAACATAGAAAAAATAAACAAAAATAAGCAACAATATCAACAGAAACTATCTTTCTATCTATCTATCTATCTATCTATCTATCTATCTATCTATCTATCTATCTATCTATCTATCTATCTATCTATCTATCTATCTATCTATCTATCTATCTATCTATCTATCTGTTGTGTTCTCCTGCATGCATGCCCATAGTCTCTGCCTCTAGCATCTTAACAGTATGTTGGGTGTTTTCATACACAGCAGACGTAGCTGTTTTAAAAACCATAGTAGGTGTGGAAAGAAACAACAGCTGAGAGACTAGGTTTTATTTATGTATAAAGCATTTGGAAAACTACTGTATAGAGGACCTCTTTTTTTTTGCATTTTATAATCTTTGTGCCTCTTTTCATCTGATTTGAGATCAGATTAAGTTGTTTTTTCTCCACTAATGAAGCTTTGAAATAAGACTACTGCAGTAGAGTCTATGTCCTGTAGAGTTTTTCATGTGGATGTTAGTTCTTTCAGGGATTCATCAGTGTATGTGCATCAGCTGATCTTTTTCTGACCAGTATGTTCATTTTCATTATTTGAATGTACACATGTACTATTATTAATATTATTAATATTAAAGTGTTTTGTAGTAGCAGTACTAATAGCAACTTGGGAAAGTGAATATTTAAAAAAACTAGTACAGGAGAAGGGCTGGGATTAGACAAGTTTTGACTTTTATCTCATATTATTGCATTTATTTACTGTTTTTATGTTGTGTCATTTTGTATTTTTTTTTGTTCAAAATAAACTTCTATCTCTCTCTCTCTCTCTCTCTCTCTCTCTCTCTCTCTCTCTCATTGAAAAATATTTTTTATTATATTTGCGTTGTGGTCGGTTGGGTCATTTGTCGTTTGAGATAAACATTAAAATGACCTGGTAAATCATTGCAATTTAATTATTAGGTACAATTTTCTAATATTAATATATAAGCTTTATTGACTGAATTTCTGTGAAGGTGACGTATAATGTCGTCAGTATCCTATGGTATGGAGGGAGCAAGAAAAAAAATAAAGTTAGGAGAGTGGAAGCTCTAGAAACATACAAATAAAAAAGTAAGGTTTGGGACACATTTACTGTTTTCTTTTCCGTGGAAACCGGGTTCAAATGTCTCTTTGGTTGTTACAGGTTGTCGACCCCTTGAATAATGAAGCATATTTTCTCAACGTATTAACTTACGAACAATGACATCAGATTTTAACACAGAAATAAGTACAGGTATGTAAGTAAGGTCATTTGATGATCATAAAGACCAGTGACCTTTTAAAAAATGTGGCTCGAAAAGCGGGTCAGGTCCGTCATTTTCAAATATATTTCTTCTGGTCCGAGTTGCAGACGGGCTAGTTAAAAAAAAGTGGTCAGTAGCGGGTCGTTTCTTCATCGACCTGCGTATCACTGACATATAATTATAGATATAATTTTATACTTTTTATATTTCTTACTTTCTCCTTTTATATTACTATGCATCTGTTGCTGTAACATGATACATTTCTGCTGTGGGACTAATAAAGGATGTATATTATCTCTTCTCTAACTATTGATTTACAACTAGAGCCACTTTTAAATATGCTATTTCCACTAATACAAATTCATTCATAAACAAAAGTGAGGTAGTAACTATTATTGATGAAATATATTTATGTGTGATTCATGTAATTCTCCAGAGTTTAATTTCACTGTTTATAGTCCAAAACAATTCCAGATATTCCATGGAGCCTCTAAAAAGTGTATGATGTATAGACTCATCAATTTTGCAGTATTGTGAGTCTGTGGCGTACCTTGCCTCCATCAGCATTATATTCCTTCTCATTAACATCGAGCAGGCGAGCAAGTCCAAAATCTGTGATCTTGATGTGGTTGGGGGATTTGACCAAGACGTTTCGGGCTGCCAGATCCCTGTGGACCAGCCTGCGCTCCTCCAGATACATCATCCCCTGCAACACACATGAATAAAAAATATTGTATATATACAGTATTGCTTCAGTTTTATTTATTTATTTAAAAAAAAAAGCACAAATCTACAGGCATGAGTGTGCACTGAAATACAGCCACCTGCACAAACACGAACGTGAAAAACCCCAGCTCGACATCAGCATATGTCTTCATCATCATCATCATCATCATCGTCACTATCACTGCTAGTCCCATCAAAACAGCATTAGAATTTTTATAATTATTTGTGTCATCATCATTACCATCACATTGTTATTTTTATGGTTATATTTTCCATCAATCAACAACCAGACTGTGGAAAAAAAAAACCCTCCTTTATTGCCAAATACTTGGCGATGCAATAACAACAGCATTCATTAGCATCAACCCAGAGGCAGGTTTTCAATTAAAAACAGGATTCACAGAAGTGAGAAATGCTAAAGTCGCTGGGATATTTTATTTAATGCATTTATTAAACAATTAAAAAGGCACCTCTGTCTATCTATGTTTCTTTAATTACCAACCACAGAGACAGGCAGGACAGATTACATCCTCTTACAGTGGAAAAAAAAATCTAAAAAATATATAGATCAGAAATACAGTTCAAAATATTTCATGACTTGTTTTACAGCCAGTGTCGTCAGATTGCAAAACCACTTAATCAGCCTCCAGAGTGGGTTATTTCTGGTGTGTAATAATGATTATATTACTCTAACTGTAAAAAAGGAGTCAGTCCATGGTTATTTCATTAATATTACTCTGTTCTCCATAATTATTGAATACATTGTGTGTTGGTTCTTTAAAAAAAACCCAAACATCTGGATGTTTTGTTTCCAGCTGTTTTTGCACGGTAGAAAAATGACTTGAGGTTGAACAACAGAGTTTACCGATACTTCCTCATACATGTCCATGACGTGGTAATGAAGCGTCTCTGATTGGGTTAGAATGCGTGAAGGAACACTCCCTCCTCCCTTCTCACTCTGTGTGTGTTTACCATCCGAGAGTAGCATCCAGCTAAGTTTGGTGCCATTGCTTGTTTTAAAACCGTGCAGGAAAAAAAAAACTATGATTTATTTCCACAGAGAGCACATGAACCAGTTTAATCCGCCATTTTTTCCCCAGTTTGTGCAGCAGCTACTGTGGCACCATCTTCTCTTGTAGATGCTAATGCTAATGCTACTTCATATTCGCTGCAATGGGGGACAGGCTGAGGGGAGTGGTACATGCCTTCCGTGGATGGGCTTAACCCCAAGTGGGTGACGCCAATGTCCACATGACATAATGTGGACAGGTTTTTTCTGAGTCGCTCGTTTCTCTGTGTTGTTTTCTATGAATGAGAAATACAGTCAGTGTACACAGCATGTGTTGGTAACTCAGGGTGACCCATTAGACTCCCAAAGGAGTGTGGAAAAGTGGTTTTCAGCGGAATGACACCTTTAAAACCTCCAGCACATTAAAGTAACTATATGTAAAATATTAAAATGTTACCTAAAATTCTAATTCAAATCTTTTGAGAGCTTTTTAGAAGCTAAGTATATTGAAGTGCAGAGATATGGATTGAATTTATTCCCAGCAGAGGGTTGGCATACCATCATTTGTGTATGTGTCCATTACTGAGGATCAGAACCATTAAGAAATTTAGAGTAATTTAGAGTAAAAAAAAAAGTGACAAAGTGATTAATATCTTAAAATATTAGCACTGGTGTAGTTTTCAACACTGGCCACAACATTGAATATGGTTACAGAGAGTTTCTGCTATACATGTTATTATCTTTGCTATTGCTACGTTAGCCGCTTGATCTACAATTCAACTGAAACTATGACAGTTTTTCAATCAATTCCAAACTGGTGCTTAGTACAGCCAAGCCTTGAAGAAAACTGACATAATATGTGATTGAGAATTTACCGTGGCTGTTTTCTACCTGAAAATAGAGCTAAGCTAACAGAGCCATAATGTAAACTATCAGTAAACACAGCACATTAAGAGTGTATGACAGGAGTTTTATTTTAGTTTTTGCTTCAAGGAGAGACTATGAATAACAATATAATGTGTGTAAACAGTAAGCTTCATGCTTTATTCAGTGAGTGTTATGGTCTGTGGAAATGTAGTGTTAATTTGTTGGTGGACTTGGTAGCCAGGAGTGTGTTCTGGTACGCAACCAATTAATTTTCAAATATGAATAATATATACAACCCTGTTAAACACACGTAATCACACATAAAACACTCACCCACGCATACTAAAAAAAACAGTAAAATATGAGAGTATTTTTAATTTATGACCAAAAAATAGACAAGGAAATACACCGTGTCCATAATAGTTGTATTTTACAAATTAAATTCTCTGAGCGTGTTGTAAAGTCTCCTCAGTTGCTACAGCTTGTGATTGTCTAAAGTATCCACTGTTAAGTTTGCATCACCACAGGAATGTGACTGAAGAGAAAGAAAGATGGGAGACGTGGGGGAAAAAAAAGAAAAAAAAAAGAAAAAAGAAAAGACGACGACTTTTCAAATTGGACAGGCAATAACAGAAGCCACTTTGTTTGAAGTGGTGAGCGGACACAAAAACAAGGACTTATTCGAAACCATAACAAATTGGATTTAGCGCGAATGGGCTGAAATGAAAGGAGGAGTGGATGGAAGGAGGAGAGACGAGGAGGGGTTTGGATAGGTGGAGTTGAGCTGAGGCAGCCTAAGAGGTGAGATTACATCGGTAAGGCTGTAATCACACTGCCTCATTTGGCTCCCTCCCAGGAGAGAACATGTGGTATCAGCAGACACCTGCACATCTACACACAACCACACACGCTTACAGACGTAACGCTCACATCGACACACCAACACTTCCTCCTCTGCACACACACACACACACACACACACTGACACTTTGTACATGTACTGTCCTCATACATGCTGAGATGTATCCTGTGACCATGTGGATAAATGCGTTTGTTGTAGGTAAACAGAAACGAGCTGGAAGAATTTAGAAAATACCCTCTACACAGTTACACCTCCTAAGTAGTGGGGGACAACTTTCTGAGAAGGAGTGTTAATGTTTAAGAATGTGAAAACACCAACAAAAACAAACAAAAAACACATTTAAAATAAGAAACGCCTTCTCTATCTGCCATGTAGCTAAAAAAAAAAAACCCTTCCTTACTTGTTTACTTGCCTTATAATTAGCCTTTAGCTTAGCCATAGTTAGCTTAATGGCCTAAACATGACAAATAATTATACGTTTAGTAAGTAGCAACTAGCATAAATTATACTAGCAACTATTATTAAAAACAGATGGATTTAATTAGCTCATTATTTATCAGCAGATTAAATACAGTTGAGTTGAAATCTTTAGCTTATTAAGGGTAAATTATTTTAACAATTTGATGTTTGCTAATATTAATGATAGAAAGTTTTAGCTATTTTGCTAGCTGCTGCAAGTAACTTACTGTTATTTGGTTGAATATGACTCTCTCTCTCTCTTTTTTTTTTCCTCTTTCTTTCTTGCAGCACCTCTGACCCTTAAACTATGGTATATATTATCCCCATACAGACCCAAACATCCAGTGTCAACCAACATCTATTAATCTAATACATGTAAGTAATAGAGAAACTAGCTGAAACAAAAGACTCTTCATGTTTACACGTCCTGAGTAGAGTGCGACACCTTTTTGAGAGGGAGTATTAATATTTAACACACACATCTAAACTAGAAAATGCCTTCTTTGTCAGCCATGTACTGTAGCTAAACAAAAAAAAACAACACTTATCCACATGCCTTATTGTTAGCCACTAGCTTTGCCATAGTTAGCTTATGGCCTAAACATGACAGATAGTGAATTTCCCAAAGATGGACTTATTAGCTATTTTTTTATCTGTAGATAAAATACAATTGGGATGTTTAGCTTATTAATTATATATTATTGTAAACATTTGATGTTTGTTAATAGTAGTGACAGAAAAAGTGTTCTGTTGCTAGTGTTTTAGCTGTGTTGCTACCTGCTCCATGTAGGCTAAGTCAGTGTAAGAAGTTACAAATTTACCTAAAAACCGAGTGCTTTCTTTCTTTCTTTCTTTCTTCCTTCCTTCCTTCCTATCTTTCTTTACCTCTAACCCTTCAAAACATGATGCATATTATCCCATAAAGACCCAAACATCCACTGTCGACCAACATCAACTATTAATCCAAGACATTTAATTACATTTTAATCCATTAATCCTTTCAATAAAATTAAATAATTTGTGTAAAATACCGTTTATCATCTTTTCATAGTCGGATATGACAGATATGACCAATTTGGATTTTCAGCAGCTCCGCAAAGAACGTGGAAAAACCATCATCTTCTACAACATTGATTAACCAGTAAAACTCATGAAGTTGAATCAATGAGATAGTCGCTGGAGGTGCTTATTTAAATGCACAGTTGTTGATATTGTTGCAGAAAAACTGACTTTTTCATCAGTTTTCTCCATTTCTGATGTAACAAAACAACTTTAATCTGATCTTTTATGAAAATCTACATGATCAGTGAATTAAATATAAGAAAACAAATAATTGACACTGACAAAACACTAAATAAATGATGATAAATCACATAAAAACTGTTGAATATATAGAAAAAAATAGTGGGGTTTTTTTTGGGTTTGTTGTTCCTGTAAAATACTTAAGTCCTTGACCTGATCACACATTAATGACCCACTGTAGCCTCATTAATAGGAGCAGATTAAAAGCATAATAAATAAATGGATTAGTTAGACTGAAACAAACATTAATAATTGCTTCATAGTAAGTTAATCATCTACAACAAGGTACCCGGATATGCATGTGTTCCATTTCCCTCTTTGTTTTGTCCATCTCTTGTATACCTTCTCCTCTCACCACAATATTTAATAATGTATGTATAGTATTAAAAGAGACTATATAAAGGTTTCAGGTATTCCCTGCTGGCCACTGTTCACGGCTCACATATAATTCAATCTATGACTTGGAATATACACTGCCAGGTTTCTGACAGATTCTTATTTGTACATAAATCGCGCCTGGTAATCTCCTCAATTTTCGAGACAATTAAGCAGTGCATAGTGAATGGATGGCTTGGCAACCCGTGAATTTTAATTTGCCAGTACAATGAGATTTAGAGGGGGAGGTGATGGAAGTGTGCAGAGTGGGAAGTGGCTGCAGACGTGCGTGAGGAACAAACTTTTTTTTCTTTTTTTCTTTTTCTACTAGCTTGCACTCATTTACTGCCCTCCCATGTGGACAAGATGAGAACAGCTCTCTGCCAAAGGCTTGTAATTGCAGCAAACCTGGACGCGACAGCCAGCGGGGGAATGCCACTTGTGGAGGCTGCATTTCAGGTAAGCCTGTGACAGCAGAAAATCCATGGGCTTCAGACTGACTCAGTTATAATCGTGCCTCCAGATGAGACATGCTATTTCACTTGTGTGATGTGTATAGCCTAAGAAATACCACATAGATATACGGAAAGTCAAGGAAAACATCTCAGAGCTGTGGCTGAAAAATGTCACTAACAACTGCCGGTAAATCCAACTACTTTTCTGTTTCAAATACTTGTACAGATCAAAGTTCCCACCACTTGTATTGTTTCAAATAGGTTTTCAGTCACAGATTCCATGCCTTTGGATATAAAAAAAATATATATAAAGTTAGTAACATAGATGACAGCAGCATATAAACAACAAAGAAAAAAACTGGAAACAACCAGTATGTCAATATTAAAGGTTACAATTACACTGGTCTACAAGTAAAATGCTTCTGGAATAAAACTAATGATATTTTACCACCTGTGTTACTGATAAAGAAAAGTCAAGTCTTAAATGCTGGTTTCCAATATAAGTGAAATTCTTAGAATTAACACATTTGTATTAAATAACAAGAGAATAGGTTTTACTCCAAAGGAATATTGGTCTCAGTTCTACCAGATCTACTTCAAAACACTGTCTGTATCATAATGTGTATTATGATACATCCATTTTATAGGTTCTTTCTAGTTGAAAATTTATAAATTCATTGTACATTTGTATATAAACCATCATATACTGTACATGTATGTGTAATAGCATACCATCATATATATTAAAAACATGAACTAACCAGCACTCGTGCTATTTGTTTTCTGATTCATCTTATTAAAGTATGTAGGTTTTAGCACATTTAGTGTGTGAAGCAGATGCTTTCAAAAAAATTGTACAGCAGTGTTATATGGTCTCATGTAGGTCAATCAGTGTAAACAACATGGCCTATCTCAGCATTTAACATGCTTTAATTTAATTACACACATAATCTCAGGCTCATATACTCGGACACTGTTCACAATTAGAGGCCCCTTGAAAGCTAAACAATACAGGCCCATTAGAAAATGCAGTATCGTTTGATTTGTTGGAGTACGCGAAAGGTATGTTCATTGGGGTAGGGGCTGCAGTTTTATATGTGGGTGTGAATTCCATAACTAACGTAGCTGAAGTGAAGGTGAAACTTAACATGCTTCCAATGTTCCACTCCTGCGTCTGTGCCTTTATTATACAGTGGTGCTGTTGGTTGCTGTATTTGGGTCTTTATCGGTTGAATTCCCGACAATCCTGTCTCAACGCTACCATCTTTAGCATCCGTTAATGAGAAAGATCCTTTGAAACTTCTTTTATATTTGATTAAATGTAATATATGATTAGATTTATTCTCCAGTGGGGCCAACATTCTCATTTGTAGAGAAAGACGAAAGGATGGTGAAAAGGGTATTGAGAGCGATTCAGATCTGAACGTGCTTAACCTGCCCCCTCCCACCCCTCCAGTCAAGGGAATTACTAGCTCTCCCAGAAAATATTCTGACCTCCTGCCATGGTTATTTATGCTTATTTCACAGAGTCAAGCGGACAAAACCAGAGTAGACGGAATTGTCCTCAGATGTGTTTTGTGAAGACAGATTTGGCGGCGAGTGGCAAAGGGCTGCAGGATTAAATCAATAGGAGGAGAGAGAGGAGAGGAGAGGTGGCGCCCATTCTTCACTGCCTGGCACTTCACGCTGTTGTTTATTCTGGCAATACACACACACACACACACACACACATAGAAGAAGCTGTCAGCACACCCTGATGACACACACTCACATACACGCTCTCACATCGAAATCTATAATCAAGTGATTCATCCTGATGCAATGTTATTCATGAGGAGACACTTCTAATGTGACTGAACATCCTACAGAGGCTCAATAAACCTCTTGTGCATTCACTTCATTCGCAGAGTGTGTGTGTGTGTGTGTGTGTGTGTGTGTGTGTTGGCTGAGATGCTTTGTGCTCAGGGACAAGTGTGGATGTCTGCACAGAAGGAATATAATCTTTGGTATGTTTGAATGTTAACATTACCAGCAGGTATCGTAAAAAGAACCAATAATCATTACTGTTTATTTATTACCAAGCAGCTTCCACAGTAGTTAACGTCTCAATTTCCAGTTTTGTACCTGAACGAGTTCATTGAACGATCATTCACGAACGATATCATATTTCTCGTTCACTTTTGCCAAATGAACGGGAAGTTGTGAACGCGGTTATTCTGGCATTTATTGAACTGCACTCTTATGTAGTTCACATTTCGTTCTTATCACGTTGTAATTATTGAGTCCTATGAGGTATAAAATGGGATCAAAACACAGCATTATCATTTTGGGATCCATGAACTTCTAGTTCATAATTTGGAAGAATGAACGATGAACTGAACTAATTCATATTGAATAACTTGAACTGAACTTTGAACTAGTTCCTAATTAAGGTGACCTTTCCCAACACTGTGAATTTCTATCCCACTGTTTCGGAGATTGTGATGAGTAACGACGTAGTATTAGGGCCACACGTGAAGAAAAATATCTTTGATATGATGAGATTAAGGTTATTTCGACATTAAACTTGACATTTTGACTTTAATCTCAAAATCTCGAGAATAAAGATGATTGCAACGTTTTGGACAAACTGAACTTTAACAAACTGATTAAGAACTTTGATTGTAACTTTAATGTAAAACTACATTCCTGACATTAAAATTAAACTGCAAAGACAATTGAGAGACTCCAGAGTCTAAACTATTTTCACTAAGTCACTTGTGCCATAAAATATTTTTTCAACACAGGCACATATTTTGAGTTGAAGAAGCACATATTCTGTGCTGCCGGCCCAGCATTAGTATGTTAGTAGTATGTGGTTCATTCAATTGAGCTGCTGCCTGGTAATTTTAAAAATAAATGCAAAAATTGCACGTAGTATCTGTCCTTCCATGTTGCTAGTTAAAACGAAAGCAAGACAGGACTTGGATGCGATCATTTTCTGGTAGACATCTAGACAGTAAGTGACCATTTTGTCCAATGAGAACCCTCTGTTCCTCCAGCTCTTAAAGCCCAGAGCAGAATAAACCTGTTTCCCATAGAAACTTTTATTCAGAATTAACATTTCCATGTAAACCCAAAGCAAATAACTTTAGTTCCAAATTATTTTATTCCGAATTAATCATTCTGAATTTAAAAAAGCATCATGTAAATGTAGCCATAGACTTATTCAGATGCCATCAAGGGTTGTAAAGTTTCAAAGTTTTATTCATCACTGATCAATTAGCTTTTTTGTTCTCAACTAATGCAGGAAACAAATTGAGAATCTGAATTCAGGTCAATATATAGTGGATAGCAGCACGTCACACCAACATTTCAGTTCAATAAACTGGAAGTGATTAAAATGCATATGCTTCCAATACTTGAAGGAAAAATGTGTTGCAGTTCAAAGTGATGCAATACTGACAGCTGGGATTTTCATTGGGCCCCAGAATTGAGAACTAATTGGAGACCCAATATTCTCCTCAAAGCTCAGATCTCTAGAATTAACTGCTGAGATTCCTTTATTAAAATGGTGCAACATTTTCTGGTCAAGTCCAAGATGATAATAAACTAGTTGAAACTGAGAGCATGATAAAAGTTTCACAGGCCTCCTCTGTCTGCTTTTAAATCATGTCTCCAATCCAATCCAATCCAATCCAATCCAATCCAATCCAATCCATTTTATTTAGAAAGCACACATTTAAACAACCACAAGGGTTCCAAAGTGATGTACAATAAAATAAACATAATAAAACACAAGAAAAAGAACACAAAAATAACATAATACAAGTTAAAAAAAGAAGTTAAAAACACAATAAAACACAATAAAAGCTAAAAATACTAAGTTAAAACATAATAAAAGTAAAAAAAAAGCCAAGTTAAAAATGCAATAAAACATAATAAAAGCTAAAAATACTAAGTTAAAACATAATAAAAGTAAAAAAAAAAAAAAAAAGCCAAGTTAAAAATGCAATAAAACATAATAAAAGCTAAAAATACTAAGTTAAAAGCAAAAAAAATAAAACAACAAAGTGAAGCAACATTTTTGCTTTTTTTTTTTTTTTTTTTTTTTTTTTTGCTCCTCACCTGTGGAACAAACGACCAAACGATATGCCACTTATTTTTTCCACTAAAAAGTATTATGAATAACAACACCTTTCAAGAGTGTATATAGATGGATCATGATAAAAATAACAAGTCCTATAATAATGTACTACAAGGCTAAAATTACAGGTATATTTCCAAAAGATATACAAAATTACACAAAAAATTACTTTAAATAGCTTTTTTTCTTCATAGAAGTCAGTTGTTGTGAGGTACGGTGCCAAATACGGAATACCAGACCCTGCAAAAACTGTAATTACTGTCAAGGAGAGTAATTTTGTTCAGAACACTGAATACTCAGCAGCGAGAGGAGAGCGTGACTCATCTGGGCTGTTTTTCTCTTTTATTTTACAGCCTCTGTGGCTCATTTTAACAGGGATAGCAGTATTTCTGGAGGGCACAGGATGTTTGGTGACTATCTATTTTCTGTTATCATATGGTGAATAATAGTGCAGTTTTATTGGGGGTTTGTGACACCAGCGCGGCATCTGCTTGACATAGTGCATGTTTAATGTATAGTTTGGATATAAAAAAGATCCCAGTGGGCATGGGGAGGTGAATCACTGTTTAAGGAATGAGGTGAAACAAATCAGAGCAATGTGGATCGAGGAACGGAGAGAAAAAAAGGGGGGGGAACGATAACACAATAATGATGAAAGCGGTAGGCATTCATTTCATTTTGAGCTCCCATGTCAGAATGAATTTAGAAAATGACATTAGGGGGCAGCTTGAATACGAACAATTCTTCTGAGCTGAGACTGGGTTAGTAGTGAGTGTGAGGGGAAACCTTGTCCGTATACATTTATTCTCTCTGATGAATGCCTGATGCCATATCTACAGCACAAAAGGGGGAGTAGGAGGAGGGGGGTAGTCCCTCCTACATGTAGGTATCTCCTCATATACAAAGAGTCTCCCGGGTGTAACTGACACCCTATGTGATCATGACGTTTAATTAAGAATTAAATGACAGGCTGATATCTGCAAGAGTGTATTAACGCCAGATGTGTAATGAATACAGATGCTGCTGAAGGACACCTGCGATGTCCTAGAGTTGCACAATATATAGTTTGAGTATCGACATCGCAATATACGTGTTCGCAATAGTCACACGACAGGTCCTGTTAATGCAGGAGACAATTGAGCTCAACATTTTCTCATCTAATTTCAATTGAACCCGACACACACTGCGCAGATCACAGTCATTTGGAAGCAGTTTGGACTGAGGCACTGGTAATGAGACTGGAAAATGAGCAACCAACAAGAGAAAATCAGCCAAAACCAACAAGAGAAAATCAGCCAAAACCAACAAGAGAAAATCAGACAAAACCAACAAGAGAAAATTAGCCAAAACCAACAAGACAAAATCAGCCAAAACCAACAAGACAAAATCAGCCAAAACCAACAAGAGAAAATCACCTTAAACCAACAAGAGAAAATCACCCAAAACCAAGGCTCGCTGGCAGAAAGAAAAGCAACCTTAGTCATGTGGAATTTTTTCTTTCTTTTTTCTTTATTTCGTTTCGTCATCTGAACCCTCTTGATCCTCACTAAGGTCACAGGGGTCACTGGGGGTCTAACCCAGCTACAGTGGGCGAAGGTGGGGTACACCCTGTATAAGTGTCCAGTTCATCGCAGGGTTGAACATATATAGACAATCACCCTCACATTCAATTTAGATTAACCAATTAACCTATCAGTGCATGTGTTTAGAAGGCGGGAGGAACCTGGAGTACCTGGAGAAAAACCATATAGACATGAGGAGAACATGTAAACTCCACACAGAAAGGTCTGGTGTAGGAATCGAACCAACGTCCTTCTTGCTGTGTACTAACCACTGCACCACCATGCTGTCCTTTTATTTATTTTTTTAATTTATTTGTTGTTTTCTTTTTACATTTTCTTTCATTTAAAAAAAATAATTTAGTTATATTTATGTATTAATTAATAGGGCCACATCATTTCTATTTTACAATAGTGTCAGAGGTCCCTATGGTGTGACTGTGTAAACATATCAATGTCCCCTGAAAGATAAGAATACACATATACACACACACACACACACACACACACACACACTAATAGATGCCTTGGAGCCAGATGTCTGAATGTTCTTGTAATATTAAATCTCTCTTCTTTCACTGTTTCTGATACAGCATTAATAAAAGAAGTTATAAATGCAAGTTAAGTCAAGGTTTCCTCATGGTTAAAGTGATTTAATAGTGTTTTGACCTGTGTGCTGACAGTAGATTTGGAAGGCTGTGATTAGCCACTCTTTCATTTATGAGTAACTTGGGCTGTTTTGCTTAGTAACCACGACAACCGCTATATTCTGTGTTTTTTCCCCCTTCCCCATAAGGTGACACAACCTGCATTGTTTCAAACATGATCATCTTGACTCATTACCTGATCTGCTTTTCATAATTAATGGCCTAATCACATCACTCCATAAATAAATAAAACTCTTGTCCACACTTTCCTATTTAAAATAATATCTACCGACATAGATAGAGGATGTGTGGCATTAATGTTTAGAGACTAGTGGGTGTATTAATGTATGTGTGTACTGACATTTTAAAGTCTGTCTAAAGCAGCCAAACCTGCGAGTTTCTATAATGATTTGTTTTGCTGTCGCCAACTAAATAATGACTTAAAGGTGTCATTCCGTGGTTATTTCATTAATATTACTGTGTTCTCCATTGTTATTGAAAACATTGTGTGTTGGTTTTGTTTAAAAAAAAAAACATCCAGATTGCTTTGTTTCCAGCTGTTTTTTCACGGTAGAAAAATGACTTGAGGTTGAACAACTTCCTCATACATGTCCATGACGCGTCTGATTGCCCCCTCCCCTCTCGCTCTCTATGTGTGTTTACCTTTACCAGAGTAGCATCCAGCTAGGTTTTGTGCCGTTGTAGATATAAACATTGTCATAATGTAATTTAGCTTTTTTTTTACTGTTATTATTTGACAGATCCGGCCCATTTGAGATCATATTGGGCTGAATGTGGCCCCTGAACAGAAATGAGTTTGACACCCCTGATCTAAAAGGCCAAGCAGGGACAGCTGGAAATGAGCACAGGCTCTACACTCTATATGCATCACATCAGCTGTAAGTGTGGAAATATATTTGACTGTATTGTCCCTGTCAAATACATGAATAATGAATGAATGAATGAATTAATACGTAACTGGTGTGTTGTTAACTATTTGTATTAGTGAGATGCTTTTTCCTTATAGACTGATTTCATGGAATCATGTTGTATGTCACTCCAGTTCTTATAGCATTTGACACCCTATATGTATGCATTTCCATCCTTTCACATGTTATTCAATGGCATTTGATCATGTGTCAATTGACACCAAGATCTCCAGCTCCGTAACCACTAATGGCACTGTATGAGACGCAGTGTGAACGTAGCATATAATGTGTACAGACAACATGTCAATTAAAAGTGACGTGTATTTTAATTCATTCATTCATGATATGATGTTGTCCCCCCCAGATGACTTATGAGTAGAACTTTAAACTAGTGTAATAGTATGGATGTTCAGTTCTACATCACAGACTTCTGTTTATGAAGTATTCTATAGAAACATACTGTAAGGGCTCAAACATAGTCGATGCATTGCTACGCATACCTAACACCAACAAGGAACAAATTCTTTTTTTTTTTTTTTTTTATTAAGAGGATAGCCCCTTGAGATGAACCATCTCGTTTTCAAGGGGGTCCTCAAACTCAATGACGTGAGTGACGTGCCCCCTTTTTATACATCGACGCAAGCTGTGCGTCGCCTGCAGTTCACCACTCAGGCAGTAGGTGGTAGCAGAATCACCTATGACTTTTGTCAGTCAAAATGACAACTGAAGAGGAGTTCATTCTATTGCTACTTTTACATCGAAAGCGGAAAAAAAAAAACCTCAGCAGCACAAACGTCGTTGGTATTTCGCCTTTTGAACATCTGCAGACCTGTTTATTTCTCTGGTGCGCCCAATGTGAGGCGTAGATGAGGAGAGTAATTTTTATTACTGTGCAACTGTGACGTACTGTCATACAAATGACAATATTGTCTAATCCACAGGTGTCAAACATGCAGCCCGAGGGCCAAATCCGGCCCTCCGAAGGGTCCAGTCTGGTCCCTGGGATGAGTTTGTGAAACGCAAAACTGACACTGAAAATATAAATCATTGTATTTCAGGTTCCACATCTCAAGTGGGTAAAAGATCAGTAAGATGCTGTCATAATATATAAATACAACTGCAAATGTTTCTCTTTATGAATATAAAAATGTTCATGTCATTTTATGGTATTTACAGTAAAATGATAATAAAAAAATATGAAATATGAACATTTTTTAAATGTCCGAAGGCCAAGTTCACCAATATTTGAACTGCTATTAAATGTTTTGTTGATCCCACTGTGTGTAAATGACAAGCTGAAATTTCGTAAGAAAATTATGTGCAGTTTTAACAATATTATATCTCAGTTTGTTCATATTATTCACATTGTTTTAAAGAATGTAAACATTTTCATCACTCTAAAACAATGAGGAAATTTTGGAGTTTTTAAAAAAAATATTATTATATCATTCTGTCACTGGTACGACCCTCTGCAGATCAAATTTGGTTAAATGTGACCCTTGAACTGAAATTACTTTGACACCCCTGGTCTAATCACTTCACTCTTCTTGTCCAGCCATTTTTAGAATACTTC
This sequence comes from Siphamia tubifer, assembly GCA_020466265.1. Taxonomy (NCBI): domain Eukaryota; kingdom Metazoa; phylum Chordata; class Actinopteri; order Kurtiformes; family Apogonidae; genus Siphamia; species Siphamia tubifer. Next base: position 42,214,139 of record CM035803.1, on the reverse strand, counting down.
TTCAAATACATGAAAGAATGTACAATATTTCAGGTGTCGCCCCCATCGACAATGCAAGGTATTGTGGGGATCGCCGCGTTACGAATCAAAAGTTGAGAGGACGTGTTTTCTTACGCACCGCTGCATAATGGCAGCTGATGCATAGCGATGTGTAGCCTTGTGGCCGTGTATACATCACAATGCGTCGCTTATGTTCGAGTCCTTAGATTGAAGTGTGTGTGTGAAAAGTACTGCATTTCTCTTCTTTTATTTTGGGCTTTTCTACATTCAGGTCAGGGCTTCAAATTCATCAACTGTTACTTTTCAAGGATGCTTCAGTCATGTCGAAGTTTTAAAACAAGATGCTCTGGTTCAAGCACAAAATTAGCTTCTCTGTTTGCTATTTTATGTCAGTGAATTCTGATTAAAAAACCCCAAAACAAAACAAAATAATAACTTTGTTTTTTCTCCACAACATCACAAAGAATACAGTGCAGGTATCAGAGGAAACAGACGACGTTAAAACTGCAACAAGCACCAATGGAGAAGTTGTTTAACAGTAATATTTACTGCTTTGATACAAACACTATTTCCTTAATGACTGGAGAAGCTGTTTTCTTGCTGAGGCACTGTCTGTCACCCATCACTCCAAATTGGCTTCCAGGATGTGTCTCTTTGGCACCTTGGCGGGTAACACCATCATGACGGTTGATGTTTTAATCTAAAAAACAATCCAGCTCTCAGAGGTTTCCAAATCTGTCAGTTCCGGTTTACTAATCAAATCAGAAGTAAATCCCAGTTAAAAGCAAAATGCAGGATCTTTCTTTTAAAATGAATTGCTGCAATTTCTTTTATTTTCTCAGGAAAAAAGGTAAAAAAAAAACAAAAAAACAAGCATATAAGAGAAGAGTCTTTTGTCAGAGCGATTTATCTTATTAGTGTAAGGAAATTGACATTTTTTTTTTAAAAAAAAGGGGATGGATTCAAAGAAAAGGATGCAACAAATCTCATCAGTAATTCACTTAAACGCTCCGTTTTTGTTTTTTTGCGTTTACTCTGCAAAAAAAAAAAATACTGACTTTAGCTTAATCTGTATACACCAACTAATCCATTTCAGATATGAAGGCTAAATTTCCTCTCATTGAACAATATAACAGCTCTAATTTCATTTTGTCTGAGCACAATTACTGTTCACATAAACAGTAGTTTTAATGGGGTGTGATGAAAAGGAAAAATCTGACAGTAAATGTGAGAATATCTGCAGCTCTGTGGAAAATACTGAGTTAAGTTAATATTTTTGAAGCCCTCCTTTCAGCGTTCTCTTATGAATTAATGTATGAAGTGTATCGTTTGACCTCACCACCTACAGAAGGAGAAAAGGCAAAGAGAGAAAGAAAGAATGATGAGGCAGCAGTGAGTAATGTAGACAGATTTACATAAAACTGTAATGGCCAATAAGCCTTTATACAATAAAATACACCTTTCCTTTTGACTGTTATTTCACATATAGAGCAGTGTCAAGTCCAAAACAAATACATATTAACAGCTCAAAACAAAATCTATTTGTTGTCTTGTCCATACTAACAGATATTTTTCAAAACAGATATTTTCTTCCTCTGTTTTTAAAGACAATTATTACACCCCCCCGAAAACAGAGGCAAGGGTATTGTTTTTTTTTGTGTGTTTTTGTCTGCCTGTCTGTGTATTTGTCAACAACTTTACGCCAAAAACTACTTGACCAATTACCATGAAATTTTCAGAAAAGGTGTGTGATGGTGCATAATAGATCCCATTAAATGTTGGTGAATGTAGGTCAAAGGTCAAGGTCACCAAACGTGTTTTTTCCAATCACATGAGAGTGAAAGGCAGGTTTTTGTGTGTGACTGGCACCACTTGTCTCCACCAACAAGGTTATGTTTTTGCCAGAGTTTGTCTGTCCGTCTGTTAGTTAGCAAGATAACTCAAAAAGTTACAAACGCATCTTGATGAAAATTTTCTGACGTGTTGGGGGGTGTCACAATGAACAAATGATTAGATTTTGATGATGATTTGGAAGAGATCCTGGATTCTGGATCACTTTGAAATTTTACATTGCGGTAAATGGAGAATTTTATTTTTTATTTTTAGGCCTTTGCCGAGTACCACGTCAGGTGCAAGTTCTATTGATACTGGTTGTTTTTATTGAACCTTTATTTAACTAGGAAAACCTCACTGAGATCCAAAATATCTTTTCCAAGAGTGTCCTGGCCAAGATGGGCACCAATACAATAGTTACACACATTTATTCATAAAACAAAAAAAAACATCATTATAACAAGGAGCACAGCATCATGCCAATCCTTTGCTAAAAGAAAAAAGTACATGTGCAAGTACATTGATAAGAAAGTGTTAACACTGTGTTTAAAGTACCTGCACATCAAATAAAACATCTGCATCCAGACGTCTCTGACTCTAAGTCACATACCATCCTCTTAAATGTGTCCAGTGAAACCAGCCTCTCTAAGTTTAATGTTTTTTTGCAGTTCATTCCAGGTGAATGGAGCAGTGAACTGGAAGGCATTTTCCCTTGTTCAGTTACAATACATTTCAAAGTGATTGTTTTGTTTTATGAATGAATGTCTGTAACTATTGTATTGCTGCCCATCTTGGCCAGGACACTCTTAGGAAAGATGTTTTTAATCTCAATGAGGTTTTCCTGGTTAAATAAAGGTTAAATAAAAAAAATAAAAAATAAATTAAATTCTCCATTTACCGCAATGTAAAATTTCAAAGTGATCCAGAGTCCAGGATCTCTTCTGGATCATCAGCAAAATCTAATCATTTGTTCCTTGTGAGACCCCCAACACGTCATCAAGATCCGCCTGTAACTTTTGGAGTTATCTTGCTAACTAACACCTTGGCGGACCTGTCTTCATTCAGAGAGGGGGGGGGGGGGGGGGGTCTGCCTTTGTGGAAGTCTGAGCTCTCAGAGTACTTTACTAGTTACCTCTGTTTCAGAAGATATTTGCTTTTTCAGTCTGTAAAAGTGGCTCAAGGAGGATTTATACTTGGTCTTTATGGAAAAACTCAAACAAAACTGCAACTGTATAAAAATTTGGACAGTGGACCCAGAGGCCCCTGGACTATAATTATCTCACTTTTGAACTCATCACATTTTAATTAACAACAGTAGTACCTAGGATACTCAGAACTATTCTAACTCTAAGATGATGGTCTGGAGTGAAATGGATAGAAGAAGTTTGGTCATTTAAGTTATAGTGGACTAGCACGCTGACTTATGGGAACCATGGCTTCTACATGTAGTAGTTTTTATCCTGGTGAGCGCTGACTATTGGAGAAAAACATCTATTACTGAGGCCTCATCACAAACAAAGATTTTAAGAATAAAAAGGAAAAAATAAAGGAAAAACAACTATGTTAGGTTAAAAAAAAAATTAAACCACTGACACAATTAAAAATACTGACATTTTAACATAAGTCTCTTAAAACTGCTCTCCACTGACATAATGTTTTTTTTTTTATTTATTTCATTTGTAGTCTGTAATTGTGTGTTTTGTTTGTGAAAAAAAAACTATAATCTGTCATCTGGTGAGGTCTTCAAATTTTTTTATGTGACGTAGAAAGGGGAAAGGTAGAATGTTAACACATTTAATACCAAGAATAAATGACACCTTGGTAAAGCAGAGCAGGTACCATAAAGTGAGGTCAGAGAAATACCAGCGCTCAGCAGAAACTCATCCATCTTTCCTCATGTTCATTGAATCATCTCGTACTGGGAGGTCAAAATAAAAGTCTAAACCACAGGTGTCAAACATAAGGTCCGGGGGCCAAATCTGGCCCGCCAAAAGGTCCGGTCTGGTCCTTGGGGTGAATAGATATGAAGGTATTAATAATCATTTTAGTTCAGGTGTCACATTCAGACCAATCTGAAGTGGGTCAGAACCAGTACAATTCTATCGTAATCATTTCTAAATGCAACACACATATATTTTTCTCTTTGTAAATCTAAATATTTTCACAGAGGAGTCTCACTTCATGTTTACGCTTCAGTAAAGAGGCGTCTATAGAGGGACAGATGTACATGCAGTAGAAACTGTTGCATTTTTATCTGGTTTTTTGTTCATCTGATATGAATCAATCTGAAATGTGGCTAAAATGAGCTGCCAATGTGTTTTTTTGTTTTTTTTTGTAAGACTATTATGCTTCCGGAAGAAAACTAATGAAATATTTCCACATGTGTGTTACTGATAAAGAAAACTCAAATCTTAAATGCTGATTGGCTCAAGTTTCCAAGATAAGTCTAAGGTCAAAATCTGACATTTTACAGAATATTTTGTTCATTTTACAGAATATTTTATTTGTAAATAACTATCTATATGGCATATCTGTACATTGTATATAACCCCCCCACCCCCAACCACCCCCCAACCATCCGTCACTGTTCCGAACTCAACACTTTTAAATCCCTTTTAAAAACTCATTTATTTAAGACTGCTTTTAATGTTTGGGTACTTTTATTCTGTCTGTTTTTAATGTGTGATTGCTCTGTTTTCTATTATTAGTTTTTTTATTGTAGTTGGACTCTTATTGTTCTGTTTTTACTTCATGTAAAGCGTCTTTGAGTGCCATGAAAAGGGCTATACAAATAATAATAATAATAATAATTATAATACTAATAATAATAATTATTATTATTTTTATTATTATATTGTCCTGTATATTTTATATATATGGCACATCTGTATATTAAACTTATTATCTCTTCACCACCTGTATATTACTCTTCTCTATTTATTATCATCTTATCTCATTTTATGCTCTGCCTTACACCTTTCAACTTACTTGTACATAATCTGTACATACACCCACCGATGTACATTTAATCCATCTGCAAATAACTCTTCATACCGCCTGCACTATTTTATCTGTATATATTCTACTTTTTAACTGTACATACTGCATATACTATATATGCTGCAACTGCTGCTCTTTGCACTTCTGACTAGATGCCATTTGATTACCCTGTATTTAAACATGAGTGATGACAATAAAGTTGAATAAAATAAAAAAAACCCAAAAATAAAATGTTGTTTAAACCATAGCGTGGAAATGTCTGGATTCAGCAACTCTGTCTTTAACGTCTATTTGTGTAACTTGAAGTGAAGTTAACGTATTTAAAATGCACTAGTTTTATTTTTATTTTGTTGTCACCAGAGTAATTCAAGGATCCTGGTCATCTGACTTAAAAAGTCCATGTGGAGCAACAGATGGAGGAACAGTGTGCCATTTTAGCAGCCACTCAAGTCTGAATAAAATCCTCTCACCCCTCTAAACACTGCCTCAAATGACACACTGGGGTCTCCATTCATTGTTTACTTTGAAGAACAAATCTGTGGATATTCCTCAGTGTTTCAATTGTAACATTTCCTGTTACTTTACACATCACACCAACACATCATTCAAATAGAAATCAAATTATTAAGCCAATTCGTTTCACATTAGCTTCCATTATGTCATCATTTAGTGTAAAAGACTAGTCTAATAGAAGCCTCTTAACCCATAAAGACCCAAACCTCTACTGTCGACCAAAATGATCAACTAATCTAAAACGTTTAATACCTGTTGATCCACTAATCCTTTCAATGTGTTCAAATATTTGGTGTAAAATGCAGTTTGTCATCAGATATGATCCATTTAGGCTCTGTAGTTACCATGGAAACACTGTCATCTTCGACAATATTCGTTCACCACAGTTGGATCACTGTGAGTGGATGGGAACACTTGGTTTATGTTTAGTTATTGCAATCATTGCTGGAAAAAACTCCTTTGTTCTTGAGTTTTCTCTCTCTTTTTTTTGTATCATAGCCCTCAACTTATGTCTGAACATGTACATGATCAGTACATTTAACATAGGAAAATACCAGATTTTCAATGAAAACTTCAAAATACAGAGAATAATAAAACCATAAATGGAGATAACTCACTTCAGAGCATATAAATAAATAATTAGAGCGCAAATCTAAAGATCAGCAGAGAGAGAAAGAGAACCACTAATCCTACAGTATCAATAAATGCACACAATTGAAGCAAAATGCAGTTTCTCAGCTTTTCAGCATCATCAGATGTGATTCATTTGGACATTCAGAGCCTCTGTAGTGAAAGTGAAAACACTGTCAACTCATAAATGACACCCATTTAGTTTGACAAATGATAGTGGTTAAAGACTCTTATTATTGAGACTCAGTTAATGAAACACTTTTGCTGAAAAAGCCACTTTTTCCTATTTTTTTGTGTTTTGATACAATAACCGTTGCAACTACATGATCAGTTACTTTTAATATAGGAACGTTCAAGGTTAATGATGTAATGAATGCTAATAAATCACTTAGGATATGTTAAATATGGAGACAAAAGTCAGTTAAGGGTTTAAATGGGTCATGTGTTGCTAAACCCACTTTTATTAGTCTTTGGTACATTTATTTGTGTATTTGGGGATAAGTTCAAAAAGTTTGAATGTGAACCCTTAAGGTGTTTCTATTAATTTTGGCAAAAATCAAATGTATCTCTACAACCCATTTTAAATTCCTGTCACAACATTTGCACATATTAGGGCAAAACGTCCAATGACAAATTTACCGTAATTGTTTATCAGCAGCAGTGGTTGTAGCAAAAACTTAAACTTTTATGGACATCTACACAATCAATAAATCAAATAAGAAAATACTAGATTTTCACTTAAACATACAAGTTAGAGAATAATAATAGTAGTAATAAAAATAATAATAATAATAATAATAATAATGGGTTACATTTTTATAGCACTTTTCAAGGCACCCAAAGTACTTTATTAGCATTAGCATTATTGATCCATTATTCATTCACTCTCACATGCTTTCTCTGGTGGTGGCAAACTACATATGAAGCATGGCAGTCATTTCATGCCTACAGCCCCTCTGACCACCACCGAACATTCATACACCAGTGTGGAGGCTTTTGGGGGGGGGGTTAGGGGTGGTGAAGTGTCTTGCCCAAGGACACAATGGACTGACTAAAACAGAGTGGGAATCAAACTGCCACCCCTTTAGTTAATGGCCGCCCCACATAAGAACAGACTAAATGGTGATAAATCACTTAAAAAAGGTTAAACACCCATACAGAGCTGCCACAAATGTAGCTCTGGGTCTTTATGGATTAAGAAACACTTTGCTTAAGATGACCAAATTGGCATTTCTGTACGTGAATGACAAATATTGCCATATTATTCTATTAATATTACTGTACACCCTTATCGCAAGTTTTGCTAATACTGTGCAGACAGGCAAGGAAATACTTTAAAATGCATAATTCCATTCCAACAAAAACCATCTGTACTCAGCTATTACTTGACCTGAATGTTCCACTTAAGTACTTTCAGTTTTTGACATTTCCTCTTTGGTATAAGGAGAAAAACAACAATGTGGATTCGTATTTATTTGAGCTAAATGTTGAAACTGCTGACTCTTGAAATACACAAATGCCTCTCTTGGTGCATCTCTTTTCCTAACGCATACACACCTGTCAATAGTGGAATATTTCCTGGTGATCTGTACTCAGGTCATGCCATCTGTCTGTTTGCCTGTCCTTTTTCTGTCTCATGAATACAAGGTTTGGGCTGAATTGCACAGTGTTGCACACTTGGTCATCACTGACCTACATAGAGCCTGGGTTATGAGACTGCACAGACTGCTAATACCTGTGGCAAACACATGCAGGTGCCTGAAAAACACAACCCATTTATATTTTTAACCTTATTGTTAATTAGTGTGAGAGGAAAAATAGGGGAGGGGAAGATTTAAAAGCAGCAAAAATCCAGATCTGAAACAGAAACTGCTCCCAATAAACTGTGCAAAAAACCATCCAATAATAGTGAACTGGAAATAATTTTTTATATGAATGTGTATATTGTGTATATATTTATATTTATTACAAAAAAATGGTTATTACAATTATTTATTTATTTATAGAAGTGATTACTCTTGTGTGCTGTGCTATAATATTGTTGCTGTAAACCTGAAATTTCCCCGAGTAGGACTAATAAAGGAATAAATGATCTTATATTATATGGTAGGGTATGTGTTTTTATATTTTTATACATATACATATTATTCTTTTTCTGATTTTTTAAAATGTATTTTATGTATCTAATGGTCCTGTTGCAGTGTAACTGTTGTACTTTTTATTTTATTTAGTTATTGCTGGTCGGAATACTGACAGATCCGTATCTAAGTGGTGAATGTGTGTGTTTTTTTTATTATTATTTTTATGTTTCCACTAGGTGATAAATAGTTCTGAATCTATTATATTATCTTACCTTACCAAGTGTGTTTTTGTAATTTGTAGTCCAAATATCTCATCAGATTTAAAATAAGACACAATCACCAGTGAGATATAAGAACTTATAATAGGCAATAAATCTTGGAAATATTATTTCAATAAATCTTACCAAGATCATTTTTAAATTTTCATTTTTTGCTTGAATTAAAGCAAAAAAAATAAATTCAATAAAATAAAAATTATCTTGGTAAGATTTCTTTAAATAAGACCCCCCCCCCAACCACCTGTCACTGTACAGACCCCAATTGTTTTAAAACTAATTGATTTAAGATTACTTTTAATGTTTGATTATTTTTATATTCTGACTGTTATTATAGTCTAAGTACTTAGTTTTCTATCCGTTTGTTGTATTGTATTTGTCTTTTATTGTACTATTGTACTTCATGTAAACATACATTGTACCATGTACCTGCAAAGTGCTATACAAATACAATGTATAGTTGTTGTTATTAGGATCTATTTTCTTTCTTTTCTGAATATTTTATTTTTAATTTTTTCAAAAACAAGTACAGGATAGTTATCACAACCCATCATGACAAAACTGAGTCAAATTAAGGACATAGTGAACATCAACAGCATGGAGACATAACATAATTATGACACGACCGTATACTGAGGATGAAAAGGGAAAAGTAATATTAATAAAATAGTATTAAAATCAATTCAGTAATAAAGAACATTAAGATCTACTTTCTAAAAATAAGTTATTGAATTCTCTGAAAAATTCCTCTTTAGATGATTGTCTTATTTTAAGTATAATAATGACATATTTGGAAAAAAAAATCTGGATTTTTACAGGTACAGGTCTTTTCATGTGTGTGACCCAGATTGCACCATCCTGCCACGCTTACGTCATGTCACCACCGCCACCCTGCCAGCACACCGGACCACCAGGTCCCCACAGGCAGGTTTGGGTTCAGGTGGCAGATCTATAACATACGCCAACAACATGACCTTGTCCTGGAAGGACCTGCCCGTGCTCACTGAAACAGGGCAACAGAGGCCGAAGGGGTGAGTGGGAGTCGAGGAAGAATCAGACACCAGATGGATATGTTAATGTACTTGGCACGTTGTAATCTGCTCCTATTCATCTCCGTCTTTCTCTTTCTGCCACACAGTCTGTAACTCTTAACGTGCCATGACGATAATATAGTAGTGGTCAGCCTCTGTCAGCAGCCAAAGAGCTGAAGCCACATGGTTCCTGGCACCGTTTATTTATGGCCCTTTCAATTACAGTAGGCTGTGATTTACACACAGTAAATCACAACAGAGTTCAGTCATTAAGCCTGAGATCCTGAGATAGAGCAACACCAGAAACACCAGAAAACAACTAGAACAGGGGTTCTCAAACTTTTTTGGCCCAGGTCCCCCTTGGAGGGGTGAAATTTTTCCATGTCCCCCCTCATCCTCGCGATACTGAAAATGATAAAAAACCACTTCAACAATGATTATTATGAAACAATGATAACCTTTTTTAATAGTGCTTTTGTGCAAACCAGCAAAATTTTCAGGTATTATAATATAAATGAGCACTTCAGAAACAAAAATTTTAAATAATTTTAAAATAATAAACGGAACAAAATCTAAAAATAGCCTGTGACTCGCTCCGTCTCAATTTAGTCAAGCTGGTGTCAAACAGCGCTGTTACTTCCGCCCGCTCGCTACAAAATAAAACTTCCGCATTTGAAAATAAAACGGCAAAAAAAAAAAAAAACGTGAATAATTTTGCGTACCCCATGGACATGCGCCACGTCCCCCTCGGGGTCCGCGGACCCCAGTTTAAGAACCGTGGAACTAGAAAACAACTAGAAAAGAACTGGGAGAACACAGACCTCTGTCACAGCAGCCCCCCCCCCCCCCCCCCTTAATTTTTTTATACATAGTTTGCACACTGATTGGCTTGATTCCTGTAAGTTATATTGATTTACCATATTTTCTGGACTATAAGGCACACTAAAAAAACTTTAATTTTCTCCAAAAATGAAAGTGCACCTTATAATCCAGTGTGCCTTATATATGGATTAATTCTGGTTGTGCTTAGTGACTGGGGATTTATCTCATAATTTTGACTTCACTTAATGTGCCTTACAGTCCAGTGTGCCTTAAAGTGTGTAAAATGCTAAAAAAGAAAAGAGTACATATAACTGAATAGTGAACATTATGCATTATTGTGTTTTAAAAATAAATAAAAATCTAGACAAAATGTAAAACTATATTAAGTAGCATTCGATGAAAACAGTCATATTTGAAGACCACTTCAAATTTTTAGGTGAAAAAAACAGCTCATTAATCTGAATATGCATATAGTGTAAGATGAAACAGTTGACGTAACAATGTACGTACTCGTGATACCAATGTATTTAATTCCCTGTCACTGGAGACAAATGAAATAAAGAGCTAGAATGACTAATACACACACATGCCTCGTGTTATTCTCTAAAAGCTACAAAAAGGCCAAGATAACCTCAAATATATTCAAATTGGTAAACAGAAACTAAGCTGTAAACATAATTACATTCAATCTTTTCAAGTCTTTTATATTTAATGTGCGCTGTTTGGCAAAGAGGAAACATGGTTACAAATGTACCACTCCTCCCTCTTACCTCCCATCTCTGCTGCCCTGTGGGGTGTGAGTCACTGCCTTAGTCTTTATTTATGGCTTGTATTCACATAATCTGGACATCCATGGACTATGAAACACATCTGTTATAGGCTGAAAGTACCACATCCCACCTTAGCTTCTCCTTTTTACCCCATTTTAACTAAAACACATTCAGTTTAATGTGTAAATTTTACACACAATGGTTTAGTTAGGTGAGTCACACTGAGCTAAAGGAAAGAAACAGTATATAGTTAACCTTTTTGTTACCTCCAAGTTTGACTAAAAACCTTGGGAATACCATTACTATGAATATAATTACTTGGTTTATGTTGTTGACAATCTCATTTGCACTTTAAATAAAACAATAGTCTTGCCACCTCCACACCACATGCCTACCTACACAACATTTTGATGATGAAAAACATGCAAATCAGTGACTGACATTCTATAGGGAAGAGAAACATCAAAACACCCTAAAGATAAGCGCAGATTTTTTGTTATTTAGTTTGTTTTAATTATTTTCTGACGTATTTGGAACAATTTCTGTAATCATATGAAGGCTATTAAATTTCAGTCTGGCAATTGGGCTTCAGGAAAAAACAAAAAACTATGAAAAATATGTTGTAATATCTCTAACCATTTGGTCTATTGAATGTATACATATATCTAATCCAATCCTATCCTACCTTATCTTTTGCTATACTATTCTATTTTATGCTATGTTATCCAATGCTAATCTTACTGTATGCTATACTATTATATTCAATCTTATGCTATGCTGTCTTTACTATGCTATCCTGGCTTATGTTACATTATCCTATGCTATCCTATCCTGTGCTATGCTATCTATGCTATCCTATTGTATGCTATCCTATTTTATGCTATGTTATCCTATGCTAACCTATCATATGCTGTGTTATCCTACACTCTCCTATCAAATTTTATGCTATCCTATCATATACTATGTTATTGTATGCTAATCTTATCCTATACTATTGTATTCAAACTTATGCTATGCTATCCTGTCTTATGCTGTTATCCTATGCTATCCTATATTGTGCTATGAGATGCTATCCTGTCCAAGCTATGTTATCCTATTATATGCTATGCTATCTTGTGCTATGTTATCCTATGCTATCCTATCAAATCTTATTATATGCTATACTATCCTATTCAATCTTATGCTATGCTATCATTTTGTATGCTACGTTATCCTATCCAACCCTACCCTATCCAGCCCATTGATGTAATTTTCAAATAAATGTTTGCCTGTGAGAATGTCCAATTTGCATTGAATATTCATTTAATTAGGTGCTGCTTAATGAAAGCAAGAACCGTCTATAATAACACAGTGCATTTCACATTGTGCTAAATGTATGAAACTACATTTTGTGTGTTTCCTATGATGGTTGAGAATGCTGTCTGGACTCATAAAGGGTATTAACAAAGGCTAAATAAATTAATAAAATGAATGACACAATAATAGCATGTTCTAGCCTTGTAAAGAACTGGCAACATGGTCAGGGTGAACCATGCTTTCACCTGTTGGTAACTAGGATACACTCCAGCAACCCTACAACCCTAAAGATGATTAAGTGGCTACGACAATGAATGAATGAATTTTTTTTTTTTTTTTTACTTACTTGCAGTGAACTTTTTTTTTTTAATTAGCATTGGCTTTTTTATGCTTGAGATTAGATTTGTAGATCTTGTTAGAATTGTAGACGCAAACAAAGTCATGTTTTCTTTAAATGCGAGTCTGAACAATGACATTTCATCAGACTGTTATTATAAATGGGTACATTTTGGAGCCTAGATTTTAGTTTGGGGTCAAACAGCAAGTTGTAATCTGTTTTCATCCTTTTCTCCTTGTAATGAATGGGACACGATCTGCCTTTAAATCCTTAATGCCTACATTTAAATAAAAGTATATATATATATAAAAAAGGTGGCTTTTCAAAATTCATCCATCATTATGATTAATCGGATAAAACATTTTAACACAATACATATTTTTGCCTTTGTTTGGAATATGTTATCACATTTGTTGGTGTTTTTTTTTCCTCTTGAAGAAACAATTCACATATGCGTTCAAGATTTATTAAAATCTTTTGTGGAATTATACTTTGTTTAGTTAAATATGTGAAAATATTGACATTTACAAACACAAAAAAATGGAGTTGTGATTATTTATGGATTATTATGATCCTATTTTACTGGTCTGACCCACTTCAGATTGAATTGGTCTGAATGTGGAACCTGAACTAAAATGATTAAAGGTAGGGGAGAAGATCTTGGAAAATGCTTCCTGCAAGCTAAATTTTGAAAGTATACACACCCATGCCTCTTCATCAGCCCACCTCTCAAAACCACGCCTTCAAAAATACATCAACGCGCTGCTGTCTGGAGCGATCACTGAGGTTCATGAGCACATTCACGAGAACTAAACGTCAATTATCATCCTAAAAAAACAAAACAATATGCAACATTTATCAGTTTGTGTCACATGAAGCTTAGCTAACAACAGGTTTAGAAGCATGAAATAAACACCATGGGAAAACTAACAGATAAAGACAATAGCTTAAGGTGTTATTTTTTACACACAGTGTTGGTAACTTAGCAAAACTTGCTGGAACATTCTGTTTTGTCAATATCTGACATTTTCTCACTGACGGGGTGAATATGATACCCATAAGTGATTAGTATGTCGCAATAATATCTAATCATAACGGTATCATCTTACCTATCAAGTAGAAACATGGCTGCCTTAGCATCAGTTTTGAGCCCCTTTTTCTTGTTCAGTTGACGCCAGCGCTGGAAAGCCGTAGAGATTACCACCCTTGTCTTGTTCCGTTGTTTGGTCAACTTCCTCATGGTCGTAGCTTTTTCAAGCACAGTTTTTACTTTGGTTTTGCTGCCGGTTGTCATCTTTTCCCCCTTAGGTGTTTATGTGAATGCGCAGAAGGGGGAGGGACGGGTGGGAGGAGATTGTTTGGGGTGGGGCTGATATTTGATGGTATCATAAAATCAATAATTGTAAAGAACATCAGCACAATGATTCCTCTGGTTACACCCTCTAGACTGGACTAAAACATTTGATTTTTCTCTGCAATTTCAGTGTGTGATATGGGATCGTGAAGAGGTTTTCAAGCAATATGGTAAAAAAAATTCCCCAAAAATATCTTACACCTCACCTTTAATATTGTAATGTCTATTTTTGAATTTCATAAATTCATCCCAAGGGCCAGACTGGACCCTTTGGCGGGCCGGATTTGGTTGTGTTTGACACCTGTGCATTAAGGGGTCAAAGTCCTAAACATCCAAGACAGTAGAGAAAATCATATGACATGGAAACAGGAAATGACTTTTCCACAGACTGTCTTGCTTTGATGAGACCAGTGGCATTAACTCGGCTTTCTCAACATCTGCAGTCCAATCACTGTGGTTCATCAAACCACAAAGCAGCACAACAGGCAATGATATTTACTGCTGCTGCAGTGCATGCATTTAGTCATTGTTGTAGTTAAGTCTACCTCCACTAACTAGAAAAAGGGAGAGAAAAGATAAAGTAGATCAAAGGAGTGAGTAATACAGATTTTTAAATGATGAAAATGAACATTCTTATTTCCATGGTGATATTTGGATTAAAGTGAGAGGCTGTGGGAAACGGAGTCAATTGCTGTAAGTTACGTCAGAAACGAGAACATAAAATTGATCCAACTGTAAGTCACATTACAGCTGTTAAATGGATGCTGTTATGTATGCATCTCATGCGTCTCTCCTTTTTATGGTTGCCAAAAGTTCATGACCCTTTTCCTCATGAAAACTATTTAAAGGATATGGCAGATTTCCTAAAATGCACGGTTGTCAATCAAGCTTTAAATGCATTTGTGTTGATGGATGAAAACTTGACGTTTCTTGAGGAAAAAAAAAAAATTATGTTCTGCCAAGAGCGATGTGATGCAGCATTCTTTCTGTCCTTAATCATGTTGGTACAGCTTGTGTGTCTGGCATACAACAAACACCCGACGGTCTGAGTCAGTCGCTGACTAAGGATGACTGTGGGAGAATATATGCGCTCTAATATCTTCATCTTCAAGCATGGGACAGTCTCTGTATCTAGTGAGCTATCAGCTTACTTGTGTCTGGGTGTAGGCAGCAGTCTGTTTGTGTTCTGGAGTGGGGAAGAGTGTGGAGATTGCCTCAGGTTGTTTACAAAGGGGTGGGAGTGTAGAAACACAGCTGAGATACCTCTTAAGTAAACATTAACTCTGCTTGATTTGAACTGCAATGATGTAGAACTGTGAAATAGGTGGAATTTTCTTTCTTTTTTGGACTTTTTACACAAATACTGACAGGTAGTCCTGAATGCATATCCAAGGCTCAATCTCATCCAAATACATGTTTGGGTAAAATCCTCCAACCAGGTGATTCTGACCATTAGCCTGGCTCTACAGCTGGAGATGGGTCCCCAGGCACCATACATGGCTACCCACTGCTCCTAGGCTGCCCCAATGGCATCAAGGACGGGTTAAATGCAGAGGAAACATTTTGTTGTACAGTGTATAATGACACATTAAGTACTTTACCTTTCATTTCACCCCTCACCCTTCTCCTCTATTTTGCGTGTCCACATGTAGGTATAGCGGTGTCCCCATTCACGTAAAGACAGAGGGGAAGGGGCAGGGCTTTATACCCCTTCAAACAGAGATGTTCCAAAGGCAATAACAATAATAATAATAATACCTCAAACTTATATAGTCCTTTTTTGGACACTCAAAGACGCTTTACATAACAGACAAACAAGCAACGCATTAAAAATAACTACCCAAATAAATAAATAAAATAAAAACTAAGCGAAAGCCAGTTTGAAAAGATGGGTTTTAAGACAGGATTTGAATGTGGATAGTGAGTCCGAGTTCGTGACGGGTGGTGGGAGGGAGTTCCAGAGTTGGGGGGTGGAGGCTGCGAAGGCTCGGTGGCAGAGTCCAAATGGAGGGGTACGAGGAATTGCTCATTCGTCTTGGTAAAACACCATCAGTTCCTTTAAGATTTTGGGTTTTCTTGCATGACTGCATAATGGATTACAGTTTGGACATAACTTGCACAACACTGCATACAATATTTTTGCCAACAATCAATGAAAATTCCCCTTACATTTCTGTCCATCCTTTGAGTAGAGCACTTCCTTGCACCTTCCTGTATCCATCCTAAATGCTATGTGACCGGTGTGCATGTTCATTTAAAGCCAAATCAGTCAAGGCTTAAGGTAACTGATGGGGCATTTTGGAAGCCTTGTCAGCAATCAGAGGGTGCCTTTCAGAGGAGAAAACCACATGCAACAAAGCTTGCAACTTCCCACCAATCAATAAATGGAATAACTGCCACTTAGACCATTATACCCTCCTCTTTCGGGTCCCGAGTAATGAACTGTAATAGAGAAATGATAATAATGATGATAGTCATAATTAGAGGGATAATAACAGGGCAATCACAGGGTGCCATAACGGGAGACATTAGCCATGATCTATGATTGATCTGTTGCAGGGCTGGCAGCTTGGTAATCGAGCTGGAGTTCCCAGGGAACGGCGATGTGCAGTGTATGAGTGCTGATGAAACTTTTATTTAAAAAAAAAAATAAAAAATCACGTTCAGAATTAACCTCAAATAGCTTAATTACTGATGAGCCTCCAAAAATAGGTGCTATGAAACATGTTTTACGACCAGTTTTTCAGCAGATTATGTAAATTTATTTTCCTACATTCTGATAAACCCTATTAGCATGCTGATTTGAAAATTAACCTCTCATGTCAATGTTTCATGTGATGCATTTGCATGGGAGAAGAAACCTGTTTTATTTTACTCAAATTTACCAACATTATTTTCCAGTGAAGCACAGGCTCATCATGAGTGACAGAAAAAAAATACCAAAAAAAAATCAAAATTCTTACTGTATCACATCATACATGTTATACATTTCATCACCTTTTGAGATGTTGTTCTTCTGAAGGATCTTTCACTGAATATTCAAGCTATATCCCAGCATGAGCCTCTTGAATTTGCAACCAAAACACACTTTCGAACTCCCATTCATCATCACCAGTACAGTCTCTATAGTCTTTAAACAAAAAATAGGATGAATAAATACACAGGAGATGCACAGACACACACAAAAAAATCCAACAGGTCTAACCAAGTCACAGAGATAACGATGCATATGGGATTTATACTGAAAATATTTACTTTGATGAAATAAAACGACATTCGAGGTGGAATTTTTACTCAAATTACAGATGTGATCGATTCTACCTCTACAATTACTACACATTTACAGATACTCTTAACGATGTGGAGGTTATTTTATTACATTTTCTGGCAATATATTCTCCATGTTTCCAGTTTATTATATTATCTTCTGCTCATTTCAGTGATGATCAGGTATTTGTCAATATTTAATTTACAGATCATTTAACGTACGAGTAAAACTGTATCAAACTTTGGATTTTCCGACAAAATATATCATTAGCTGATCATAAAACTAAGCCACTACAGTCATCATTTGTTAAATTATTTTGTTAAAATCATAGGTTTCACTGGTGAATTAATGTTCTAGATCATCACATATTCATTATGGTGTCTCTGAACGTCCACACGGGTCATATCTGATCCTAATAAATAACTGAAAAACTACATTTTACATGAATTATTTAAATGTATTGATAGTAACCCATGAAGGGTAACTACTAGGTGCTACTTTTGTGTCAATTACAAAGATGAATATTTCTCTCTATTTAACTTTTCTTAAGTGTTTATCACCATATATTACAAAATTATCCTTCGCATTTCCCTTTTTTTAAATGTAGAAATGAGGTATTTTCCTACATTTAATTTACTGTTAATGTAGATACTTATAAAATGAATTACATGTGAGGATTATTAAGCCAGAAATAAAAAATAAAAAAATAAAAAAACTGAAGAAAACTTTATCAGCAAACATGTCATTATTGGAACTTAACCCAGTGTCTTCATTTATCAAACTCCATTCACTTTTAATGGTACAAGATGACAGTGTTTCCACGGTAACTACAGAGCCTCAAATGTCCAAATGGGTCATATCTGATGACCATTTAATTTCATTTACTCATTCAAATATAAATGATTGGAAAGGAGCAGGATGACATAAACGTACAATATCTGCCCTTTTCTTGAAACATCAGATACTGTCGTGGTCAAAAGTTTACATACACTAGTAAAGAACATTCTGTCATGGCCGTCTTGTGTTTCCAATAATTCTTACCCCTCTTATTTTTCTGTGATAGACTGATTGAAACACACACTTTTTTGTCACAAGAAACATTCATGTACTTTGGTTCTTTTATTAATTTATTATGGATCTACTAAAAATGTGACCAAATCTACTGGCTCAAAAATATACATAGAGTAATAAGAATTATTAAGTTTGATGAACTGCATCGATTCTGTCAAGAGCAGTGGTCGAAGATTCAACCAGAAGCTTGTGGATGGATACTGAAAGCATCTTATTGCAGTGAAAATGGCCAAGGGATATGTGACCAAATATTAGCTTGGCTGTATGTATACTTTTGACCCAGTGGATTTGGTCACATTTTCAATAGATCCATAATAATGTCATAAAAAGAACCAAACTTCATGAATGTTTTTTTTTGTAACAAAGAAGAGTGTGTTTCAATAAGAAAGAGTTGTAGGAATTATTGAAAACTCAAGACGGTCATGACATGATGTTCTTTACAGGTGTATGTAAACTTTTGATCACAGCTATAAGTTGTTACAGTAAACAGTTTACATGGCAGTCAATGAAAATAAAACATTCAAAATGATGTCATTACATATTCTTAAAAAACCTTCTCTGTTCTCTTCTTACATAACCTCTTAAATTGAATAATATTTGTACACCTCTGCTCTTCCATTGCCAAATAATTCCACAGTCACAGACACCCACAACAGAACTACACATTTGCTTGCTAGTCCAAACCTTTTACTGTTTAAAATTAAATCTCCTTCTATGTTGTTTTTCATCCTGTGATACTAAAACAATACTCTACAAATGTGCAAAAGTCCATTTCTCACTCCAAACACAATCAGCTTACTCATTAAACTTCTTTGTGATAATTACAAAGCAGCAGCTCGACTGAATCAACCGTAGGAATCAAAAAACTGATGCCGACAACATGAAGTACGTGCGTCATTGCAACAAGACCTGGAGCATGTGTAGAACGACAGGTGGTGTAGAATTTACAATAATATCAGATATGAATGTTAAAGTAATGCTTCATTTTAATGCTTTCATTTAAGCCTGTGCTCCAAAGACAGATCGGCACAGTTTGGGGGTGACCCTAGGCCCAGTGGGGGAGAGGGACAACCCCCACCGCATAGAAGCCTCCAGAAGAAACAACGCCCAGCCCTTCAGGACAACGGAGGAGTGGTCGACGGGAAGATGTTATAAACTGTACGTCATGTGACCGTTCAGACTATGGACTCTCAACCAGACTTAGACCGGACTTTTAGAACTACTGACTATGTAACTGTAATCTTGCTGAAATATTTTGTAATACTGTAACTGATTATAAACTATGATTGTGATATTAAAACAATGAAAAGACAATGAGAAAACTCAAAGAGGTTAATCTTCACCACCTGCTTAGGCTATAAATATAATTTCAGTAGAATTAAATATGCTTATTTAATTTCAATTTTTACCAAAACACGTTTCAGAGGAATTATCAAATTCAGAATTAAGAGTGGAATAAACCAGTGACTTTATTCAGAATTAATTTTCATTTTGAATAGTCATTTTCAACTGGAATTAGGTGTTTACATGGTCATCTTATACAGGACTTAACTTTTATTCTGAATTAAACAAGAATAAAAACTCTTTTGTAAACTAAATAAAGTTGAAGAGGTCATGACTGTTTCATGAGACATTCATACCAAACCTATCATAAATGTGGAAGACAAGAACAATGACAAATTTTCAAAATAAAAGTCCAACAATCACAAAGCACTGTGGCACGGGCCATTATTTGGCAGCCTCTTACTGGAGAAGGTGGGAACGGAAAGGTGTGGTCGTGGGAGCGGGACATGTTCTCTGGAGTCCCGCTAAGAAAAGGGAAAAGTGACAAATTATTATTATTATTATTTTTTAATCTGGGGAAGATATGTGGTAGGTGATTGGTAGATGCTAGATTGGAACGGTCGGACACATACCATTTCAAAACTGAGATAGATCAAAGAGTAAAAAAAAAATTTTGAAAAATGACAGCACTGTTGAAAGAAGCAGTGCTTTGTTGGACTTTTATTTTGAAAATTTGTCGTCATTCTGTCTTCCACATTCATGAAAGGTTTGGTATGAATGTCTCATGAAACTGCTTTATGTGCAGTTTATGAAAACTGTTATGCATGTGTTATGAACTCACCCGTCACGTAAAGTGTTAACATTGAAAACACATTATTACAGTAGAGTTAAATAAATGAATAAAATAATACCACTGCGATTTCTATTCCTCAACAACTCAGACTATTTCCACCCAAGTTCTGGTTTTCCTGTCTTTTACACTTCTACAGTGTTTACACATTTCTTCCCCTGTAGTTCTGGTAAATAAAACTCACTAAGTGTGCATTCTTGTCTGCATGCACTCAGGTGTATGGCAGTAGGTGATTGTGGGGAAAGCCTTGGAGAGTCTGAGGACTAGAAACAGCTATCAATATTGTACGGCTTTCTCTTCTGAGCCCTGGGATGTGTCGCTCTGAGTGTGTGTGTGTGTGTGTGTGTGTGTATATGTGTGCGAGGCCTTTACAGCCAGCTTCAGTTTTGCCGGAGGGAGCGTGAGACGTGCTCGCATCCCGTCGACGAGTTTCAACAAAAGCCATATTGTAACGGGTGGATCCTGCCTTGGCTACGATAAGAGCTCCAACAATACCGAATCCGGTGCCCTGATCGGGACAAATGAGCGGGACAGGTTTTCTATAGTTTTGTTTGGTTTGCTTCATTTCTCAGATGATACTGATGACACTCAGGAACAACCTTGAGCTGTGACAATTCCATAAGGGAGAGTCTGAAAGAGCTGTGAGCTTTAAAAAAAAAAAAAATACACTTTTTTCTTGGATATGAATCTGCACAACCGAGGTCCGCAGTCTCAGAGGTTCACACGTTTTTTTTTTTGTTTTTTTTTAAGAACAAGAGAAATGGAAAAATAAAAAGATTTGTGTTTCATGGAATTCAGATCTGAGTCCACTGCACATTTGTATTCATGCTAAGACCCAGTGAGATAAGCAGACATGTATTATCGTCTGAAAAAAAAAAAGCCAATGTGTAGCCTATGTTCTTTATCGTGCTGCTTTAGTGATTGTCTGTCGTAAATTAAATAAATGTGTGGACCTGAACAGCCTGCAATGGATAATCATAATGAACAGTGTTGTGCAGGTTACTTCCAAACTGTAATCCATTACAGATTATGTGTTACTGTTATTTCAAAGTAATAGCATATCCAATAAATAATACTATCTTAGAATTGCAGGGTGCTTTTTCTTCATCCAAATAAAAATTCCAGACCTTTTCAAAACTGAACCCCCCCCCCAAGACCTTCATTTTATGTACTTTTTACTCCACAAAGAACAGCAGCACGTCATTTCCTGCCATTTAAACTGAATTTTGTCCTACATCAGATGTTCCTAAAAAAAAAATAAAAAAAAAAAACAAAAAAAAAAAAACAAGAAAGAAACAAGTTCAATGCAAGTTAACAAGCTCCAAGTATTCTGTTATGTGTGGAGATAACATCACTAGTTGAATGTGTAATAAACTTATTCTGAAGGAGTCATTTGAATTGTCAGGACATCCTAATATGTTGGGTAAAAGCATATTCTAACAGAGGCCTTGAATTGAAACAATTGGGAAAAGTTGCTCACCAGACATCCCACCGTACGATGCTTTGAAAATTTAGGACAGTTTATCAGAACACTGGCATTTATCTGTTTGTCTGTTCTGCTGTGTGCAACATAACTCAAAACGGATGGATTTGGCTGAAATTTTCTGGAAAACGTTGATATGGGCACAGGGGACATATGATTACATTTTGATGGCGATCAGTGGAGGTATGTTGGGGGGGGGTAACCTGTGTGTTTGATTCGGTTGATCGGGACAGATCACTACTCACAAGGGGGGGGGGTCTGCCTTGGTGGAGTCTGCGCTCTCTGAGTGGTTTTCTAGTATATTTTTGTACCTACTTTTTTGCTGAGATTGTACCTCTTTTGTGGAGTAGAAAAGTTAATTTGATAATGAAGGCACAACATTCACAGTAAATTATCACCTACCTACCTACCTACCTACCTACCTACCTACCCACCCACCCACCCACCCACCCACCCACCTACCTACCTACCTACCTACCTACCTACCTACCTACCTACCTACCTACCTACCTACCTACCTACCTACCTGCCTGCCTACCTACCATCCATTGAGCATTAAACAATTCCAACTCATCATAGAAATGTTAGCTTAACTTGCCATTGCTGATTGCAGGGATCATGCTAATGCTAACTAGCTTGTGTAAAGCAGAGTTAGGGTTCGTAATGAGCATACGTCCATGTGACCAATAGGCTGTCATCCGCCGCCTTCACCCATTGGCTGAAAACAAACAGGAAGTAGAAAAGTACTTCCACATGTTTGGTTAATTTCTGTAATTAAATTATGGACAAAAAGTATGTCGTAATGCAAATGCTATTGAACATATTACTGAAAATTACTCAGTGATGCCGTACACTATTGTGGTAGAGCAAAAAAAAATTTCTATTACTGTAATGCATTACTTTTTCTCTTTTTTTCTTTCTTTTAATTTAATTTAAAAAAAAAAAGTGTAATTTTAACAACATTCTGCCTCAACTTGTCATTTATAAATTTATATCACACACAGTGCTACACAAGCTTTTGGTAATGAACATAATATTGTTAAAAGAACAATGTCAACAATACGTCATCTGGGTTTATTATTTTTCTAATGCATTACTCTCAACATTGATAATATCACATAGAAAAAAAGAATATCCTATGTATAACAAGAAAGTGAAATAAACATACACAAACCCACTTCTATAAACTTTCTTTCGGCTAAAACCAGCTCCTCAAAAGATTTCCATGATGTGTGTGAACAGCTAATACAAGTACACACCACACTGTACATACAGTACAAGTCATAATTAAACACCACACAGCTTATTCACACTTGATACCACTTCCATCACAGAAACAGTGGACGTTTATCTCTGACTCACTGGCTTGACATCGGTTGCTCATGCCTCTTGCTGGAATTACAGCGAACAATAAGGAAACGGAGGAAGCTACACGGCCGCTCAGCGACTCAGACACCGTTGAAAATAACAGATGGTATTGGCCCGTTTGCATGACCGCATAACTTGACCTGTGTTCAAACTGCTACATCACAAGTCCATACCCGTTAAGGATTTTACTGCTAATTGCACTGAACCGAAATATGGAGAGGTTAAGATCATTAAAAGGTTTAATGGTATGTTGGTTCTACTCAAATGTGATTGCTTTTTCCTCAGAGTCACCCCCTTAGTCATGTTGGTGAGTGTGTTATTAAGGCTGGGGGAATATTTATTTTTACAGAATTGATAGCCGGGGTGGGGGTTCCTTAAAATTTTTTTAGGCTGTTTTTTTTTCTCCTTACGTACTAATTATGTCTATCTGTGGTCACAAGTTCCTAAGTATTTCAATTAGAAGAACAAGTAGCACTAAAACTGTGTAATGTCCTGCCAAAATGACATAGTAAACAGCCTCTTATGCAAATGACCTCAGTGTAATTAATGTAGTAATTATCCAATATTTATATATACAATATGCTATATCTACATAAAAAACAATAAACTTGAAACAGGCCCTCCATATTTCACCCTGTCTGTGATGCTGATGTACATTAATGCTTCATTACGGCCTCATTAACTTTTACATTTTGCAGCTATACCGTGAGAAATGCAAGTCATATCACTCAGTTTACTGGGAAAATTTGTGGTTTCAAGTTTTAATGAAGTCATCACAAGAAAAATAGACTGAAGTGAGTAAGAAGTTATATTCAGGCAGCTCATAGCTTGTAGACGATATTCCTAATCAAAGGTGGTTTTCCTTATGATTTTGGATTTATTTGTTCATTGACGTGTAAAATGTTTGTTTTTTGCTGCAAAAGCTGTAATGGTGACTGTCTGATGTAGTGGACGTTCTAAGAAAATGGGCAAGTATTAAAGGTGTTCCTCATCCTGTTCCTTTCCAATCATGGAGATTGGAATGAATAAATTAATGAAAAATATGGTGTAAATATGGATGAAATAAAAATACTTCATGAAGAGACTTATGTACTATTTTTTCTACATCGTCAAACAATAGTATATTCAATACTTGGTAGGTGGATGGAGGTCCTGGGGGGGTGTGATGTCACAGTGGCTAGCACTTCACTAGTCTCCAGTGAAGAAACAGAAAACCAGACATCATTGCACTTATTCAGACCCTGAATTGCCCCCCCCACAGAGCTCCAGAGTGGCAGGTGAAGAGGCTCCTACAGTGTCAGACAACTAATTGAAAGTGAAGTGGGTCCAAGCTGTCACCACGTTGGCCTTCCGCCTACATTTGTACAAGAAGACGAGCCGTCTCGCAGAAGAGGACCAATGGGGTGAACTCTCTCACACTCTGCATCTTTGAAGTGTGCAACCTCCTCACTGCTACACGCATATGTATATATATATATATATATATATATATATATATATATATATATATATATATATATATATATATATATATATATATATATATATATGTATATGTATATATTCACATACATGCAAATATACTGTATGTGATGAATTAAAAATGTAATGCCGCTTACATCCTGTCTCTTACTCTTTGCGTCAAACACGACTCGCACGTCGTAGTGAATTCTTTCAGCGACATTTTAAACAGAAGAAGCCTGAACAGAAACCCCCGATGACACTTTTACAAAACTCCGACTGCTAGCTGAAATAGAGCAGTCTGAACCTCTAAATTAGTATTGACTGAAGCACAGGTTTGGTGTTACGCAGCTGAAAAATAAACAGGATACGATGTGAGCCGACTCTGAAGGAACATTACAGCAGTCTCGCAACGTGGTATTGACTGTGGCTGTTTGCTCGCAATTCCTTATTGATGCAGTGGAGTCAAGTGCTGTGATGTGGTCGGTGGGTGGGAGAGGGGGTGGGAGACATGCTTCACCAGATTTTTAATGGCTGAAATAATTATATTTGCATTTTGGTTTATTTCATTGCTATAAATTGTTTTCATATGTAGTTAACACCATGTGTGTGTGTATATATATATATATATATATATATATATATATATATATATACTACCTATCAAACCTATTTAGATTATAACATAGATAGAAAATTATTATTATGATTCTTATTAAATAACAATGTAAATCTGACAATTAGCAATCCATTACTCATAATAAGCAGTTACAAAGGTATTATTACCATGAAATTATATCAAAATTACCATACAATTACCACCTTATTAGTGATCCATAATGTAAAGTGTTAACAAGTGCTGTAGAAATGAAGGTTGATTGATTAATTGATTGATTGAAGTTAACTCTTTGTTGTTCACACTACAAAAATCACAATACATTTTTTTTTTATTGCTTTCTCCATCTCACAGGCCCTATTATAACATAAAACACAGATTGTTTTTGTTTTTACTGACCCTAAATTTAACTAAAGTATTAAACTCAAAAATTATTCCCTCACTAATCTTACCAACATAATTTGTGGCTTGGGTGAAATTAGATGTATTGACTCTTGTTTGTATCATTAGCGATTAGCATAAGCATTTCATGACCCTTTACTATCATCTCTACCGTTTGGTTCAGCATGTTTTCCCCAAAAAATTACTACATGAATACCAAAGAATTTTTTAAACATGATAAGGATAATAAAAATTAAATGAATGAAAAAAAAAAAAAAAAAAAAAAAAACTTGCCTGCAATGTTGTGTCCAAAAGAAAAAAACATTGCAGAGGTGTTGTCACATTTATGATCATCTTCTTACTACTTACCTGAATATATCATTGACTGGCCAAGAAGTTTGGTGTCCAAGAACTTAAAATTAGATTAGATATCAGGGTTCAAAGTTACCTCTACCAAACGGTTGAGCTGACCAACAAAGGGTTAAAAAGTAAAAAAAAAAAAAAAAAAAAAAAAAAAGCATTTTCACGTCACCTAATTTATCTGTGTTTGCCCCAAAGTGTGTCTTCCACAATGACAGGAACAGGATAACTGAATAAATTTTTTTTATTGAAAATGTATTTCTGCAACTTGCTACAGATTATTGGTGAAAAGAGTACATATAAGAGCTCTTCAGTATGTCGAAACATTGCTGATCATACACTTAAATGAAACCTTGCTTTTAACCTAACCAGTATAATGCCACTCGAAATAATAAGTGATAATTACAACACAGTGAAGTGGTTAATTGCATTAGTGTGGCCTGTTTTTCTATTTAACTAAATCCACTTTTTTTTTTTTGTAGCAGCTTGGCAGACTTATTGAGAAAACCTCCATGTCGTATCACAGTGCAAAGACTGACACGGAAAGACCTGGTGAACACGTATAAAAAGAGACAGAGAATTTGAGATCAACAGAAAGAGCAGGTGGGAGAAAGGGAGATCTGTTTGAGTTCCTCCGGGGAAATAAATATAAAATCAGAGGGTGAACCTGATCTGTAATGAGTAGCGAGGGGGGAAAAGGCTTGACATGAAGCTGTAAATAAAGATACACATCTCCGGCACGGAAAAGGTGGAGAAGCAGTGAGAGTATTTTGTAGTTTGGCACTGACAGAAAGCAAAAAAAGTAAATACAACGAAAACTGACAACTTTTTTCTTTTTTTTTTACCTTAAACTGAGTGTGTGTGGGTGATTTGCTTTTTTGTTTTGTTTTTTTTTTTCTCCACTTGAAGGCGTCATGAGGTTTGTGCATGCGTATTCTAAATGCATACAATGGAATTATGAGATATTTGTCTTTGTTTGCATTTGCTCTCTTGGATACCTACAAGCTTTCATTTACCAGTGGGTGTGTATGTAGCTGGCAGTCACTCATTAGTGTAGACCTGTCTCCCTGGGCTGCCAGTCTCATCCATTGTGTGGGCTGCCTGCAGTCATCCATTTCCCCCACCGCCTTACCTGGCCACATCCATCTCGGCTCAGTCAGACGCTGTTAAAACTGCGTCACTGCTGTTCGTTTGTGTGTGTGTGTGTGTGTGTGTGATTGAGAGAGACTTGGACAGAGAAGTACAGAGAGAGAGAGAGAGAGAGAGAGAGAGAGAGAGAGAGAGAGAGAGAGAGAGAGAGAGAGAGAGAGAGAGAGAAAGCATTTCTTCTTGTGTGTGGTGACTGACAACGTGGCAACCATGAGTCAGTGCAGGTCTAATAGTCTTTGTATACCCTTCTGTCCTTTGCAGGGACTATTTATATGTCTGCCACCTTGAGCTTTGTGCGCCGATATTCTGAGGTCAGTCAGGGTGATCAAGTTTCACTACCAAAAGGAATATTTTAGCATGCTCTACATGGGCAAATTTGTCATTTTCAGCTGTGATTACCGCTGCACACACTCTGAAATTCTACTGTTATTAGAGGAAATAACAAAGGTTTATAACATTTGATATATATATATATATATATATATATATATATATATATATATATATATATATATATATATATATATATATATATATATATATATATATATATATATATATAGTATATATATATACTGTCTTGAGTTTCCAAACATTTCTACAACTCTCTCCTACAACTTTAGTTCTTTTATGAATTTATTATGGATCCAGTGAAAATGTGACCAAATCTACTGGGTCAAAAGTATAAATACAGCCAAGCTAATATTTGGTTACATGTCCCTTGGCCATTTTCACTGTAATAAGATGTTTTCAGTATCCATCCACAACCTTCTGGTTGAATCTTTGACCACTGCTCTTGACAGAATCGATGCAGTTCAACAAACTTAGCAATTCTTATTGGTGTATGTATATTTTTGACCCAGGAGATTTGGTCACATTTTTAGTAGAGCCATAATAAATTCATAAAATAACCAAACGATATGAAGGTTTCTTGTGACAAAAAAGTGTGTGTTTCAATCAGTCTATCACAGAAAAATAAGAGTTGTAGGAATTATTGGAAACTCAAGAAGACGGCCATGACAGTATATTCTTAACTAGTGTATGTAAACTTTTGACCACGGCTGTATATTTAAATATATACTGTTGTACAAACTCAAGGCCAGTCATGTTACCACTTTGTTTCTTTTCCCACAAGTGGCCCCAAAAAAAGTGGTTCCAGGCACAACTAACCCTACCACTTATTGCACATATTGTACCTTATTTTGACCTTGGTCCAGCTGATCTCATTATGTCTATGCATGTACTTATGTTCAGCACATCAATTACATCCATGAACCATTTCCATCCTTGAACATGGTTCAGGGATGGAAATCTAATTTTATTTATTTTTTCTTTCCTTATTGTTATTTTATGTCATGTCCATATGTTATCACTTGTTATTAGATCGATTATAGACTTAAAAAAACAAACAAGATGTATGTTTTTATAGACATGTAAAACTGTCTATTACAAGTAAAAGGAGAATATATATATATATATATATATTTTTTTTTTATAAATTGGGACATTCCCATACAATATCCAACAAATCCATGGAAAAAACACACATGTAAGGTAAAAGGAACATGCATTTTAGAACTGTAGAACTACAGTACTGTAATAAGCTACGCCAATGCATTTTGTAATAGATTTTCCAGAATTTCTATTTCCAAAATATATTTATAATTTCAACTTGTCCCAATTACCAGCCAAAGCATAAACTACTTGAAATGTTTCCCAAACAATTCCTTGAGTTTTAATGCCACACCACCAACGTACCCTGCTGCTGCAAAATGGAATAATAATAATAATGTGGCAAAATGTATTACAATATGCGTTGGAGTAGTTTATTACAAAAATGTAAAAATTGTTTGCGAGAGAGACCCCCCCCCAGCTTTGTCTCAAAACTAAAAGGCATTTATATGAAACATTACATTGCATTAATACTTATATCTTTGGTCTTAGTGTAATTTTCCTAACACAACTTGTAGATCAGTGATATTATATCAGAAAAATAGAAGCCAAAGCCATTTTTTCACCAAATTATATAATTAACTGAACATAAAAACAACCATCTACAGCCACTATCGTGTCAAACTACATGACTTTTACAGCTAAATCAATGTTAGGTTAGTGAAAAACTGAGAAATTGCATTTTCCCTTAATTATTTATGCATAGATAGGATCAGTAGTTGAAACGCTATTAAAACATTTTAGATCAATAGATGCTTTTTTAGTCTTTGATTGTTAATGCAAGGACTGAAGAGGACCACTGATTTATTTATCACTCGCCATCATCATCGTCATTATTATTTTGTGCTGCCTTTTGAAGTTGGGTCACAGTGGAAGCGGCCTAACGTAATACATAAATATTATACATTTGACATCTGCCAACTCCATCCCCTGACAATTGGACACAACAGGAAGTCTTTCTAAGTCTGTCCTTGTTGAATCTGAAGACCCCTTTCTTTCATACCATTAAAATAGACAGTCCGATCCGGCGCTGACGTCATCGCTGCCACCAAACCCGTCCTGCCGTTCTATCTCATGACTCATCTCATGTGCAAGACCTTGCAATACTATCCATTGTTTGGGGTAACACTACTGCAATATAGCATTTTACCACACCATGCACACGCATAATAAGACAGTTAAAAGTAGAGGTCAGCCTTGTGCGGGTAATTTCACTGACAAGCCATTCTCCTTGTCTTTGAAGTAGAATGAAAACCCAAGATTTTTTGGCTCTGAATTAAAGGATGCATATATCGAGCATATATAGGGTACTTGTCGCTCTAGGCTGATATTTACTCAAGGCAAAGAACGTTTCTTTTTCTGCTCACACTGACTTATATATGATCATGTATTTAATCACGCAGCTGTGGAAGACCATCGCAAGAAGCCTTCGATTTAATCACCTTGGAAATGAAAGAATGAAAAAGATAACGAGATAGAATGAGGGGCGGTGGTGGGGGGGTTGGGGGCGGACACTTGTTGACATTTCTAAGAGTTGGTGGAATCAAAGGCTCGAGGTTTGTGATCTTCTTTGAGCTGTTTGTTAACAGACATTCCATCTGTGAGCACTGGTTGAAATGTACGATTTGAGTGAAAACCCGCATATGACAGAGACCAACAGGTAGATTTATTTGCTCCAAAGTCCTTTATATGAAGTAGACATTCAGATGGTACTGAACCCTGTCACCGTCCTGTGGTTGATTCTTTTTTAAACCATTGCTGACAAGACAATATAATGCTTTTTAAGACAATTTTAAGACCTTTGAGTATAAAAATTAAAACCACTTCCGCGGAACAAATACATACAGTAAATTTGTTTTCTAAAAAAAGCAGACTCTAGGTTCAAAGTTCAAAGCACATCGTCTGCAGAACCCACAGTATTTCTGCCTTTAGCATAAAAATGCAGCTAAAGCTCTTGTGCTGGGACCCGGAGACGCTAAAGGTAAAGCTGTCGTTACACTTACATTTGTGAGCGTTGGGGTGAACATTGGCAGGGGGACCGTTGTTGGCTGACTAGCAGCATAGTGTGTATGATTGTCAAGGCTCACATGACTGAACGTGGAGACATGGAATAATCTACAACATGATTCACTAGTAAAACCCATGGAGTTAGTGGCGAGAGATTCTTGTTTTACTTTCTGTTGTTAATATCTTTGCTCAAAAAGTCAGTTTTTTCTTTAGCTTTCTCTGTTTCTGATAGAATCATCTTCAACTTTAATCTGAGTTTTAATTAACATCTGCATAATAAGTGAATTAAATATGAGAAAATATCTGATATAAAGTTTTAAAAATGCAAAATACAGAGGATAATAATATAATAACAATAATAATAATTTCTTAAGTAATAAATCACTTGAGAAATGTTAAAGACAGAGAAAACATCAATTGACAACTGCCACAAAAGTAGTACTGGGTCTTTATGGGTTAATGAACATCAACATACATACTTACAAATAAGAAAATATCAAATTTACACAAAAAAAACACTAAATAATATTGTAATAAAATTTAAATAGAGAGAAAAATATATATTGGGAATTGCAACTCATGTAGTGTTGGGTCTTTATGGGTTCAACAATATAGACTATGAGACTAATAATGCAGTAAAACAGGAAAAAAAAATAGTATAGTAGTAGGTAGCAGAAGAATAGAGTATGTACACTATTTGTACCAATAAAAGGTAGCGGGCTAACATTAGCATCTGGGAGAAGCTATATCCTCTTGTGTAAATCTCCAGACAGAAACAAAAATAAGTATCACATACTGAAACAAAGACAAACACAGAAGAATGAAGAGACTTTTGATGGCAGAAGGAGAATATGAGTGAGTTTCACTGGAACCCAAGGGACGGATGTAATGAGTTGGTGAGAAGCGTGTTTGCTTAGACGGGTTTACACAGAGAAATGACCCTGTGATACACACTGTGGGACCGTCTTACTAACATACTACCTGCTACCCGACAGTCCTGCATTACATACTTGTATTTTTGAGAAATGTGTTTTTGATCAGAATTGTACCACAGTGTATCTCCACATCCAGACTTTGAACCATCGGTTGAAAATCCCCTTGAATCCAGTTAAGTCTTTATCGCTACCAAAATAGACCCAGTTCAAGAGGATGACAGGCTGTTGAGATGTAAAAAGTCAACAATCCAAAGCGGGTGGAGAACGAAGTCGACTAATCCACAATCTGCTGTGACCCAGTGTGACCAATCCAACCTTGATACCAAGTAGTCCCATTGATTTGACAGAAAAGTAACTGCATATTGAACCAATATCACAAGGAAAACTGGTCTACAAGAATAAAACTAATGAAATGTTTCCACATGTGTATTAGTGATAAAGAAAACTCAAGTCTTAAATGGTGGTTGGCTCAAGTTCCCAAAATAAGTATTGGGTCAAAATATGAAATTCTTATAATTAACAATAGAATAGGTTTTAATCCAAAGGAATATTGGTGTCAGATTTACTTCAAAACACTGTCTGCACATTATGATCCATTCACTTTACTAATCCATTGTATACATGTACATAAACCAGCATATACGTGGAATAACACACCATCATATATATTAAAAACATGAACTAAACAACACTTTTATCATTTGTTTTCTGATTCATCTGATTCAAGTATGTAAGATTTAACACATTTAATGTCTGAAGCAGATAATTTCTAAAAAAAAATGTAGACCAGTGTTATTGAACGACATGAGAAGTCATTCCATAAACATAGCAATGAATGTAAATGTTCTTTTAAAGGCAGTTTTGTGTAATATACCATTCGTGTGGTGCTAAGATAAGGTCAGGTACACTACAGTCCATTTGTATGTGCTCATTATATTTGCACAATTTTAGGATTAATGGAAAAGTGACGAATGATACAATGAAAATGTGGAGCACAGGATATAACAGTTTCAGGAATATTCACAAAAATATAATTTTTGTGAAGCACCTTTGGCATTCTAAAAAAAAAAAAAGTAGACCAGTGTAATTACTTTGATTCCCAAAATTTACCTGTGAGAGAATAAAAACATATTGGAAAAAATATTATCATAATATTTATGGGTTCATTTTTTAATAAAAAAAAAGAAATAATAAATAAATAATCATTAAAACTACATAAAAATACAAAATAAAATAAATAAATATATACATACATACATACATACATACATACATACATACATACATACATACATACATACATACATATTTATATATACATTGGGGAGCAGTGTAAACAAAGCAGCATCACTTTAGATGTGAACGAGACACAAAAATAACCTGAAATGTCTTGTTAAAATTTGAAGAACGTGTGTTTGTGTGGCTCTAAAACGGTGATATCGACACTAGGGAAAGCCAGTTTATGAAATTGCAGTGAAAATTGGTCTGAACATGTGAGACTGTGATGACTTACACAAGCTGAGCTGGACATATTTACAGATTTCTGGTTTCCTACGTTACAGCTGGTGTGTTTGTATAACTAAAATAAGTCCAGTAACATGATGAAGTACAGTCATGGGAACAGTTGGAAAAAAAATATATATATATATATTTAGGATCACGATTGTTTTATTTAATTTGTTGTTCATTTCAATGCCTGGTACAAACTAAACTTATATTTGTTTGGACCAATATAATGATAACAACAAAAATAGCTCATAAGAAAGAGTTCAATATCAGAGCTGATATCTAACTATTTTCCATGTTATTTTTTTTTTCCATAAAAACCTAAATCACTTCAGTTCTTACACCAGTATCAGTCATTGTACCGACATAAACAGTGCTTTTCTTTTCTGTCTGTTTTAGTCACATGATACACACAGGAGTTAATACTTGATTGCACAACCATTGAATCTGAAGACTATTGATGGTCCAAAACATTTTACTGTGACTAATGGAATCAGTATAGGACGGACGCTCTGTGTAATCTGTGCAGCGATAATCCCACGTTCTTTTTGCAGAAGTATAAGTCATTGTGTTACCTGTTGTAACTCAGTGTAATAATACGAAGAATGTGGGTCCATGGTTTACAGTGTTTACAGCCTGCAGTTGAAAATCCACCAGAAACAATGGTTTATCCAAGCGTAGCCTGCATACATCTTTATTTCACACTTCAACAGTTTTGCTGCCAACAGAATAACATCCAAAGTATTTCTAAACGGTTGCTCTGAGTACAGATTACTCTCTCTGTGGCTTTACTGGGCTGTAAACTCACTGCCATAATTAGAAAAACACTTTTTTTTTCCTCCAGTCACTCATTTAAACTCTACATACAGTACTTTTCATTATTTACTGAGCAAAGTAACATTATGTGACACTTACCCATCATGCATTGCACGTGCATTCACGTGACATCTTTGGATAATGATGACCGTAGCATAACTGTATAATTAAATATTAAGTTTCATAATTGGATGGATAGTAATCAGAATGTATAATATTATTGACAGCCCTAATGGGTATAAATATGAGAAATTACTGTACTTTATTGTATCAGTTCTCCATATAGTATAGAGTAGGGCTGCACGATATTAGTGTGGGAGGTTTTTTTTAACCCTGCGATATATATTGCGATATGAAAAAATACTATATTTCACAGCGTTGAGGCGCCGACGCAAATGGTCAAACAGATTAGCGGTGGACACAGAATGTACATTTCAGTGTAATCATTCTTGTAGCAGAAATAATTAAATAAAATGAATAATTAAAAATAAATACGTACATAAATATACATTTAAAAAAATAAAATAAATGAATGAATAAATAAAAAAAGACAAATAAATAAAAACAAATAAATAAGTAAAACAGACAAATTTAAAACAATTAAAAAAAAAAAAAGAATAAAAATTAATCCAGTAAAAATCTAAATAAAATAGTTACTGACCTAAAATGTTTAATAACACTAATGCCATTAATACGTGTAAATAATTAATGTAAAATTCAGTTTGTCATCTTTTTGTGGTCACTTGATACGACCCATTTGGACGTTTAGAATCCCCATCTTCTACAACATTGATAAACCACATTTGCTATAGGTTACTATGTCACTTTATTGTATATTATATATATATATATATATATATATATATATATATATATTTGTTTTTTTTATTATTATTTATTTATTTGTTTTTAAATTTTTTTTACATGTGCTGTTTCAGATTAAATGTGTGTATATATATATATATATATATATATATATATATATATATATATATATATATATATATATATATATATATATATTTATTTTATTTTTTTTGTGTGTGTGTGTCTAAATGCCAAGAGCTACTGGACAAAATTTCATTGTGCCTCACATAATGACAATAACGATTTTTGATTCACCAGTAAAACCCATGGCGTTGGAGTGGATGGAACCACTGGATTTCTGGGCTATGGACTCTCTGCCATCATTGGAGATTTTTAGGGATACTATTAATAACGTATACACAGAGGACTGTCATTGTTTTTAGACCTTTTCCACATTTTTATGTAAGTCTGTCTCATTTATGTGTCAATGTGTTATGTTTGTTTATTATTATTATTATTATTATTATTGTGTTGTCTCTGTCTGAAACTTATTGTTTGCTGCCATTTTGATCAGGACTCCCTGGAAGAAGAGACACTTAGTCTCAATGGGACAATCCTGGCTAAATAAAGGATAAATAACAAATAAATAAATGTTCCATTATTTATACATTTTACAAAAAAAAGTTCCTTTTTCATCAGTCTTTTCTGTTTCTGACATAATAACTCTCAAGTTTAATCTGACATTTTGTGTACATCAATATGATCAGTAAATTAAATACAGGAAAATACCTGATGATCATTGAAAAAAAAAAAAAGCTAAATATAGAGAATAATATTAGAATCAATCATGATATATCACCCAAGAAAAGTTAAATATGAAGAAAATGAATATGTTGGAAGTTGTATAAAAGTAGCACTGGGTCTTTATGGGTTAAAGCAGTTGTTCCATAGAATAACATTTGACCTGAAGCAGTTCTTTACATTATACACATAAAACAGAAACGCCTAGAGGGTTATGTAGGACAACATTTAAAATGCAAGCAAATATAATAAAGAGAAGGCAAATATAGTAGGTTCTATGTAAAGATAAAACAGAGTTAGAAATATCAGATCCAAATGAGGAAAAAAAAGAAAACATTAAACATCCTGTGGCATCTCATGTATAGCAGCACTGATGAATCTGCTCATTAGCATGACTCTCATGGCAGATCGCCCCATTAATAATCTATGACTGTGACGACAGCCATGACAGAGAGGGAGGGTCTATGGAAATGCTGCTTCAGAAACCAAAGCCCTGTCACTTGGAAGAAGCTTGAGAACCGCTGTACGAGCCACCATAATAGAGACGAACCCACCCCAAAAAAAAGTATAAAAATTATGTTTTAAGACTGGAATACCCAAGTTATTATGAACGTTACACTTGTGAATGTTGATGATGTTAAGCCAAGTCTACCAGTTCACCTTTGTGACATTATTCAGACAAGTTCATGGTATATTTTCAGTGTAGTGTGTGCATGAACCCGTGTATGACTGTCTTATTAATTGCAGCCCCTGACAGCTATTTTGGTCCCCATGAGCAGTAGCCAATTATTGCAAACACTAAACAATATCACTAGAAACACAACAACAGTGGTAAATAATACATAATCACACACTCTTTATGAATTATACATCTCTTGCTGTTGACAGCTACTCACAGTAGGCATCTACTTATTTACAATGTGCAGATAGTTTATGAGAACTATATGTAGCCAGTCCCTTTTTTTTTTTTTTTTTTCCACAAGAGGTAATTTGTGTGATTAATTTTATACTGTGAAAATATTTGTGCTGCACCGCATGGGAAGTTTGTCAGCATGGCAACACTTAATATATGTTCTTATTGCCCTCGATTCACAAAAGCACTGTGGTATGATCATGACTATGTTGTCAATATAAGTAATGGTTTAATATTTTTCCTAAGAAGTTCACTGAAGCCCTGCGTTATACTGTTTCAGCCAAAAATGCCAACAAAAAGAGTAAAGGCAAAGAATGTGGCAAAAACCAAACTGATTCAGCTGATGTCTCCAAGGCTTTGTTCTTTACCTGTTCCTTTGGTTTTTTTGGTCGGTGATTGATGGTTCACACTTTATACAATAAGACAGCAGGATGGAGATGGATTTCTTCTTGAACAATGCTTTAGTCTCCACAAGGGGAACTCTCAGGGACCATTTATACAAGGATGTTTGCAGCTAAATACGACAGTATGTTTTATCAGAAGTATCTTTCATTTACGTGAATACGCACAAATCTGAGGAGTCTTTCCAGAGTGGGGCGTATTGAAGACAGCGTATTGGGTCGCATCTCTGTCTAAATGGCAAGAAACGCACATGTTAACGATGCGGCCGTCTTTACGTCACATATGTTCATGTCACATGAGGCGGCTGTGGCTCAGTTGGCGGTTCGCATCCCGGCTCTGGCTGCCTTGGGCAAGACACTGAACCGTGACTTAGGCCCCCAGTAGGACTGACAGAACTTTAGAAACCTACTGGTGTGTGTGTGTGTGTGAATGGGTAAATGTAAAAATAATGTGAAACCACCATGAAGGTGGAAAAGCTCTACATAAGTGCAGAACATTTACATACACTTTCACGTTACATTCATGCGCAGAGCAGGTAATTAGACTTAGACTTCCTTTATTGTCATTGCACAAGAATACACACAACAGTGGGATTTTTGGCAATGAGATGTCGTTGCTTAGCTTCCGGAGCACACATACTAAATAAATAAGTAAAAAACAAAGTAAAACACTCTGAATAGTGCAAAAACAGAGTAATTAGTGCAAATAAAACATTTTTAGCAACAAACAAATGCAACAAACATGGCAGACAACCTGGATCCTACAAATCAAAAGTAAATGGACTGGATGGACTGCATTTAAATAGCGCTTTTCCACCTTCATGGTGCTCAAAGCGCTCTACATTAACCTCTCATTCACCCATTCACACACACTCTCACATGCTCCCTCTGGTGGTGGTAAACTACATGTGTAGTCAAAGTTACCCTGGGGCAGACTGACAGAAGCGTGGCTGCCATTTCGCACCTACGGCCCCTCTGACCACCACCAAACATTCATATGCATCCATACACCAGTGTGAGTGACACTGGAGGCAAGGAGGGTAAAGTGTCTTGCCCAAGGACACAACGGACTGACTAGGACAGAACAGGAATAGAACCGCCAACCCTTCGGTCAATGGACGACCCGT
Organism: Siphamia tubifer; assembly: GCA_020466265.1. NCBI lineage: Eukaryota > Metazoa > Chordata > Actinopteri > Kurtiformes > Apogonidae > Siphamia > Siphamia tubifer. The sequence continues at coordinate 42,176,141 of CM035803.1, read as the reverse complement.
ACCAACACCGACACCATACGAACATAAGAACCTTCATCAAACACATCAGTGACGCAGGATGTAAACCCACCCCTGGTCAAAATGTCCCAAGAAATAGGCGTCCCCTCCATACAGCCACTAGACTTCCTGACCCAGCCTCACATAACTGATTAGGAGCTAGCTGTATATAGATTGTTAAATGAAAATTATTTAGAACAGATTCAACAGATTATTTTAGCTGCTTTTATACTACAAATGACAATATTTAAAAGTGTAAAAGTGTAAATAAAAATTCAGCAAATGTAAATGTTAATATAGTTTTAACAAATTAACTTAAATACTAGCCTAGCCGCGCTCGACGCCCTTAGCGGCAGAAAATCTAATTTGCTACAGGGGATGGTCTAGTTAGGCTCAATGTAACTTTTAGCTAGATTTACCTGAAACTGGCCGACGAATCACAGTGAAGAGTCAGTGTGAAGGCATAACAAAGTGACGACGGAGCTGCGACGATTTGGAGAGAAACAACCATAGAAGAAGAACAACATTGATGATAGATGGCTGCCGACTGGGTGGAGATTTTCTTTTATCAAAAATGAGTGAAGAATGCGAGAAAATGACCGCAATCTTTAAATTCTTTTTACAGAAGTGACAACAGTCGTTAAACTCCATAATCCCTAATTGTGTTTAGTCATTCGTAACTTTCTTCGGAGTTTCTGGCATCTAACTACGTCATCATAAAGATTACGCTGATTGGCTGTAGTACAGTCCTATTGCATACAGAGGGATTTGAAAGACAACCTTTTAGCTCTGCCTTCCCAAACCCATACATGAAATGAATGGGGATAGTGCAGCTAGGCTACTTTAATCCATGAATTAACTTATTCCCTGTTGCCTAATATGAATTAACTTCACTGTTATACCTTATATTTCCTCAACATAATTTTCTTTACTTCTGAGCCTTTTAGAATGGAGTCATGATAGCCTGGCAGGTTATAAACAAAGCCCAAAGATAATACCTTTTAACAAAAAAATAAATTAAAAAATTGTGAAACTAAAACACCGTTCATTAGGACTGTTTGACCATAATGAAAAGACACTAATTCAACTCCGAGATAATTCACAAATCTGTAATTTTTAAGCTCTGCTGACAGAAACACAAAGGAACAGAGTTCATAAAGGATGGTGACTGCTAAATTAAACTAATTGTAATGCACTTCTACACCCGTGATCCTGTAACACTGACGTTCACTTGCTCCAGACTTCTTCCTCCAAAGTCAAGAAAGGCTTTGAATTATTTACCTCAGTTGTCCAGAGAGACTGACTCCACTGTCTGCTGCTGAATCCCTCACATACACCAACATACTCTCTCAGGCTTTACCAAATCTCCAGTCTTTGTCTCCTCCTTGCACCCATTTGCTGTAACCTAACATAAACATTTATTTTTCATGCTGGAAGCGGTGTCATAATTCCAACAGCTGGTTTTAGCTGAAAGATGTTGGGATAAGAGGTAGTTTTTTTTATGGCAAGCGGTGTGTGTATAATACATGGAGAGAAGACAAACACAAATTTATGAAGGAGAAAGATTTCTAGATACACAAGCATGTCACGAAAACAACAACAAAAGTCTAGTGGCGAGACAGAGGAACAAGTCTCTGCATAAATAAAAAAAAAAAGGAAATGACAAAGAACATGTCTATCCATTAACCCATAACGATCCAGTGCTATTTTTATGAATTTTTCTCTCTATTTCACCTTTCTTAAGCGATTCATCACCATTTATTATAATATTATTCTTTCTATTTGCCTTTTTTTCCCAGTATAAATGATGTATTTTCCTCTATATTAAATTCAATTAAATTTATTGTCCTTGGTACAAAATTTGTACTCGGGTCCGAGATAGAGCCATAATTATAGACAAAGCTCTGAGAAAATTCAGATTCAGAGTTTTTTATTTGTCATTCCACTCATTCACAGAAACAAAACATGTTTCTCAGGTCCCAGGTACTCCAACTACAATCCACAATCTTGATAAAAAAAAGGGTCAGAATACTAAGTTACCATAAATAGTTAATGCATTATTTAAAAATATGCAAATATTCAAAGGTTATTATGTGACTTTTTCAACATAACATTTCATCTATTGAACATAAAAACCAATGTCTTCATCCACTGTCACTGATTCAATTGCATGGATTTTACTGGTGAACCAAGGTTATAGAAGAGGACGGTGTTTCCACTGTAGCTACAGAGCTTCTGAACGTTTAAATGTTTCATATCTGATGACCATAGAAAGAAGACAAACTGCATTTTACACCAATTACTTACATGTATTGATTGAATTAGTGGATAAACTGGTGTTAAACAGTTTATATCGGAAGGTGGCTGTGTGGGTCTTTATGGGTTAAAGGTGTCATTCCACTGAAAACCACTTTTTGGAATCTGATGGGTCACCCCAAGTTACCAACACATGCGGAGGTGACACATGGTGTGTCACCTCCACTGGCTGTATTTCACATTCATAGAAAACAACACAGAGAAACTCAGAAAAAGCCTGTCCACATTACATCATGTGGACAAGGATGTCACCCGCTTGGGTTTAAGTGCCCACAGAATGCAGGTTACACTCGCCCCAGCCTCTCCCCCATTGCAGCGAATCTGAAGTAGCATTAGCATCTACAAGAGAAGATGACACCATAGTAACTGCTGTACAAACTTGTACAAAAAATGGTGTTGCAAACTCGTTCATGTGCTCTCTGTTAAAATAGAGCATTTTTGTCCTGCGAGTTTTCAAAACAAGCGACAGTACGAAACCTAGCTGGATACTACTACACACACAGAGTGAGAGGGGGGGCAGTGTTCCTTCATGCATTCATTCTCTGAGCCAATCAGAGACGCCTCATTACCGCGCCATGGACATGTATGAAGAAGGGCTGTTCGACCTTAACTCATGTTTATACCCTCTAAAAACAGCTGGAAACAAAGCAACTCAAATGCTTTTTTAAAAAAAACACAGAACCAATGCATGATGCATTCAATAACAATGGAGAACACAGCAATATTAAATAAATGATGTTGGAATGAAACCTTTAAAACGTACTTCAGTAAGCTAATACAGCGGTACCTCAACTTATGAAAGACACAGATAACACAAAATCCATGGAATGAAAAACCTAAAAATACAGAACAGTACGTAATGTACATAAATACGCACTGTACGTAGTATCCCATTAGCTATGAGGGAGCTACCCATGGTGCTTTTCATGGGCCTTTGACCATGAAAAGCATCACAGAGTTCCAACAGGTGTAAAGGACAGAGTTACTGTTGTTTGGTGAGTTTTTCCCAGTGTTGAAACTCTATTACAGTACGTATTCGTTATTCATCATGAGGCTAAAGAAAGTAAGTCCCGGTGTGAATGAAAAGAAGAAGCGGGCTGTGTTATCAATAGAAGTGAAACAGGAGATGATAAAAAAAGGAGGAGGAAGCTATTATTCCATCAACACAAATTAAAAACATGATGGACAAATTTCATCAACTTTCCGAATTTGTGGAAAAACACATTCCCAAAAAGTGTTCCTGAGTCGTGCTATCAGCCAAAATGCGCATTTTAGGAAGATTATGAAAACTTATCAAAGGATCAATATTTCACCAAACCTCTGTCAACAAACATTGCTGAAGGTGAAAGTGACAATTAAAACAAACATAATGGTATGGAAACTATTTGCATGTCTGCTTCATTTTAATGGTTTAATGTTTAATGTTCAGGCAGTGAAAACACATTTCCCCACAAACACCAATAAATTAAATAAAAATGTTCTTTTAACACATATTTCATACAAAACGTGTATACTTTTATAATTTTTAAAGGGTATGAGAGGTAGTACGAGGCCTTTCACATGTAAAATGTGACTATTTATCGAAAAACCACTTATGGAACAAATTAATTTCCTAAGTTGAGGTACCACTGTGTATGCTAACCACGCTAACATTACTAACCATAAAGATAGTCAAAGTACAAATAAAGCAGCTTTTTTCTCCACTCTTACCTTGGCAATTTGGACACACCAATTGAGCAACAGCTGGGATCCTATGTTGTCCTTGTGCTCGTGGACATAGTCGAGCAGGCATCCGTGAGGCATCAGTTGCGTGACCAGCTGGATGGTGGGACTCAGGCAGACGCCTAGCAGACGGACTAGGTGGGGGTGCTCCATGCTCGCCATGATCAGGGCCTCCTGAAAGAATCACATATACACTCAGGCATGTGCATTGAATAGAAGCGTTACGCATGGAGTAGCAGCAGTGGGTACGACGGTGTGTTGTCACAGGTTAGTGCGGTGACAGATTCTCATGTTCTGAAGCTGATTCAACGTCCCATAGGGAAAACAACAGCCAGGCAGAAAATCAAGAGCGTCTTGGAGAAATTAATTTATTATGTAGAAAATAATGACTGTACATAGCTGCATAATACATTGTGTTTTAAGCACAGCAGCACCTGTATTCTGAGCTGAAGTTTGGGGGGTGGGGTGGGGTGGGTGGGAGGGGTGGGAGGGGTGGGAGGGGGGTGCTATCACCTCTCAAATATAAACAGTAGGGCTGTCACGATTAATTGAGTTAATCATGATTAACTATTTATTGTGATTATTCTTTTTTTAAATGTGAGTTTTACAAATAAATATTATATTTGACACCACAGTATCACTTTTTGTTAAAGAAGGCAAACAATTTTTTTGTATCAGCCTATTTTCAATGGTTGCTTTTGAGCCTTCATTATATATTTTTTTAATTTATTTTTTTTAATGTTTTCCCCCCATTTGTCATATCTTATTATGGCAGCTGTTTGTGTCTGTAACACTACTTGTTTGTTTAAAAAAAAAAAAAGTACAAACCTATTTGCGAAAATGTGTGATTAAACTGTGATTAATCGTGAGCTAACTCTTGCATTGATGCAATTAAATATTTTAACTGATTGGCAGCACTAACAAACAGTCAAAATCATTCTCCTTCTAAAATTATCTTCCCCTCTCTTTATCCCTTATGGCAGTGATGCTCAATCCTGGTCCTCCAGAGCTACTATCCTGCATGTTTTACATGTATCCTCCTTCCAACACACCTGATTCAAATGATAAACCTCTAATAAAGCTCTGCAGAAGCCTGATAATGACCATCAGGTGTGTTGGAAGAGGGATACATCTAAAACAGGGGTGTCAAACTGCGGTCCTCGAGGGCCGGGGTCCTGCATGTTTTAGATGTTTCCCTCTTCCATTACACCTGGAGGCCATTGCATCATTATCAGTCTGATGAGGAGCTGATTATTAACTCTTTAAGTGTCAGTGCTGATGTGTTCTGAATGGATGATTTAGTTTAAATATTCAGAAAAATTAAACCGTTTTTCCTTTTAGTTTTGTGCATGGAAAAGGTGCCAAAAAGCAAGAGTTTTTAATTCTTTATTTTATTTAAACATTTTTAAAAGGCAAAATTTAAATTGCTGGGACCAAATTTCAATACTATTTTTTTTTTTTTAGTTTAGTTTATTTCAGTCATATATTCACTTCAAAACAGCAACAATACAATACAAAATTTGACTGAAAAAGGCTCAGGCAGAAGCAAAGATTATTAAGTAATAAGTAATTTTCCACATTATTTGTCATTTTGTAAATATGCATTAGTTTTTGTTGCTCATTTTGTTTATTTTTCTACATTTTGGTTTTTTAAATTTAGTATTTTACTTTGCTCATGTTACCAATTATTTTGTTAGTTCTCAGGACTTAAAGGGTTAAATTGAATCACATGGAAGAGGGAAATATCTAAAACATGCAGGACACCGGCCCTGGACGACTGGAGTTTGACACCTGTGATCTAAAACATGCAGGATAGGACCAGGATTAAGCACCCCTGCTATATGGCATTTTATCAATCAGTGAATGAAACATTAAAAAATGTTTGAACATGTATTTTGTTTAATGAAAAATGAGTGAATTATCCTAACTTAAACCATTAACTGTTAGAAGTAAAGAACACCACTGCACTAAATATTGATAGAATAGTTACTAGTGTAATGAAATATTAACAGTGCTTGTTAGGATTTTTTTTTGGTTTTTGATATCTTTTGGATAATTAAACATGTACTGGATAAAAATTGACCCAGAAACACTATTACTGTTCCAGACAAATAAACATAACAAGTGGTTTAATTCTTTTTTTTTTTTTTTTTTTGCTTGTTTTCAGAGTGCCATTTTTTTTTTCCAGTGGACAAACTTTGTCAGTGTTCAGGTAGCTGCTCTATTGATAAAATATAATTCTACGATACAAAAAACACACGAGTAAAGTTCAAAGATAAAAGAAGTTCAAAGCGCACTCAAGAGCTGGCAGTGAGTCCATCATGTTTACAAGTATAGACTGAACTGTCAGAGATCACAGGACCCCTTATTCTGTTTAAGGCTGAGGTTTCTCTTGAAGTGAAAAGCAAGGTTCCACTAAGTCAGAAACAGTGGCCTGTTATTTAAAACCTTGAGAACCTGAGTCCTGTACAAGAGAGACAGTCTGCTTAGTAGTAAAATAACATGTAGAAAAATAGAGTGGAGAGAATACTGGGTGACACTGCTGTCAAAAACAGACACCATCTGAGAAAAGCTACATGATACTGTACATGTGATAAGCAGAGGTGGGAAAAGTACTCTGAAGTACATTCTGTACTTAGGTAGAGGTACAGCTACTTGTGTAAAAAAAACACTGGTAAAAGTAGAAGTACTAATTCAACTCCTTTATTTAAGTAAAAGTAAAGAAGTACAACTTCTCAGTTATAATAAAGTAAAAACGTTCAACTATATTTTTGCCATGAATGAAATAATAATCAGAAATGTTTCAAAAGTATCCTAAATAAAACCCTTTAAAGTGAATTGCTGTGTCGAAAATGTGTTAGATCCGGTCACTGTAGTCAGTTCTGTGGGTATGGTCAGGAAATTATGTAAAAAGTGAGATTAAAAGTCATCATTATAAGATAAAAATTCAAAATTATGAGTTAAAAAAAAGTCCTATGAGATAAGAAATGCATAATTATGATATACAGAGTATAAAGTACAAATATTTATATAAATGTAAAGAGTATAAAGTACAGATATTTATATAAATGTAAAGAGTATAAAGTACAGATATTTATATAAATGTAAGGAGTATAAAGTACAGATATTTATATAAATGTAAGGAGTATAAAGTACAGATATTTATATCAATGTAAAGAGTATAAAGTACAGATATTTATATAAATGTAAGGAGTATAAAGTACAGATATTTATATTAATGTAAAGAGTATAAAGTACAGATATTTATATCAATGTAAAGAGTATAAAGTACAGATATTTATATAAATGTAAGGAGTATAAAGTACAGATATTTATATAAATGTAAGGAGTATAAAGTACAGATATTTATATAAATGTAAAGAGTATAAAGTACAGATATTTATATCAATGTAAAGAGTATAAAGTACAGATATTTATATACATGTAAGGAGTATAAAGTACAGATATTTATATAAATGTAAGGAGTATAAAGTACAGATATTTATATAAATGTAAGGAGTATAAAGTACAGATATTTATATCAATGTAAAGAGTATAAAGTACAGATATTTATATAAATGTAAAAAGTATAAAGTACAGATATTTATATAAATAGTATAAAGTACAGATATTTATATAAATAGTATAAAGTACAGATATTTATATCAATGTAAAGAGTATAAAATATAAATATTTATGAACAAATGTGGGGAACAAATCAAAAAGTTGTCGCAAAAAGAAAATACTAAAGTACAGTAAAGTACAGATATGTAAAATATCTATTTAAGTACAGTAAATATACTTAGTTACTTCCCAAATCAGTTAAAAAGGATCCTCCAGTATATTTTCTATAGAGTCCTGATCAGCCTTATATCGTCAGCACCTCCAGTATATGTGCAAGATGTTTTATACAAGAGAAAGTGCTTTAGTGTTATGTGTTAGTGTACAATAATTCATAGGAAACACTGTCTGAGACTAAAATAGACTACCACCTCCATCTATAGAGCGCAGCTATCACATACCACTGTATATACACACACAATAAAAGGGCTGTGATTATAAGTTTTATGGCTTTACGTGACTATTCGTCATGAGATGGATCGCTGTGTTGCAAAAGTACGTAAGATAGGTGAAGGTTGAGTGCATGCATTAGAGAGAGACGGATATACAGTCTGTAAAGCTCCGATGAACACTGACAGAGAGTTACAACCACAACACAGTCTAATGTAGGATTTATTGTATACAGCTCATACATCATAACGCCTGGATAATCAGATCTGCACGACATGTCCAGTCAGAGAAGTGCATAAAGACGATGGTAAATGGAATCAAAGTGTGTGAGAGGAAAGGATTACAGTAGTAGTAGTAGTAGTAGCAGTAGTAGTAGTAGTAGTAGTAGTAGTAGTAGTAGCAGTAGTAGTAGTAGTAGTAGTAGTAGTAGCGGTAGTAGTAGTAGTAGTAGTAGTAGCGGTAGTAGTAGTAGTAGTAGTAGTAGTAGTAGCGGTAGTAGTGGTAGTAGTAGTAGCGGTAGTAGTAGTAGTAGTAGTAGCGGTAGTAGTAGTAGTAGTAGTAGTAGTAGTGGTAGTAGTAGTAGTAGTAGTAGTAGCGGTAGTAGTAGTAGTAGTAGTAGTAGTAGTAGTAGTAGTAGTAGTAGTAGTAGTAGTAGCAGTAGTAGCAGTAGTATCAGTAGTAGTAGTAGTAGTAGTAGTAGTAGTAGTAGTAGTAGTAGTAGCAGCGGTAGTAGTGGTAGTAGTAGTAGCGGTAGTAGTAGTAGTAGCGGTAGTAGTAGTAGTAGTAGTAGTAGTAGTAGTGGTAGTAGTAGCGGTAGTAGTAGTAGTAGTAGTAGTAGTAGCGGTAGTAGTAGTAGCAGTAGTAGTAGTAGCAGTAGTAGTAGTAGCAGTAGTAGTAGTAGTAGTAGTAGTAGTAGTAGTAGTAGTAGTAGTAGTAGTAGTAGTGGTAGTAGTAGTAGTAGTAGTAGTAGTAGTAGTAGTAGTAGTGGTAGTAGTAGTAGTAGTAGTAGTAGTAGTAGTAGTAGTAGTAGTAGTAGTAGTAGTAGTAGTAGTAGTAGTAGTAGTGGTAGTAGTAGTAGTAGTAGTAGTAGTAGTAGTAGTAGTAGTAGTAGTAGTAGTAGTAGTAGTAGTAGTAGTAGTAGTAGTAGTAGTAGTAGTAGTAGTAGAGATAACCTATAAAGTGAATGGATCATAATGTACAGACAGTGTTTTGAAGTAGATCTTAGACCAATATTCCTTTGGATTAAAATGTATTATTTTGTTAATTTCACATTTTCACCCCAGATTTATCTTGGAAACTTGATCCAAAACCAACATTTAAGACTTGAGTTTTCTTTCTCACTAACACATGTGGTAACATTTCATTCCGGGAGCATTTAAGTTTTTCACAAAACCGTCCGCTGTTGCAAAAATCACTTTTATTTTCTATGTTTAAATGGGCAGGTTTAACATAGGTTACATGCTGTGATGGAAATGAACAACTTATCACTGTTTGACATACGGTCGATGCTTTGACATACACACATAATCCATGCACTGTTGCTTTATGTGGAAGAACAGCACGAACTTACAGATAACACCACATAGGGTTTGTGTCTTGTTTTGACTAAAGACAATTCCAGTTGCAACTTTTCGAAGATAAGAGAAGGAGGATTGTATATAATCCTGGTAAGAACTAATGTGAGTCAGAAATCATGATCCACAGCTTGTTCTATCTATGTTCTCATGACTATAGTAAATTAAATTGAGGTTGGAGGTGTACAATACGGATGGTCTGATCCATGGGTCGTGGCTGTTGTATCAAAAATAATAATACTAATACTACTAATACTAATACTACTACTACTACTACTACTAATAATAATAATAATAATAATACTAATACTACTACTACTACTACTACTAATAATAATAACTTATAAATTAAACTATTGACATTATTATCATTTAATTTGGTTTATTTATGGATATAGCATGACAAAGTATCCAAGGGATAACATGTAAAAGTGTAAACACTTGTTTCCAACATGGTCCCTGATGGAAAGGACAAGACATACAAATACATGCAACAAAATATCACATAAATACAATCACATGCATAAATCACCTACTTTATACCACAAAAAACTCTAACCTTTTGTTTAAAAACCCTTTTTGATTCTGCCTTTTTAATGTTTAGTGGGTATTATTATTACTATTATTATTGTTATTATTATTGTTATTATTATTATTATTATTATTGTTATTATTATTTCTCTTTACATTTCATCAGGGGTGGATCTATGGGTGGACCTGGGTGGGCAGGGTCCACCCCAATTGACAGCTGTGCCCACCCAATCACAAGCTCAGAAACAGAATTCTTGACCGATTTTGGGGGGTGGATTAACTGAAATGCTGATCAATATCCTTAATATAGTTATTTATTTGTAAATGTCAATGGAAATAAACTATGAACATGTAATTATTTGTGTTTAGTTAAACTGGCTATTTAATCAATTTACTAAATTAACTAAAGGAATGTGCTGTCATGGGAAGGGGGGGGGTCTTACCCACCTCGACTTCACTGGGGTGGGATTTGATACGTTTTACTTCCTCCCACCCCCTTTTGAATGTGTCATACGATTGGATGACAAATCTGACATTTATTTAGTTATTGATTTATTTCTCTGTTTTCTTCTTTTTCTTTACTCTGTGACACAACTAAACCAAACTAAACCAAACCAAACCAAACTAAACTAAACTAAACTAAACTAAACTAAACTAAATAAATGATCATTGTGTTTTCTCTCCGTGTGGTGAGTTTGGAAATTCCACAACAACGCAAAACCTGGAATGAAACTGAGATTCATGAAAATCCACAGGTCTGTATTAGATACAACAATTTCAAGCTATGTGTCCCAATTTTAATCCTATTTTTGAATAATAAAAAAAAATCATTACATTTGGGGTGGTTCAGAGTAAGAATATAATATAATATATCTATATATTTTTTACATTTATCATATGTCATATGGGGGCATATGTCTAAATGTCTCTTTTATTACTGGGTCTAAAAAGCTGACAAATTCCCAGGTACCAAAATGAATCCAGTTTTATAACCCTGACCTGATGTTCATTATTAATATGTATGTAAAATATTAACAATCATACAGATGGATGTAATTGTTTTGACTCTGAGGTGAAAGAAAGTGAAGCTATTACCTGGAGAACAGCCAGTTCCTTAATACTAAGGGACAATAATAAGAAATCAAAAATAATAATGAAAGGAAAAGGCTGATAATTATCTTCATTCACCAGGGAACTGCAGACTGTAGAGTGTTGAACCTGATGTGAATAAAGGGAAAACACCGGAATGAAAGCAAGAGACAGTGAGAAAACAATGGGCTGATAATAAAAGTTTAGCTGTGAATTTGGTCAAATAGATGCAAAGGTAAAACAAAAACTGTCTAATTCATTTCTGAATTCATATCTTTCTTCCATTCTTTACTATAATAATAGTCTGTCCAAAAAAAAAAACCTGACACAAATAAACACCATTTACCAATAAATATGCTTATTTTAACATATAAATGAGTGTGACATCGACTGTAGGAAATCTATGTGTGACATTTCTCCCCAAAATACACAGTATAAAAGATGACATTCTGGGTTTGTTTTTGGTTTTTTTGGTTGTTTTAATTTTTTTGTTTTTTTCTGTGCAGACCAGAACAGCTATTTCATAATTTAATGGCTTGTTTTTTGCACTTAAAAGGGAACAAAATTCAAGTTGTTATTATTTATAGGCATAATATAACATTATTACCGCCACCAATGAGGTTATGTTTTCGCTGCCATTCATTGGTTGGTTGGTTTGAATGTTTGTAACTATAAAATAAAATAACTTAAAATGTTATGGGTGGATTTTGATGACATTTTCAGGGTAGGTTGGTAATGGGGAGAACGGGAAATGGTTAGATTTTGGTGGTGATCCGGGAAGGGTGGGTGGGTGGGGGTATGGGGGGGTCTACCTTGGCGGAGGTCTGCGCTCTCAGAGTACTTTTCTAGTTTATTTAATTTCTTCATTTATTTAATTTGTTAATCTAAATTGTCCATAGGTGTGAATGTGACAGTGATTGTTTGTCTATATATGTTCAGCCCTGAGATGAACTGGAGACTCATACAGGATGTACCCCGCCTTCACCCACTGTAGCTGGATTAGACCCCCAGTGACCCCCAGTGACCCCCTGTGACCCTAGTGAGGATAAAGCAGGTTCAGACAACGAGACTATTTGTATACATTTTTAATTATTTAATTGATTTTTATTCATTTATTTTCATGTATTTTCTATTTATTTATCTTTTTTATTTATTCTTATATTTTTTACATTTTTAATTAATTAATTTAATTATTTCAGCGACAAGAAATTTGATACTCAAAACATACGTTCTGTGTCGACCGCCAATATCTTTCCGACTGTTTGCGTCGGCACCACACGGTTGTTATTTACTATTGAGTCGTTTTTCATATATTTTACATTAAAATAATAAATTAATAAAAAATAGAAATGTCAGTTTTTTTTTCTAATGTCGTCCACATTCAACCAAGATTTGGAGTTATTCGTAGGTTATTATGTTAACTGAACTAAAACAAGTTCAACACCCATGGCTGTTCATATCTTTTCATCCCGCAGGCTGGATGGACCCCCCCCCCCCCCTTTGAAACCCCTGCTCTAGACCACAAACATGCAGTGTTTAGAGTTTCATATACTTCTCTGAATGCGTCCATATCACCCTGTTTTGTTTCCCTTTTTCGTTGTTAGAATCATATTTTATTATTGCTATTGTCAGACAAGACCTCAGAGCACGTAGAGCATAAAATTAAACGCACAGAGGATATTCATCAAAGATGTCCTGATAAAAATAGAAATGCTAACACTCCAAAAATCTTCCTCGTAGACTGTCAAAGTAAGAGCAACACATGAGTGCAATTGGGTCGATGCATGTGTGTCGGTGAGTGCGTGCGTACGTGTGTTGATGAGGGTTATTTCATCTGCGTTGCATCATCAGGGTAATAATTTTTGATTTTTTTCCCCCTCACTTTTCCCTTTTGAAATGAGCCGAATGGTAAATGTTTCATAAAAAGGGGCCTCGTGTGGTGTGCTGGGAGTCTGTGGTGTGGGTATGTAGGGGTCTTAAAGGTCTCTGGCGTCTCCTATGTGATTTATTTTTATTTTTTATTCTAGTGTCTGTAGAGGCCAAAGTTAGTTCAGTTTCATTTCACCAGTAGAGGATGAAATTAATAAAAAATAAAAAAAAAATATCAAGAGGCATGTGCCTTTGAAGCAATATCTAATATTTAAACACATGGTTGTCACCGTGGCAACACCACATGACAGTGACTGTGTTTACGTCACTCTCTCAGATACTGTAGGGTTCTACATCTACCTTATATTACATTCTATCTCACAGATGCAAAATGATGGAACAGAAACATGGACTGTAATTCAATATGTCGTGTTCTAAAAATTAAGACAGAATTTAATTTGCGAAGAATTAGTTTAAAATGTGTTTTCTCGTTTTTTTCCCAGAAAAAAAGTGACGTAGTAAAAAGTAATTTTTACCCCTCCCTCCAAAGGGGACATGGGTATTGTGTTTGAGTTGATTTGTTTGTTTGTTTGTTTACATAAAAAAAAACTACTGGACCAATTTCCAAGAAATTCTCAGGAAAAGTGTGAGGTGGTCCAGAGTTGATCCCATTAAATGTTAGTGAATGTACCGTATTATCTGGACTATAAGCCACACCTGTATATAAGCTGCATCCAGTGTATTTTAAAAATATAATAAAAAAAAAAGAATATACAAGCCGGACTGGGTTATAAACCGCAGATATCTGCTGAAAAATCATATATTTACTTCATGTACTGAAGGATTTTAAACTGTTAATGTACTTATATGTTTGTACCTGAACAGAGGAAAATAACTACCATATTTATCTTCATTTCTCCCATGTTTTAAATCACAAATCACTTTAATTATCTTCGCTAAAACCCATGAAGTCGTCTTCTTCTGTGTCAGAGTTGAACAAAAACAAAACTGTGCCATTGGTCCATTTATTTATTACATTCTCCATATTTTTTTTCCAACACACGGTGGTTTTAAAGATAGCAGGATGTGGAAATAGGCGTGACCTCAATCACCAAACACCTATGTCATATAGTTCCTAAAGAACTTAAAAAAAGACCCTGCCTGTGAGTAGGACTGAAAAAAGATTGTAGGAACTAATGTTTCTTAATTACTCACAACCCCCCATGTCTGCATAAAAGTAGTGTTGGAACATACTGGTACGATACAGTTGTGTGTTACTCTAACAATGTCAGGGAAAAGGCAAATAACGATAAAAGACAGACACTACCATCATAACACTTAAATATGTAGGTTTTTCCAACAGAGAAAGGTCCAAGAAAGTGGAGGTGTCAGTAAGTACACTTTCCTACATCAAACTGAAACTGGAGGAACTGCTGACAGGAAGAGAACTGCATCATTTTCACTGCATTTTCAATGAAATTCTGGAAAAATTGTGGTGTTCTAAAACTTTAGACCAGTTTTGTATGTACATCATATCTTTTTTTTTTTACCATCTTACTACTGCACTGACTTGAGTTAGTCTCTTTCTTGGTAATAACTACTGTAAGTAAGTGAGTACTAATACAATTACCTTCTGTTTTTTTTTTAGATAATTAAAGAAAAACAAGTCGATCATGGACTTATCATATCAGTAACTACAGATTAATTTCAAATATTTACCATTTTATTATACCTGAAAATAAATCTGTTTGCACCTCTATTACCTGGAAATTGAACTTGAAACTGCATGGACATGACTTGATATAAGCAGCTGTGTTGGGGTAAATGAAAATATATAAATGTTAAAGTAAGATTTTATTATTTTATTGTGTTAAATTGCCTTGGAAAGAGATGTCTCTACTCTGTGCTCTCAGTTTGAGATAATTAGAGTGACAACAAACAATGGAACGACACCCAAATGCCTGAAGAAGGAGGAGGAGTCACTCAGAACAGAAGAGGATCCAGTGCCATGTGGGTCTGCACGTGCACTCAGACTCAGACTGGACTCTTCTGACATGTGACTGTAACTTTAAAAGTAATCTTATCCTGAAATGAGTGGTAATATTGTAACTTATTGTAAACTATAATTGTGATATTAAAATAATAAAAAGACTTCAAGAAAAGTCTATTTTAACCAGGTCCACTCATGGACATAGATCTTAATTACGTAGTTTTAATTATACTTAACTATGAGTTATTATTAATATATTTTTTTTACTAATACACAGTTACAAAGCCATTATTACCATGAAATGACCTTAATGAAAGCTGTTTGCATCACTATTACCTGGAAATGTCAGAGTAACTGCACTGGAAACTGGATGGAAATGACTTGTAATAAGTGGTTACAAAAGTATGACATAAAAATGACCAAACAATTACCACCTTATTAGTGCTCTGTAATGTAAAGTGTTACTGGATATTGCACACCCTGTTGTTGCAATAATGATATTTTTTATATATTCTACATATACTGTTAAATGCTGTTTATAAACCTGTACATAAGATCACTATACTCAACCATTGTACATAACCACATTGGCATTCTAGTATGTTATTTGTTATGTTATTTTATGCTGTTATTTATGTTATGTAAATTATATCTTGTTATGTCTAGTCTATGTTTCTCTTCTTATTGGTATGTGAGGGTGCCACTTTAAACTGGAAGCAAATTCCTGTATGTGTGGACATACATGGCAATAAAGCTGATTGTGATTGTGATATATATATATATATATATATATATATATATATATATATATATATATATATATATATATACATACATGTATATGTGTGTGTGTGTGTATAGTGCGTCCCTAATTTTCAAATTGTAACAATACTCACGTCCATGAACTCCACGTTAGCCTTGGGTCCTGTGGCCTCATTTAGGATTTTAATGGCTACAGGAATCTTCACCGTTTCACCCTCTGGGACCCAAATACCCTGGAGAAAAACACAAAACAGATGATAAGGCCTCATACTGAAAAAAAAAAAAAAAAAAAAAAAAAATCCCAAAACTCCCACCCGCAAACATGGTGTGAGAGATTTGCACAGGAGGAATTCTAATTAAAACTTTGAAGCTTTTCTGCCTGTGCTGTGCTTGCCAGCTTCCTAAATAACCATCATCCACGTTGGCATTAGCAGAGTGTTGGAAGGTACTGCGTTCTATATGAGTAAAGGTCAAAATGAGTTGTGTAAAACTATTTAATCATTTTGAAGTTCTTCATTTCAGGAGGGATTTTAAAGTGATTCAGCAGCTGCCAAAGTGGTCAAAGCATGTTAAAGAGGAGTGGAATCAAGTGCCTCTCAACTTTTCAAAACGCTTCAAATATGTTCCACCTTTGGTCTGGCCTCATGTGACTACATACTCCCAGTGACAGCAGGCTCAGCACCCCCGACTCACACACTTAAAACACCTGTCTTTTTACAGCTGTAATTTCAATGTCATGCCCTGTTTTTAAACACTATTCATCCTCTCGGATTTCTGAATATGATTAGTATCACCCAGCGAAATGAATCATTTACAACACAAAATGCACTCGCAAGATTAATAGTGTCCGTTCATTTCAAAGCTACCAAAGCTCATGTAGGTTTGTAAACACCTCAGTAATTCAGACATACAGGAGTATCTGGATTGAACTATAAATGTCATCACAGTGTAAAGTAGAGCGGCACAATATACTGTATGAGCATCGATGTCGCAATGTACAGTAAGTGTGCGCAATAGTCACATCATAGGTCCTGCAATTATTTTTATTTTATTTTGTATTATTAGTATTTTTCATATAAATAAATACATATATATATATGTGTGTGTGTGTGTGTGTGTCTTTTTATTTATTTATTTATATTTATTCATTTATTTATTCTTTTTTTTTATTAATTAATGCATTTATTTATTTTTAATTGTCCATTTTATTTAACCCTCTATGGGACTATGTTATGTATAAATGATGCTTAAAAAAAACAGCTTTAAAATATAACATGCCTCTAATCAATCATATTGTACTATACATTTGAAAGAATTTAGAATTTAACTAACTACACTGTTGTTGGGGTTGAACTACATTTCATTTGTCGTCGTGCATTCAACCTTAAAATAAAACAAACAAAAACAGTTACTTGTTAATTCATAACAATTACTAGTTACTTCCTCCAAAAAGTAAAACAAATTAGCAAAGAGAAAAGCAAATATTAATAATTGGTATTTTTAACAAACAAAGCTCAAATACGACCCTGTGACTTGGTGCTGCCGTCATCTGAGTGTGTGTGTGTGTGTGTGTGTGTGTGTGTGTGTGTGTGTGTGTGTGTGTGTGTGAGAACAGGACAGTTGAGACCCCCCTTATCCAACTTCTTAGCAAATCATGATCGATTTTGTTGTCATGCATACAAGTGTAGTTCAGACATATGCAACACCCACGTGTTGTTGTCTGTAACCAGGGCAACACTTTCGCCCTAATTCATCAAATTATAACACGTCACATTATTTCCAGAGTAACGAAAATACAGTTATGGATAAAGTATTTAAGTAGTTACTCCATTACTCGAAACATAGTAACACAGTTATCCTCTAACATTATTCCCAGCACTGTATTTAATATTGTCTACTTTCCAAGGTTGTAAAGACTGTTTGTATTTTAGTCTCTTTGTTAAGATTCAACAAGACAACATTCAGGAATTATGTGCAGACTTTTACAAAACACACACAAAATGATGTGAAGCAGACGGCTACTACAACAGTCAGTATTTTGTGTGACCTCCACAACTCTCCTGGGACGACTGCCTGGAGCTTTTCCCACAGTCAACCTGCTGTATATTACACCAAGGTTTATTTCTTTAGATTCAGGGCGTCTTATTTTTCTCTGTCTAGATGATATTCACTTTGTTTTTTTTTTTCCTTTTCTTTGTTATCAATCCTGTTGAAATATTTGCTGTAGTTTAGGGCAAAGACAAACCAACTCCACTGACGATCGTCGCCAGAAAAAGATAGCCTGAGTGATCAGTCAGCTTCTGCCTCCCAGACACAGTGGACACTTTTTTTTGTCAATGCACAATATATATATTTTTGACACTTTTTTACTTGCCATGTCATTTCTGTACTTTGTAATTTTTTAAAATCTAATGTTTTTGTTTAATTATTCATTTACTGATTCTCTTTTTCTTTTGTGCTGGTTTGGTTTTCTTCTCTTTTTTTGATTTATTTATTTATTTTTATTGATGGACAGTTAGTAGTAGTAACACACCACCTTACAATCTCTAATTGCAATAGCACTGCCTGTTAATTTCTTTTCCTGTTCGTCCTGTCCAGTCTTTGTTTCCCCCACACATCACTGAGGTGTAGCACTGCCCTCCCTGGCTTATAATAGAGAGTTCTAATAAAGAATGTCTGCTCAGCTTTCAGGGAGGACCGCTGATGGTCACACACATGCACTAAATATTAAAATATTTGGCTGCAAGACTAAAATTTGCATTGATCTCAAACAACGTTGACACCCTCTCTGTGGTGTTAAACAATGAGAACAAATGCAGACAAAAAAATGTAATAAATAAATAAAATCTAGTGTTTATTTTTTCTTCTGCACTGCTACTGAAAATGTGAATTTCTTGGAGGGAGAAATCAATAAAGTCTAGTCTAAAAAAAGGTGTGAAGGACACACCACGGGACGACTATATATATATATATATATATATATATATATATATATATATATATATATATATATCCTGGATACTTAGTAGCCTGTAGTTTATCTATCCAAAAAGTCTCTCTCTGATTCAACGCTCTCTGTGCTGAGTTTAACAAACGGTGATAAAAATGAAGGTTAATTAAAAGTGCATTTCTTTTGGTACCTCTGAATCAAACAATGGCTAAATCTCCCTTTTAAAACATGTAAAACATATACTTCCATACTGTATATTTCATCATGTATTTTGGCCAAGTTATCATACATTTCCCTGGTTTCTTTTTAAACGACATGGCTGGAACAAAAACTGCACAAACTAATCCAACTGCTTGAGCTAATGAGTATTCTTACTTACAAACTCATGAGATTTTTTTTCTAGCCAAAGTAATATGGCCTGAAAACAAAAGCCTAAAATCCTCTGCATCTTTTTGTATCTTCCAGCATTGCAATTTCTGAGCAGAAATTTGCATTGCAAACCTGTATCCTGTGTGTTTACATGTGAATATGCATGAGTTTGTGTTCTCAAAGAAGATGACGAATACAAAATAGGCACCTACTCTTGAATCCACTGCTTTATTCGATAGCAGAGCTGGGCATTATATGATCCACATGTAGCCCCGTAGGTGACCTTGGCTCACATGAGGTCACTGCTAAATTAAAAGTCCTGTACTTTCTGCACTATAAGGCGCACTGTCAATGAATTGTTTAGTTTTATAATAATAATAATAATAATAATAATAATAATAATAATAATAATAATAATAATAATAATAATAATAATAAGAATGATAATGATAATAATGATACTACTACTACTACTACTACTAATAAAATAACAATAAAAAAAATAATAAAAAAAAATAAATACATAAAATAATTATAAGAAATTGGATTTATATTGTGCTTTTTTGTACTTGATTATAATTATAAAAATCATACTTTTTAACTTTTACTTCAGTAAAGGAGTACATCTACTTTTACCAGAGTATTTTTTCACACCAGTAGCTGTACATCTACTTAAGTACAGGATGTGAATACTTTGAACACCTCTGAAAGTGACATATTTCAGTGACAATTTACACATCAGAACTCAGTGTTGGACAGAAGGTATATGTTGAGTCTATCATGTAAACACTATGATATCAAGTTGCTGAAATGAGGTTTGTTCACTGAACGACTGGAGCGACATCTAAGGAATAAAGGTGGGGGTTTTGAAGTGGTTCACATGCTAAAGGAAAGTGGTGTGGATCTCAGGGTTCACTTATGGGACCCTGGAATGACTGAACACAGAAGAGGCTGGAAAACACCCAGAGGAATGTTCTAGATGTTACTTTGGAAAATGACATCTGTGCTCCTCTGACCCAGAAATGAGCCGTAATGTGAAGGGATGGATGGAAAAGAAGTCTGACCATGACTTCAGTGAGACAAAGTCTGTTCCTTCTAATTTCAGCGGTGTCTTATTCCATCTCTCCCCAACCCATCATCACACTGCTGGTGACCTTAGCTAGCTCTTATTTCACTGTTACCTCAGGGGTCTCAATGCCTGCTATTACTTATTCTCTTCATCCCCCGCCTCAAGCTTTCCATCTCATTTCCTGTCATTAATAATCCTGGTATCTGTCTGCCTCATCTTCCTCATTTTTAGGTCGCACTACGTGATCTCATATGTAGTATTTTGGGTCATTTGCTGCAATAGCAATACAGACACAATGCGATGAAAACACATGTACGACAAACGTCTACATGTCAATTGTGTGGATTTGTACAAAACATCCACTGGAAAAAAAAATTAAAAATCTACATTTTTACCAAGTGTATTTTTCCTCATTTCTAGACAAAATATCTCATCACATTTAAAATAAGACAAGTAACTTTTCTGTGAGATATAAATGTAGATAATAATAAAATAATAATAAATAATATAAGAATAAAATTTTACCAAGATCATCTTCACTTGGTCCATTGGCAGATTTAATGTGATTTTTTATTTTTTTTGCCTAAGCACAAAAATATTGTATAATCAAAAATTTAAAAATCAATAAAAACACCAATGGAACAAGTGAAAATGGTCTCTTGATATAAACATTTCCAGATAACCGTATGTTGTTTAAATATAAGTTATTATATTTCACTTTTTTGGTGATTATGTCTTATTTTAACTGTGATGAGATATTTTTCTAAAGTGAGAAAAATACACTTGGTAAGATTTAGATTTCAGGAAATTTTAACAATAGAGTTTTCACTTGTTCCACTGACATTTTTTTTTTTTTTTTTTTTTTTTTTGCTTAAGCACAAAAATATTGAATAATCAAAATAAATAAACAAAAATGCCAATGGAACAAATGAAAATGGGTCTTGTTCGGATTTCTTGACATAAAAATATCCAGATATATTGTTTATAGTAAGTATAAGTTATTATATTTCACTAAAAAGGTGATTTTGATTCAGTGATTATGTCTTATTTTAACTGTGATGAGATATTTTGTCTAGAAATGAGAAAAATACACTTGGTAAGATTTCGATAAAAAAAAAAAAAAATGGCCATTGGCGGAACAAGTGAAAACTTGTGAAAACTTTTTTTTTGCTTAAACACAAAAATATTGAATAATAATAAAAAAATACAAAAAACTGCTCCTCAACCTTTCCATCTCATGTCCTGTTATCTGTCTGCCTCATCTTCCTCATTTTTAGGTCGCACTTCATAATCTCATATTTCAGTTTATTTCCCATAATACCAATACAGACACAATGCAATGAAAACACATTATGACAAATGTCTACACATCACTTGTGTGTATTTGTTGTACCTTGTAAACGGTTCCAAAAGCTCCGGAGCCGAGGATCTTGATCCTTTTCAGTTCCGTCTCCTTGAGGATGCGAAGCTGGGCTTGGTTTGGTGCTGTCCCACTGGGTGTTAAAGGCTCCACCAGCTACAACCACATCCAAAAAAACATAGAAGACCCTCAGTTAGAAAAGGCCATAAAGCAGCCTAGCAAGAGGGAGAATAATGTCATAACAGTGCCCATAACAGAAAAAAAGACGAGTTAAATATTAAGATAATATTTTTATATATTAGATTTTTGGGTTGTGACATGTTAACATTAAAAAAAAAAATCCCATGTAAATTCACTTAACTAATCCTCGTTGACTGTGGCACCTGACATGTGATAAGATGCTCAAATAAAAAGTCAATTTAATTTTATCTAATTAGATTGTGTCATGAATCAGTTGTATGAAAAGAGCTGCCTCCAAAAAAGCAGTGACCTAATTTCCAAAAATCATGCTGTGAAATTCAGCTTTTATTACAATGGAACAGCAATCACAGAGCAATTACTTGCAATGATGAGTCAAATGAAGTACTCTTTTAAATAAGAATTGTGACTTAAAATAGCATCATTTGAACTCAATGTTTATTGTACCCGACTAAAGCAATTATTTAGCAACTTGGTAATCTTTACAAAGCATTCTCCTGGAAAAAGTGAAAGGGAACAAAAGAGTGACACCATCAAAACAATGACTTTTTCTTTCTTTTCTTTTTTTTTTACTATATCCAGATGCTGTGGTGTGTTTGGCCTTTTCGAGATCACAATTGCGATATTTAAATGCATAAGAAAAGAAAAGAGTTGGACAAAGAGTGAGAGAAAGAGGTTAGGGAGGTAGATAATTGCTGAGCCTGAAGAGGAGTTGACACTTTTGTTGTCTCATTACTGCTCAAGTGGAGGAACGAGTGGATGAAAAGAGCCAGACAGAGGCCATGATTATATGAGGAGTGGTATAGAGAGGAATGAGGACGGTGTAAAGAAGAAAATGGAGGATGGAGAAGTGGGCAGCAGAATTAGTCAAAGGGCGCATAAACATAAGAGAGGGAGCAATAGAAAAAGAAATTAGAAAAACAGGGAAAGCTAAGACAGGGGAAAGGGTAGAGGAAGGAAGAAAACACAGGCCGTGTAAATCAGCCCCGCTGTGGTCGGCAGCTTCTGTCCCTCAGGCTTGTGGTTAGCGTTTGATTAAAAACAATAGCTATTCTTCATTTAAATGGAAGAACAAATCAGCTTCTGCGGGATGGAAACGAGCTGGGTCGAGGGCCACACGCTCACAACACAAGACAATACAGATGTCTCCAAAATGATCCACACGTACATTATAATGGTGTTGTGTGTTTGTGTGTGCTGGGAGCTGTCCAGCTGCAGTGGTGCTGAAAAGGCTGAAGCTAATGTGGCAACACTGGAGCTGTCCATGGTGCTGAAACTATCAATCTGCGTGTTACTATAAAGATGCATTTAAAACAGGGCCGGGTTTGTTAAGCCGCATTTTGTAATAAACGTCCAAAATCTAATCACTTTTTCATTTCACTCTGTAATAAACTGCCCCAACGCATTTTGTAATAAATTTTGCTGCATTATGTAAAAAGTTTTTACATTTTGAGAAGATTATTACAGAATGCATTTTCTCTAGAAAATGTAATGACATGGTGCATTACCTAATAATTCCAAAGCATAGTTTATTTGTTAATTGTATTTTACTTTAATTTGGGCAAGCATTTTAGGCAGAATTTGCCAGAAAACCCCCTTGGGGCTAAAGAGGTTAAAATAAAAAAGCATAGATATGCTTTTAAGACACAATCATATTATATTGATGAGTGGGTCTTTAACCCACCACATGAATACATTTAGCCTACTGTACTTGTGTTCATATACCCAAGACTAAACCATTTTGTTCCTCTGAAAGGGGGTCCCAGAATGTCCAATATGTTGGTAGGACTGTGGCATAGCATTCATTTTCTCAGTTGATGTTATAAGTATATGTAATGACACCAATTAATTGGAGGGCCCAATTCATTTAAAATAAGCATTAAATAAATAAATCAGGGTTTTCATGGGCCCCTCTCCCTACTCGGGTCAGGTCCCCACTATGTCGCCCCAGTACCCTGTATCTGTACTATTTGAGAACAATGGTGAACAACATCCCCCACCTTTGTCCATTTTCTTTTCTTCTCTTTTTTTTCTTAATATATAGTCCTAATATGTTCTACTCAACTTTTCCCCCTCTCTTTTATTAACTCTTTGATGCATGAATCATGAGAACCTTAGTCAATATTTTATTTCCTAAGTGTTTTTTATTCCTCTTTAAGCCTGAAAAAAGTAATGTGATTGAAATATTTTTTAATGAACCCATTTTTTTAATATAAGCTTTGAACAAAATAAACATGTATTCAAAACGCAGTATCCGAACACTATGAAATAAAACATTTTTAACCCTTTGATCCATACTGTTTACTCCAGTGGACAGTTCTTCTACAGTTGTCCTCTTGTATATTCATGGTTTTAGTTCCATATTAGTCAGTTCATATCATTAATGTAACTGGTCTGTTCTTAATACCTGATCTGCACTAACATGTTTAACTGTAAATCAATTACTTGTTGTTATTAGACTGTAATTAACAGTCTCTTCTTAAACAAAAACTGCATTAAAAATGACATTACTTCTCTTCCCTTCTATCCTTATAGTTATTCTCAAACACCCCCCATCTAGCCTACCATAGTAGTCTAGTTACGCTCAATATAACTTTTGGCTAGATTTCCCTGAAACTGGCCGACGAATCACAGTGAAGTATAGAGTCAGAGGGCGGGCTTAACAAAGTGACGCTGCGACGATTTGGAAAGAAACAACCGGAAACAACCAAAGAAGAAGAAAATCAACAGGTGGTCATTTCTTTTTATCAGAAGAATGTGAGAAAACGTCAGGAATCTTTAAATTATTTTTTGTTACGCTGATTGGTTGTAGTACCGTCCTATTGCATACAGAGGGATTTGAAAGACAACGTTTTAGCTCCGCCTCCCCCGACTATGAAGCACGACTAGACCCATACATGTAATGAATAGGGATAGCGCAGCTAGGCTAACCCCCCCCCACCCTCTGGCTATCTTCATAACTAGGTGTTGGAGATTTTACATCGTTAATAAAAAAATACAGTAAATGTTGTTACCGTAATGTTGAAAATATGTATATTAGACCACCTTTTGTTTTCTTCAATTTCTTGTTCATTTTAATGCCTGGTGCAACTACATTTGTACTTGTTTGGACAAATATAACAACTAAAGTAGCTCATAACAGTTTTATTTCTTGATAATAATGATAATTACTTGAGTTCTTACATCAATATATGCCATTGTAATGACAAAAACTGCACTTTTATTTATTCAATATTTTCTCTTCTGTCTATTTTAGTCACATAATATGCACAGGAGTTAGTACTAAATTGCATTATCATTGATTTCAATTACTTCTGATGGTCTAATAATTTTTTTTGTAGAAACTGACTGGTAACTTGTTAAGCATATCTACCAAAGTTAACGCTTTATAAGAGGACATTTTTTATATTAAGAGCTTTTGATTTTACTCATGAATTCTACCTCTTTATTGACATTTAATTACTCTGGAGAATAAAAGAAAAACTTGCATTTATTAAATATCTTATGAATAAACATGCATCAGTTTTGGTAGTTGGATTATTCCTCACAGCTTGTAACTCACTCACTTTTTATATTAAGCAAATGTGTCTCCTCAGAAAATCTTTATTAACTGAAACATCTACAGTGAGAATGTTTGTCGATAATATTCACGTGTATAAAAGCTGAGTCTGAATAGAGGCCAAGAAAATGATACATAAGGGGTTTATCAGAGTAATATAACTAATATAGAAAAGCCCACAGTATATATATATATATATATATATATATATATATATATATATATATATATATATATATATATATATATATATATATATATGACGTGGAAAAAGTATAATAATAACCCATATCAGTGCTGCGCCAGTTTGTCATTATAGTACCTACCATCAAACACACTTCACTGCCACTTGTAGGTTCTGAAGGGAGAAAAGCCACTGAAATAGGATCTTATTCTGGTTATGAACAAGTGCATTAGATGATGTACTCTTCTGGTTTTATAACAAAGGAAAATCACTTTATGTTCTAATAATATTATTGTTCTTTACCGTTTTTAATTTAAACAATACATGATGGCAAACCAATACCTGGGACTCTAGATTTTTACACTTTTCCTTTTTTTTTTTAACCTTCATTAACATCTGCAGACAATGACATCTTTCTTTTTCACTTATTTTATTACTTGTCTTTTTTTTCTGTAACATAATCAAACATGTCTGCTGCTCTAGTTGTTCTCCTGGGCTATGCGGATGTTTTACTAATATCTGTGTTGAATCGACCAATTACTCGACGTTTATGTAAATAGCGTTTTTTTTTTTCCATGTACGTTTTATGGAGAAATTACCATTACACAATGTGACAATGTCAAACTTTATACAATAGAATAGTTATCACAACTTAAAAACAGTAAATTACCGTGAAAATACTACATTTGTGTACTTCTTTCGTAGATGCCACCACTTGTTTTAAAAGGATTCGCATTGTATTCTGGGAAATTTGTCATACCCCTCTGTTTGGAGTCTGCCTCTGGATAATCTCTATTTGAAGGGGTATAAAACCCTCCCCCTTGCCCTTACCTCTGTCCTTAACATGAAGTGAGAC
Source organism: Siphamia tubifer (assembly GCA_020466265.1). Classification (NCBI taxonomy): domain Eukaryota; kingdom Metazoa; phylum Chordata; class Actinopteri; order Kurtiformes; family Apogonidae; genus Siphamia; species Siphamia tubifer. The sequence continues at coordinate 42,149,735 of CM035803.1, read as the reverse complement.
ACCCCTACCCGTGGACGCACAAAACGGAGGGTAAGTGGTGAAATGGGATTCAGCCGACATATGTAGTTTACCACCACCAAAGGGAGAATGTGAGAGTGAATGAATAATGGGTCACTAATATAAAGCACTTTGAGTGGCCAAAAAAGCACTATATACAGTAGATCCCATTCATTATTATATGATCAGGGAGGATTACTGTGCAAAGTGGTCGACTGAAACGAGGTAAAATCACTATCTGTGGAATCGGTGTATGTTCTGCTCAATAAATAATGTCTGTGAAGTGGAAACATATTTTTGACAGCAGAGTCACGTTGGGGAATTTGTATTCATTCATTTTGTGCAATTCTTGTCAAAACTCATAATATATTTTTTGCACAAGTCATTCATTTACAAATTTTTTTTGGGATAACTACAGATTCATCTCCTTATGCTGATGACTAATTTGACAGAAACCTTATCCGATAACTAATATTTGATAAACAATCACTTTAAAGTAATTTTTGCTCCCAACACCAACACCAACAACCAGCAGACAGACAAAGAAAAACCAAATGTACACAAATGACTTCTACACTGTCACAAGACAAGGGATGTGTTTCCATCCTGATGTTTTTATTTGCATCTTAAAAAAAAAAATCAGTACGGAAATGTAAAAAAAATACACACTTGGCAGAGATGGAAAAGTGATGTATTGATCAAAAGTCAATATAAATAAATGCACCAAAAACAGTTTTAGAAACTGATAGTTCAACCAGTGAAACAAAACACAACACTCTATTTTATTTAGAAAAAATTAACTGATATACGATAGCAACATATTGAATACTACCAAGTCATGTGACCCAGTAGGAACAAATCCACTACCTATTTTGGGTCCCAACCCAAACTTTGGAAAACACTGACCTAAAGGAATCATCTTTTTAGCAAACATTTGTACCACTGTAAAAGACACTCTACCAAAACCATCCCTGAGACACTGTAATAGACCTTTCTCACAACTTCCGTATTTCGTACCGGAAATACGCAATCCTAGCATAACCCTACTTCCGCACCGGCAATTTGTTATGGACAATAAAACAAAGACAGAGTATGGTAACGGTGAGGTGGCACAGTAAGAGTATGGGAGCTGGACACCGCTGATCAAAGCCAAAGAACAGTAACTGCAGTGTTTTTGGTTTCATGGTTTTGAAAGTTATAGTGAACACAAATAACTAATTTCCGACTTAAAATGTAGTTACGACCTTTTGCCTTTACACGCCAGTACATCAGTGTTAGCAGTAAACAACAGTAGCATTGTAAGGAAAAAGTTGAAATAGCGATAGAGCTGCAACTGCAGCCAGTGAACAGTAGTTACGGCAACAGCAGTAAATCACAGAACATTTGTGCACAGTGAGGCTTAGGGATGGCGAAATTTAAAAAAAAAATAAATAAATCTTGGCTAATCACTGAGAAGTCAGATTGAAGTCGGTCACAGAGAAAAGAAAACACTTGCTTTGTCACCATTTACATACTGCGGTGTGCTCACTTAGCTTTTTAAACACAAGTCACACTGCGAGGTTGAGCGATGATATGTTAAAAGCTGATTCTAAAAACAGATGTTACAGTAAATTCTGCTGCTAAATATTGTGGGTAAAAAAGCCTTTAGTCATGTCCACCAGCCTGCATCAGTTCTGCACAAACTCCCTCTGCCGTAGCCCAACTGTCATGTCATTTTAAGTAGGTCTGTCAGAATGATAACACAACTCATCCACCGCGCTGTCGGGTTGTCATGGTGACAATTTGCTGTCCCAGTCTCTAGCTGCTAGCTCTAGAAGTTCTATTACCTCACGTCAGTTTCGTGTTTTGTTTGTTTTGACTCAATGGTCTAATCTGGCGTGAAATAGTCGTACCACATAGATTAATTGAGCTCTGCGTTTGCTATTAATAAATTCTGTCTTGTTTTCTACTGCTAATGCTCAAATTTATCATTTTTAAAGATATTCTACGGAGAGATCACAAAGCTTCCTCTTTATAACCTACACTACAATGAGTTTGTGCAGTGGAATGACTGATGCAGGATGGCTTTTTTCTTTCTTTTTTTTAACAGATGACAGAAAATTATGACCGAACATTGATGCGGTCAAACCATCGGTCAAACGGTCATCGGTTAACATCCCTAGAGAGGCTCCTCGTTTTTCCTGTGCGATGGGTAGCATCTAGCCCTCACAAAAACCTGCCCGTCTACTATATTTGATACTATGACAAGCAAACACCAACATGAACAGACACTGCCAGAGAAAAATGTTAACTGATGATGATAACATGTAGTTAACAAGACATTGACAGAAAAAAATGAAAATAATTAACTAGTCCATGTCCTCTATACTATCCATACATAACCTTATAACCCTTGTCTTAGGTATAAGTGGACATACTAATGATTTGTGGACGTAGTTATCAGTTCAGTAGCAGTTAGCAGTTAGCCCCAGTGCTTTCTCCTTACCTTGAAACTTAAGGACAAATTCCTCATGGAAAATTTTGACGCCTTTATCAAGTTTTTTGTTTTTTTTCTTCCGATTCTTCCGATATCCGCAAATGTAATACGCGGCAAATCTCTTAAAAACACTAAGAAGACTCTATCTTACCGGCTTTCTACTGTTCTGACATTTTACAGGAAGTTCGGATGCGCTCCCGTTACGCATTTCCGGTTATTGTGAAAAAGGTCTATTTAATTAAACATAAAGTAGAAAGAAAAAAAAAACACACAAATGGACAGACCTCCTTGTGGAAATGTGCTGTGAAAAAATAAGTCATTAATCCATCATTAATTTCCCATAAACCCATGATTTAAAATGAGGTACAGAAACATATCTGCTGTCTGTGACATGAAACACAGATTAATTTCTCACAAAGGACCTTTTTGAATTGAGCAGCAAAATGCTCAATATTAAAAGGTAATACACCCTGTTGTTTTCTCCATCCACTTCAGCAAAGAAAGATAATAAAACAAAACAATTTAATCCTAAATTCTACTGTTGGTTGGCCAAAGTGGAATGGATACTGGTCAAATTACAATTCAAAGTGAGCTACCGCCTAAGCTGAATTAGCAGCTGACTTCAGGCCAGTGTCCAAATCTTTGGTACCAAAAGTATATTTGATTTTTTGTGTTTGATATACCTGTAGTTTTCAGCTTCATGTGGTTTGTTAAAATACACAGCCTGGTCAAAAAAGCCCCCACGTGGATTTAACGGAACAATAATTATGAGCCTTCCATTGGATAATGACTGCAGTGATAAATATGTTCCAGCTACAACAACTTCTGTTACTCTCCCCTACATTACAGGTGTTAAACATAAAGCCCGGGGCCCAAATATGGCCCGCCAAAAGTTGAAATGTGGCCCGTGGAATGAAGAGCATAATGACCTATTACATAACTCCAGATTTCCTTCTCTTTTTTTTGCCTATAAATGATGACAACTTCAATTTTTTTGTCATTGTTTAACTGCAAAAATAGGAAATTATGAAAAATATTGACATTTACAAACTATTCTGTAAAAAAAAAAAATGTGAAAAACTTGAAATGTTCAAAGAAAATTAGACACAATTTGAACCATTTTCTGCTTCTGTTACTAAGACATTAGTGTCTTTGTAGAACTGATCTATAATAAAACACATGGACTAATGAACCCCAAATCACAACAAAGTCTTCTCACAGGTCTTTACAGAAACACAATAGTTAAAAAGTTCCAAGCATCCCCTGTTCTTAGACCTTTCTTCTCGGCAGGAAAAACCTTCAAAACCCAGTGCGGAAAAAGAAGAAATCTTGATAATGATAAACTGAGGCAGAATATTGTTAAAATTGCCCTTATTCTCCTTATGAAATGTAACTTTTTTTTGCATTTTGATCATTTATAAAAGTCTTTTCATAATTTAATGGTGGGTTTTTTTGCACTAAAAAAAAAAAATGTAGTTGTCATTATTTATAGGTTATTATTATGCTTTCATTTTACAGGTCTGGCCCATTGGAGATCAAATCAGGCTGAATGTGGCCCCTGAAGAAAATGAGTTTGAAAACCCTGCCCTATATGATGCAGTGAGTGTAGCTTCTCATGTCTTAAACAACCATCATAAATATTAGACAATGCCCAGATTCATCAGGCTCAGCAGAGGCTTGTGAAGGAGTGGCTCAGGGACCATGAGTCATCATTTTCACACGTGGATTTGGCCACCACAGAGTCCAGAACTTAACCCCATTGAGAATCTTTGGGATGTGCTGGAGAAGACTTTATGCAGCAGTCCGACTGTCCCACCATCAAAACAAGATCTTGACCTAAAATTAAGTCTGGACAGAAATAAATGTTGTGACATTTATTGTGACATTGCATAAACATGTCGTGGCATAAACAGTGCCACAATGAATGTGTCAAAGCTAAAGGTGGTCTACGGCTACAGTGTGCGTGGTACTTTGGCCAGGCTGTGTACGTTTAGAGCAGAGGTGTCAAACATGCGGCCTGGGGGCCTAATCTGGCCCGCCTAAGGATCCAATCCAGCCCTTTGGATGAATTTATGAAATGCAAAAATTACACTAACATATACATCATTTTAGTTCATGGTCCACAGCCTATATTCACAAGTAAAAAAAAAAAAAATAATAATAATAATCCTCTTTGTAAATGTAATTTGTTTTCATTTAGTGACACTAAAACAAAGTGTAATTTCACCCAAAAAATTCTCAACAATCAGAACAAATATGAAATATTGCAAATGTCTTAAGAGAAGTATCGGTAAGTACAATTTTAATAATATTCCACCGATTACTAAGTATTTTGTGTGTCTGTAGATATACTGTGATCGGTGAATTAGAATGTTGGTGTAAATGAGAAACTAAAGGCTAATATTGTTTGTTTTCATGACACTTTTTACTATTTTCACTCCAAAACAGAGAGAAAAGTTTGGAGTTGACGTCATTTATATATTATTGAGGGGGTGGGGGGGTTTAACTGGGTCGGCTCACTTCAGGTCAAATTTAGTGGAATGTGGCCCCTAATCTGAAATGAGTTTGACACCCCTGGTTTAGAGGCTCTACCTGGTTCAGTCCACTTTTTAATTTAGTATTATTAAGGATTTAGTATTTAGTATTCTATCAATACTACACACCTGATCTAAATGTTAAGACAATTGCATGAATTTACACCATGATCTTCACCACGAGCCTCCTGGAAACACTCCCATAGTACTACTACAACTATTACTACTGCTACTACAGTACTAATACAGGATTCCTACAGCTCAGGACAAGTTCAATTCAATACTTTTTAAGACTTTTTAAAATACCGTTTCAAATTAAATTTAAGACCAAGCCGACAATGAACCAAAATTGAAAAGGGAAAAAAAAACACCACATGAATTACCTGGGGGCATTTTTACCAACTGTTTATTTTAAATAGAACGTGACTTTTTGGTCCAGTTGCTGCTACATTCATGAACCATTTGCATCAAGAAGTATAAGTTTGAAATTTTGAATATATAACACCCACACCATATAAACACACACTTGTAAAAAACTCTGAAAAGTTAAAGGAATACTACACCCACAGAATGATGTGCCCTCATTTCATACACACCCTAAATTATTTTTGTAATATACAGTCTAAATGTTACCAAATAGTTTTTATTTAAACTAACGTAAATTTTACTAATGTGTCCAAATTTGTAAGACTTTGGAAAATTCCATTTAAGACATTTTAATGCCAATTAAGGCCTAATTTTTAGAACAATGAATTCAATGTCTTTTAAGACTTTTCAAGGATCCGCAGGAAGCCTGTAATAATAATAATAATAATAATTATTATTATTATTATTATATAATAATAATAATAATAATTATTATTATTATCATTCTTAATAATGCTATTATTACCTGCTATTTTTTTTTATAATTGACTGTTTTTAATGTGTACATGCTTTATTTTTATTGTTGTTTTTATTGTAGGTACTTTTATTATACTGTATGTAAAGCATCTTTGAGTGCCGCTATATACATACAATTTATTATTATTATTATTATTATTATTATTATTATTATTATTATTGTTATTGTTATTATTACTACTACTACTACTACTGAGTACTTTTCGGAAATGTTTTGTTCTATTTTATTTATTTTTGGGGAGTTTTTGAGCTGTCATCTTAAACTTTTGATCATCAGTGCATTTCAGTTTTATTGCTATTTTCTGTAAATTGTTTACTCTACCCTAGTGAGCATAAAGCAGGTTCAGATGACAGGATATGTTTTGGGTCTCACTCCCATTTCTTCTTTTTGCATTTTTAAACTCTACATAAAACCTCCGTGAGATTCAACTGTGCAAAATGTAAATTCACGTCATAACATTTTGATCAGGAGTGTATGGTATAAATATAATAAATGCATTTGTACTAAAGAAAATAGTTGCTTTTCACTGAACATTTGTGCAAAACTCACACAAGTCAAACTTTTTATCTCGGTAAATGTTTACATTTTGAAAAAAAAAAAATATATATATATATATCTGTATAACCTGAAGAAATATGAACAACCTTAAATGTCTTAAGAGAATTAAGTACAATTTTAATAACATTCCACCTATTATTAACTGTTTTGTATGTTTGTAAGCTACGATATACACATGTAAATGACAAACTAAACCCTCATAATGTTAAAATTACACAAATTTCACAGTTTGTTCATGCTAGTCACATTGTTTGAAAGGATGGTTTGTAGATATAAACATTTTCATCATGTAAACTGACTTTTTTTTCCTTTTAAAAAGTTTGGTGTTTATTATTATTTCTATATTTTTATTTGACTGGTCTGGCACATTTCTGATCAAATGTAGCTGAATGTGGTTCCTGAACTAACTTGAGTTTGACACCCCTGGTCTAGCGTCTCATCACACTTCAGCTGTTATGACACAGTTACTTTGGCTGGTATCACTGGCTGCTCTGTGCGTAGCCAGACTTTGAAGACAAAAGTCTAGCAGTGATATAAACTCTAAGTCCAATTTTCTCGAATGTAAAGCAAGTGCTCTTTAAAAATAACTGGCTCGTGCTCAGTCTTCTGCCAAACTTTATCTTCTATAAAAACACGTAAGCGCCTCCTCATGTCTGTGTCTTCCCGTCTCCCCGCACGCTCACCTCTGTCTCCAGGAAACGACGCAGCGCTCTCTTTTTCTTAATGTTCTTCCGGCGTAAAGACACCGCCACACTCAGCACCATGATCACCACCATGAAGAGGCCACCGATCACTCCCGCTGCGATCAAAGGAGTTCTGAAGACAGGAAAATGGAAGAGCGGGACGAAGCAAAAATGAATTGATCAACAGAGAAGAGGATGCAACGAGGCGGTTCAGTTTGAGCATCGACATCGCAATGTACGTGTGCGCAAAAGTCACTTGGCAATTATTTTCATACCTCCGTTATGTTTGTTTGTATGTCTGTTAGTTAGCAAGATAAGTCAAAAACTTATGAATGGATTTTCAGGACATTTTCGGGGTAGGTTGGTAATGGGGTGATCTGGAAATGATTAGATTTTGGTGGTAATCCGGAGGGATGGGGGTGGGGGGTGGGGTCTACCTTGACCTCTGCGGTCAAGGTAGATCTCGGAGTGCTGTTCTAGTTATATCATGTACCACAGAATAAAAGTCAGTTAGAGTTATATCACATACACTTCTATCAGGTTCCTCTTTATCCTGTTCAATAGAACCAAGTGAGAACTGGAAACACTCCCTTTGCTCAGTTCAACAAATGGTGATAAATATGAACATAATTAAACATGATTAAAAGTGCATTAAAAGTGGTGATCGGGGATGGGCGGGGGGTATACCTTGGTGGAGGTCTGTGCTTTCAGACTGCTTTTCTAATTTATTTAAATTTTCATTTATTTCTATACATCCAAACACATGCATTGATAGGTTAATTGGTTAATCTAAATTGTCCATAGGTGTGAATGTGACAGTGATTGTTTGTTTATATATGTTTAACCCTGAGATGAACTGGGGAGTCATACAGGGTGTACACCGCCTTCACCCATTGTAGCTGGATTAGGCCCCCATGACCTGAGTGAGGATAAAGCGGGTTCTGACCATGAGACTATTTGTATATATTTTTATTTATTTAATTGATTTATTCATTTATTTTCATGTATTTTATATTCCTTCATCATTTTTATTTGTTATTTGCTTTTTTTATGTAAAATTTGTATTTATTTATTTAATTATTTCAGCTACAAGAAGGAGGATAATGAAACATATGTTCTGTGTCGACCACTAATCTTTCAGACACAGTGGTTATATACTATTGAGTAGATTTTCATATATTGCAGGGTTAAAAAATACATAAATAAATAAAAAATCGCAATGTCAGTTTTTTCTAATGTCGTGCAACCCTAGTTAAGGAGGAGTTGAAAGGTTGAAAATAAACCAAAATAAAAAAAGTCATTTTGTTTGTTTCGTCCACCATGGGGCTTAATCAAGTAACCAAAAAACTTGTTTAATATATGCAGATAAATCTATTTCACCTTCAGATTTTGTCTGTTTTTCCTCCCAGCTTCATCTTACAACAAATATCCCCTCCATAACCCTCTCATTACACTCCAGGCTGAGATCAAAAACATGGAAATAACTATCAAAGTGAATTTTGAGCACCACACCGACGTTGTCATTTGAAATCAAGCCTCTCAATAATTTTCCCGATGCACTGCAGAAAGAGCAGAAAGGAAATCATTTGCTTTTTTTTCCTTCTTCTTCTTCTTTCTTTTACATAGTAATGAAAAGAACCAAATTTAGCTATGGTACACGCAGACTCTGCCTTAATCAGTTGAAAGAGGCTGTTATTCAAGACTGCACATCATATTCTCCCTAATATGTCACCGCACTCAGCCAGCTTCTCTGAGAGAAAAACGTAGTCTCCATTGTGGTTTTTTAAGTATGATATTTTACAGGTATTGGTCAGTATCTGCCTTTATAGTTGACATCTAATTAACAAGAAAGTACAAAATACATTTCTCAGACAAAATTCCACAAAATGTGTTCACCAGAGAGGATTTAAATATACGCAGTTGTGTAGCATTTCCTCTCAAAGTGAGTTTATATGAGAACGGTTTAAGATGACCTGCCTTTAAGGACAAAGAATGAGACTCTACTGTGTAACACTTTTATTACAACTAATGCATGTCTATCTGTGCACTGTACCTACACATATATTTAAGATGGCTTTTAACGTTTGATGACTTTTTTTCTGTCTGTTTTAATGTGTGATTGATCGGTTTTCTATTGTTTTGTCTTTTCCTATTGTGGTCAGATTCTTATTGTTCTATTCTTTACTTCATGTAAAGCGTCTTTGCGTGCCATGACAAGCGCTATACAAATAAAATTATTATTATTCTATAAAATAGGGCTGTCAAAATTAGCCGTGGATTAATTAATCATCACGAACAATCTGTTTGTTTTTTTTTTAATTAATCCATCTGCAGTTAGAATACGACAAATATGAACAAAAGAGTGTTTAGTGATTTTAAACTTTTCCCTTGTGGGCAATCCAGAAATGGAACATCATCCAAAATGACATCAGTTCTTCCTCTCCACAATATTCATTGATATAGAAAACGTGGAATTTCTAAACTCAATATATTTCAATTTATTGCATGAACATGAAGGATATCCAGCAGCAGTGGGGCAGTTGTTAGACCAAAAATAATAATAGCCCCGAAAGGGTAATCTGGGAGATAATTAATTCGTTATTGTGAGAAAACGACCATAAATTAATATGTAAATCCACAGCCATTCTTAGCTTAGGTAGTAATATATAGTCAAGTTGCATTTATAAAAAAACAGGAAAGGGCAAAACAACCAAAGGGTGAACATTTTTTAAAGGTACTGTACTACACTATACTATATGTCCATTTATCTCCTCGATGCTACAGTAACTTAAGCAATGTGCCATAAATACCCAGGTGTCAAAAACATTGGACCAGGCCACAGAGGATTTGACGCTTGGTCAAGTGTTATTTAACCATCAACAGTGAGTGTAGATGTATAATTCAATGCCCGGACTTCAATTACATGGCCTTCAAGCTGACATTAAGGTCCCCTGGGTGCAACAAAAAAAAAAAAAAAACTTTACTGAACTATAAATGCACTCAGAACAAATTGTTCTACAGGCTGCACAGAAAAATGCCATGGTGCACGTTTAGAGATGCCTTTGACCTGATTAAATGTATTCTTCATGATGTAGGTAAAAAAAAAAATACAAGCATAAGAAGCCAATGAACATGAATAATTTAAAAATAAACAAAAAACTATAGTAGTGTGTTCTGTCCTACAAAGTAAAAAGGCAGTAACTGCTGAGTTCTGTTGTTGTTCAGCTCCAGTAGTTGGAGGTAGGTTATTGAACATGAAGCAGTTATTATTACTGATTATTAACTAGTTCTATTAAAACCACAGTGTGCTTTATATATGGATTAATACTGGTAGTGCTTAGTGACTGGGAATTTAGACTTTTTATCTAATCATTTTGACTTTTTATCTCATTATTTTGACTTTTTTATCTCAATTTTGGCTTTTTTGTTTCATAATTTTGATGTTTTGTCTCATAATTTTGGCTTTTTATCTCATAATTTTGACTTTTTATGTCATGAGTTTGACTTTTTATCTCATGAGTTTGACTTTTTATCTCATGAGTTTGACTTTTTATCTAATGAGTTTGACTTCCCTTAATGCGCCCTGCATATGAAAAATCTTCATAAAAGCCACTCATTGACAGTGCGCCTTATAGTGCGGAAAATACAGTAATTACATAATCAGTCTAATACAGTGATTCACAAACTACTGGGGCAGGTCTAAATGGACATTGGTAAGAACACAGTAATGGTCTTTACTGCCTATTTGTTTTGCTTTACTAGTACTTTTTGCACTTCTGTACAAACACTCACCAATTTTCTCCAAAATGACAGAATTTTTAAGTCAGATATTTCATTACATGATTTGACAATGATGTGAATGTTGCAAAAAACACTAACTCATTTTCACCCAAAAATACAGTTACTCCCTTTTTGCTTTGTAGGACAGTATTAGATATCCAAGTAACAGATCTAATGTGAACAGATCCATTTTAATCTGGTGTGTATGGACACAATTCCTGCATGAGACATGTTATTGGCAGGTAGAACGCTGGCCTTTAAAAGGTTTAGTGTTATCATGTAGCTTTGATAAGCCATTAAAAAGCCAATACTGCCAACAGGTAAGAGATCGGCAAGATGTGTGGCATGTCAAGGCAGACAGTTTAAGCCTGGGGTTAGAGGATCCTCTAGTGCGGCATGTTAGCTACGGCTATCTGAGCACTGATAAGAGATGGCCTATTCAGTAGGTCAGCTGATAAGTCCACTCCCAACCTGCTGCAGGTCCTGTTCATCCTCCTGCCAGTGTCTAGTGATGAAAGGTGTACATTTCAGTGGGGTAGATACAAGAACTGGATTTTTTTTTTTTTTTTTTTTACATCATGCACAATGACAGTGTTTTATATTGTGCTGAAAATAGAATAAACCTCAAATACACCGAGGCCAGGTTAAAAAAAATATTTTATAAAACCTGATCATGTACAGTAGAAGGATTCAAAAGTCATGAATAAAATATAACATATTTATATGGTTAAAAACTACCAGGTCAAATTCACCTAAAGTTATTTTCCAGTTGTGCATTCCTCTGTTTTAATAAAACATTGATGCTCCACAGTTATTAACTTTTCCTAATATTGCAACGTCTCATATTTGTTATTGTTGAATATAATGAAGACAAAGGTAGATTAATAATGTGTACATTTATGACAGCCCCAGAGAAGTATGAAGACAGACCATAATTTTTGCTCAATTTATGCTTAAAAATTCAGTATTTTTAAGTAACATTTGTTTGTGTGATCTGACAGACACGTCAAATCCTTGATGACAGCTTCCAATGGAAAAGAAACAGATGAACCAAACAAACAGGAAGCAATTTTCTTCAAACATCCATCTTCCCTTTCATTTTCGACTGATTTATACTAACGTCTATGCAAAGAGATTAGTGTTATTAAAGATTATTTAATTATAACCAGATGATCAAAACACAAGGGATGGTTTAAAAATGCACATTATGCCTTATACCATTTCTTAGTAACAAAAATTATTTTATAAAATGTAAATTTTTCTAGACTAGAACTGTTGCATACATTGCAGTTTTAATCCTCTGATCACACCAGGGCTCTGCATCCTTGTTGAGCTGCATTTTGTAATAAATGTCCAAAATGTAATAACTTTTTCATTTCATTTTTTACTAAACTGCCACATTTTGTGATAATTTTTGTCGCACTACAGTATGTAATAGGTTATTCCATTTTGCAGCAGCAGGGTGCTTTGGTGGTGTGGTATTAAAACTCAAGGAGCTGTTTGGGAAACATTCCAAATAGTTTATGTCTTGGCTGGTAATTGAAATTGAAATAACGGAAATGTTTTGGAAAAAGACATTTGGTTTTCTTTCTTAAATATCTTATAATATTTATGTATCAGGAAGTTTTATCATATACCTTGAAGACATCAGTAAAACACTACTTTTGTCATTTGATTTAAATATGCAATATTTAGCTCATTTAATCTCTGAAGCTGACAATTTCTAAAATAAAAGAAACAAAAAACTGTAGACCAGTGTATTTGGACTTTACCTGTTAATACCTGCATATGTACAGTGAGGCAAAGACTGTCAGGACTACAAATGTATACTTTTACAGTTTGGTAATGCCATCCCATGTTTCAAAATTGTTTGGTTTTTTGAAGGTTCTCAGTTTTCTACAGTAGTTCTAAAATCATTCTAACTCTCTGTTTGGTACTTTCCAAAAAATCCTCAGTGTTTGTGCTGAAAATGTCTTTCCACGTCATTGGTGGTGAAGGAAAAATTAATCCATCCAAGCAGAATTAAACTCTCTATATTTGTTTAAAGACTTGACTTATTGTGGATTTATTCATGGCTAGCTTTCCGAGGCTGAAGGTCAGAGACTCAAGAAGCCGCCTGCTGGTAAAGTTGAAAGCTATAGAGGTGGCTTACAAATTATTAAAACTTGTTATAATTCAATCACAATCACAAAAATAAATAGAAATAAAATAAATGCAAATGAATTGGATAATTGGATTTGTTTTGTCAAAGCCAGAGGAGGCTGAAGAGTAGCTTCTGGCTCCAGAATCAAGGGTTACTGACCCCATGATTAAGCAGATACTGACTAATACTCACATAAATCAATGTCAACTTCCACATAACAACAGCAAATAGATCTGATTGTCTCAAATAAACATGTTTTATTTTTCTGTTTGGATGATTTTAGTGTAAAACCTCTTTCTGTCCGTGCAGTCGTGTCCTTGTGTTGTGTTTTTTTTCACAGCAGTCGCACAGTCCACACAGCAGAATTCTGTAGTGCAGTAAAACTGTTTCTCCTGTATGTCATTTTTATTTCCTTTTTGGTCAATCAGCCTGCAAACTCAACCCAGCAATTCTCAGTGCCACCTGTTCCTCCTCCTGAAAAACTGCTTCCCTTTTGAAATCTCTGAATCCATTTGCTGTAAACAGTTAGCAGCAGTTTGTTCCATTTGCTCTCCCTCAGCCTCAGAACAAAAGCTAAAGTGCTATCAATTTATCAAGAACCAGGCAAATCTCTCTCTCTCACACACACACACACACACACACACACACACACGGATTTGAAGCCTTAGAGCGAGTCATTAATCAGAGACTTTGCTTACCCTGATTCTTTTGTTTGTGTGTTCACAGTGTGTACACAGTGTGTGGTATTGCATAGTGTAGATGTGTTTGTTGGGTAAGGTCTGAAGAAAATCTATGGAAAATTATTTTGTACCTGTCCATCCAGCCAATGCAGTCTTGTAGTCTTGGTCCAATACACCTAGACAGGTAAAACAGACATAAAAAACACAATTAAAGTATTAGTAGTTGGATGTCATTCCAGTATATCGCAGTGTTTTCAATCTCAGGTCAGGACCCCACACGTCACCTGAAACAAAAAAAAGCAAAATGTATATATATATATATATATATATATATATATATACACACACATACACACACGCTACTAATTGCCTCCTGCCGCCTCTTCAAATTTCTATGCACATCCACCAAATGCTAAAACAACTTTGCAATGATTTTCAGGTCAACGTATCGCTGTCCACCCCTGACCATCACGATGAGTTTCATGTCTTTGCAAACACAAGTTTAATGCCATTTTATGAATGATTTTCTGAGTACCCATTGGACTCAATGTTAATTTAACCCCTGGTGTGTCAGCCGTGACACGTTCTAAATTGATGGTTTATGTTAAATATTCATAATAATGTAAGTGTTTGCTCAACAGTTTCACTTCCACTATAGAGTAGACTTTATTCTTTCAATAGACCTTTTTTCATTCTGACTTTTCTCAGATTTCGGACGTTAATTCTGATTTTAAAGTCAGAATTCTGACTCTTTCCTTAGAATTCTGACTTTAAACTCAGTATAAGTATAAGTAGTAGTATAAGTAAGTAAGTATAAGTAAGTATAGTAAGTATAACTCAGATTTATTTTCTCAGAATTCCAACTATCTTTCCTCAGAATTATGACTTTTTCTACATAGTTCTGCCCTCAGAATTGATTTTTCCCCCTCAGACTTTTCCCCACTCCTTTAGAATTCTGATGTCAATGTCAGAATTCCTTGTCAGAACTTTTTCTCATGAAAAGACTCGTAATCATTACGTTTTTTCTCATAATAATTGTTTAAGGAAGGATCTATTTGACTGTCGCCCTTCAACTCCTAAACTACTTTCAGACACCATAAACCCATAACTGCACAGGCCCCAAATGTGGGGCCTCTAGGGCTCAAAGGGTTAAAGTGTGTGTGTGTGTGTGTGTGTGTGTGTGTGTGTGTGTGTGTGTATGTAAGGGCGGGGGCTTTTGAAATATAAAGTGCTTGGTTCAGCAACAAATGTCAAAACTGTGTTAAGAAAGCCTCTAAGTCGTACCAGACGACCTAAAAACAGGGCTTTGTGTGCAAAATGCAAAACTAAGATATTAATGTTGTTCATCAAACAATAGTTATATATGCACAAGCACATTACATTTTTATATTAGAACCAGTGGCTTCTGGCTGACTTTTGCCACTTTGCAGATATTGTAATGCAACACAAACAAATAGGAAAACAGAGTTTTTGCAAACCACTAGGACGTCAATTATATCTTTCATGCAAGTCTGTGGCTGCAAAGAACAAATCTTTGGCAGCCTTCAAACATCAGAAATATAATTATATGTAATGAAATTCACATTTAATTATCGTTCATGCCCATGTAATTTATCCACTTCAGAAGGGAAATGTTTTAAGCGAGTCATTTGAAGTTGCAGTTTATTAAGATGTAGTTTTTAAAGTAGAGTTTGTGTTACTAGTTACTTATCTACATGACTGAACATGGCAGGTCGATATGTGTTCGTGTCTGAGGTATTAACTACGTGCAAGTATAAACATTTGCATAGAGTATATACAGTGGATTTCTATATTCCACGTATAACACTGGAAGGGAAGCGTGAGGTGGTTTTAGGTTTGTAAACACTTTGGAGCTTTGTGCCAAACACACATCAAGACAGCAGTACATACTGTACAAGCTAAGATGAATTTCTGTGTTCTATGCGAGACTTGTTTATCTCTTTTAAGTGAAACAACATCCACAAACCTGCATGTTTATCTGATGTCTGTGGGTAAACCTGTAATGTGAAGTGAGTTCTGAACTAAAGCCTTGTTAGTGTTTCTTTTTACTGCTTCTCCTGTATTTACATTTTAATACAAATCACTCATTAAATATTGTGCACAAGCAGCATCATATTCCATTGTGTATTTCAAATGACTGGATATTATTGTTGTGAGTAAAAGAAGCTGGGTTTTTTTTTCTTCACTCCTATCACTGTCTTTTCCAGTTCAGTCATCAGCTTGTATTTCAGAAGTGGACCTGCTTATAAAGCTGCACCTGTGACAGAGTGTCAGTCTGGTGCTTTTTTTTTTTTTTTTTTTTTTTCCATTTACGACTATACATTGTTATGCTCGAGTGAGTTGGAGACTGTCACTCAGGAGACGAGAAACAACACACAAGGAAGTGACATCAACTCCCTGTGGAGTTAAATACAAAATGATGTCTTACCAACCCTTGTTGAATATTACATTGAGTGATCAGTGGCTAGTGAGCCATGGAGAGTAGCTGGATACCTCCAACTTTCATTCCATCTCTCCTCTTTTCATTCTCTGCTTTAACAGTCTGATCTTGTAAGATGTTGTATATTTGCAGGGGGTGGATAGTGAGGGGGAGTATTAATGGGAATGCGCTACATCGATACAGTTGCAGAATCTTTTCTTTGGAAAACCACTGGATTAAAAGCAAGAGAACAAGTGGTACCAGGCACAATAAACCCCGCCTCTCACATGTAGCTCATTTTGGCATTGATCCAGCTGATGTCATCATGTCTATGTGTTAGTGTGAGCATAGACATAGACAAATTTCAGACATTATTACTACCCTACCCATAGAGGAGGTAAGGGTAATGACTTGGTTCGGTTTATTTATTTGTTCGTTAACACTAGGAGCAATTCTATTGGTTGGATTCATACCAAAATGGGTTTATAGATTCCAAGTGACCAGGATTGGACTGAGATGAAAAATCAGCCCGGGAATTTTGAGCCCAGACCGGCCCACCAGGCATCGAGCTGAGGTGGACAGGGGTTTCCAAAAACAGAAAATAAAATAAAAAAACAAAACGTACGTTTGATTGCCCATCAGAAACAGGTGGTGCTGGATACCCAAACAGCTTTTTGGCAATGTTCTGTGGCTGGCAGGTTCTCCAGTAGCATGTTAATGCTTGGAAACACTATTTCATAAGCCATATAAATTGATTTCAAGTTACAAAGTAAAGATTTTAATGGGACACTTAATTATAGGGATTTATTTTCTTCTTTAATTTCCCCAGCTAACGTAAAACCATGTCTTTGCAGAACAGTGGAGATTGTTATGAAATTAACTGCATGGATCAAGATGGTTTCCATTGCTCACTACTGTAGGTCTATTCTGCAGG
Source organism: Siphamia tubifer (assembly GCA_020466265.1). Lineage (NCBI taxonomy): Eukaryota > Metazoa > Chordata > Actinopteri > Kurtiformes > Apogonidae > Siphamia > Siphamia tubifer. The sequence continues at coordinate 42,132,606 of CM035803.1, read as the reverse complement.
TTTTTAAAAGCTCCACAGAACCAGTCACTAAGTGTTGTCTGACTGTAGACTGTTGGAATAAACCTGCTACTGGGGGACTTTTTCAGTTGACATTTATCTTTGAACTATGAAAACACTTTGTATGTGTCCTTTTCATGTGTTTTCATGAGTCTTTTTAATAGTACAACTCAGCTCCACCAAAACAATTTTCCTCCTGACACTGTTTTGCACAGACACTGTACAATACAAACTTGCAAAACAACCCGAAGCATTTTTTTTTCCTGCTTCTGAATAACATTGGATGATGCCAGGACTCAGCACTAAGTGTTTGTGGTTTAGTATTGGTGTTGTTATGCTAGGCTATATCAGGTGGACAAATATAACTGAATTTATTCAAGGATGTACTCAAACTACTTACAGTCGTGGTCAAAAGTTTACATACACGAGTAAAGAACATAATGCAATGGCCGTCTTGAGTTTCCAATCATTCGTAAATCTCTTATTTTTCTGTGATAGACTGATTGAAATACACATTTCCTTGTCACAAAAAAAATTCATGAAGTTTGGTTGTTTTATGAATTTAACATGGATCTAGTGAAAATATGACCAAATCTATTGGGTCAAAAATATACATACAGCAAAGCTAATATTTGGTTACATGTCCCTTGGCCACTTTCAATGCTATAAGATGCTTTCAGTATTTATCCACAACGTGGGACACGAAGCCAAGTTAATGAGGGATCTCTGAAATCAATTGAACTAATTTTCAAGTTGGTTCCATCTTGACTAAACAACTATAATCTGACCAGGAAAAAAAATCTTCATACAATATTTTATTTTGGAAGAGTTTTAAGTTTCATGCTTCCTCCATTTTTGCTTCGCTTGTAGCGGCAGTGGTGCAGAAAATGACACCACAATATGTTTATGTAGCATCAGTATGATGACCAGATGTGCTGAGGGAGAGCTACACCTGCAGTGGAAATCCACCAAGCAAACTGTTAGCAAAACCAAGCTGAGCTGATACCACAAATGAAAAAGCAGGATTTCATAAAACAATTAAGTATTATATATATATAAATATGAGTGCCTCTATTTAACTGGTCCCAAAAAACAGGACTAAGAGGGGCTAAAAATTCAAACCAGACATAGACTAATGTTATGAAGCATGGGTGGAACCACTTTGGGTCTATTTTAAAAATAAATACTTCCTAAGATAAAAGAATAACTGTTGTTCAGATGAAACACACTTTTATATGTATTTATAAAAAAAATGTGCATGTAAAAGGGTAAAAAAGGACATGGAAATAACACACCACTATGTTTTTTTAAATATATTTTTTATTCTCTCACGGATACATTTTGGGAATTGAGCGAATTATCCAAGGGAGAGTGTTTCACAAAAAATACCACTGTTGCAAAATCACTCACGTTAATTGTGTTTAAATAGGCAGGTTCTGCATGTAATGCCAATGGGCATGCTGGTACAAAACCTGGAGTAACACTGACATTCACGAAATCCCACACGTCTACGTTAGAAAAACTGATGGAAATCAGATTTAATACAATGTCTTTATATATGTTGCTATTTAAGACTGTTTCAAGTCATATTTTCAGATCAAATGCACTGACACTAAGGTAGCCTTTACTGTCCAAATTTTGGTACTATTGAAGGCCCTGATATTTTATTAAAAATTCATAGACTTTATAGATTATTGGAATTCATCTAAGGCTATCATTAGGTACTTCCTGTGGGGAAATATATCTACATTTCTCTTTTATTATTGGGTCTAAAAAGCTTACAAAGTCCCAGATATCAAAATGAACCCAATCTCATTGAAGCACCCATATGCACGAGTGATTTCTCAGTTTTGATGCAGTGTATGATGAGTACTAACACTGAATCCTGTACCTTTATCCAGTCATTGCCTGGATAGAACATATACTTACCCCTGGGTGCAGTTGGAATGACAGGGGTGGCATTCATTGTTGGCTTCGGCATACTTAAAGATGAAACTGTTGGCACCTTGCAGGCCATCAGGACACTTTTCCACACAATTAGGACCATCTTTGAAGTGTAGGCATTTTACACAATGCTCCGGGCCCTATGGGGAGAGAGAAAATACACTGCTTTCACAGGAAATATTCTTGTAGACTCAATAAAACATCAAGCATACTAGAGCTTAAAATCTTGGGAATTCAACCTGTGACCAAAAGAAGAGTGTGTTATTGGAAAAGGCAGGTAATGATTTACAATTGGTCGCGCTCATGACATTTCCATGACAAATGGTCAGTCAAAATAAAAAAGCACATCTATTTCTGGACTTCTTATTTTCTATTTTAACCCATAAAGAACCAAACATCCACTGGTGACCATAATCATCCACCAGTCTAAAATATTTAATACCTATTGATCCACTAATACTATCCATACATGTAAATAACTGCTGTACGTTATTACCTCCGCCAAGGAGGTATTACATTCGAGTCCGTTTGTCTGTCTGTCAGCAGGATTACACAAAAAAGTTTTGAACATATTTTGATGAAACTTTCAGGAATGATAGATAATGGGTCAAGGAAGAACCCATTAGAATTTGAGCATTGAAGGTCAAAGGTCAAGGTCACAGTAAAGGTCAACAGCTAAAACACATCAGTGGTAATATCTCAGGATTCAGACAAGATAGAAACAGGTGTTTTTTTTTTTCAATCACACCGTCTCACCTTCAGGTCGGTCAACACCAGTGGTTCGATCACGTCATGTGTGAATGAAAAAATCAAACCTTGGCAGAGGTCTGCTGTCTCCGTCTGCCTTGTTTTGTTCTATTTTCATGATGATCAAATATGTGCCATTTGGACATTCAGAGCCTCTGTAGTTACCGTGGAAACACTTTTATCTTCTACAACATTGAAAGTATAACTCATAGACTTTGATCAATGACAGACTGACACGCTGGTCATTTCTTTGCTGAAAAAGTTATTTCTTCAGTTTTCTCTTTTTCTGGTAAAAAAAATAACCCTCAACTTTAATCCGAGCTTTAGTGAACATTGAATTTTTAAATACTGTAAAATACACCATTTTCACTTCGAAATTAAAAAACAGAGCATACTATTGCAGTAAAAGGTGCAAAATGATTCCAAAAAAGTTAAATATACTTCTGAGATGCAGCAAAGCGACATTTTTTGTAGCTTTTTTACAATTGTCTTGATTGGAAATTAGATAATGCAACAGTATATTCAGATACATTTATTTGTTTGTGTATTTATTTATTTATCTATTTTTAATGGCATGTCCTTCACAATAGACAGCCTTTTTTTTTTAAGTAAAACTGTCAAACGTTTGTCCCCTACAGAGGACCAAAATCCATTGCTGGGTCTCAAAAGGATATAGAGAGGAACCCAATTTTCAAATTACCACACAAGTAGCACTGGGTCTTTAGGAGTTAAATATTTGATTTGCCACATAGAGAAGGTAGAGTGCGCCTACTCCTGACATCATGAAGGGCATGAAAAACAAGTTTGTCGCGTCACCCATTTAAGCGATGAAACATCTTCTGTGGAAAATGCAGACTGACTGATGAATTCACTGTATAGTTACATGATGGACTAGTCTATTGCCATTTCCTTGGGAGCTTTATAGATTAAATTGTTGTACTTGTATCTGTGTGGCAATGAAAGCTTGAGAGCTAAAGAGAGATAACAGGGAGCCAAAGACAGAAGGTGAAAGCGGCGAACGGTGAGATGAGGAGGAAAAAAAAGAACAGTTGTGTAATAAGGGAAAGAAAGAGAGACAGAGACAGAGAGAGAGAGAAAGAGAGAGAGAAAGAGGTTGGACAGAGACAATGCAGGAGAACAGAGAGGAGAGGAGTAGAGTGAGAGAGAGAGAGATAGGGAGTGAATAAGAGAAAGAAAGGAGAGGGAGGGAGGAAGCAGACGACGCACATAAAGCAGTGCGAGTGGAGCAGGAAGATAATAACCATTGCTCACAGCACACACAATGACCATAACAATTCGCCTAGAACAGGATTTATGGAGCTAATATAGGCGGGGGAAGAGGTAGGAGACGAGAGGAAGAGAGGCGAACAGATCTCTCAGACAGACCTCGTATCATCAACAGGCCAGAAGAGCATCTCATTAACACACACACACACACACACACACACACACACACACGAACACACACATACGCATACACTAGTGAATAGAAATCTCATCATTAGCCAAAGATGTGATAACAAAAAAACTTCAATCGTTGCCCAATTGTATAGGCATGGTAATGAGCGCCAGAATTGATAAGACAAATATATAGTAAAATAATGTTTACTCCAAAGGGGGCCGCAGAGGAAAAGATGGAAAAATCATATGCTTTGGTAAATAGACGGTCAGACGAATAGTTGTCCCGACATAATCCTGAGTATTGTTTGTGTGTGTATGGGCTACACGTGGAAGCGTACACGAGAACCACTGTACACTAATGCCTCAGCGTGTGTTCTTTGTAGCTTTTGTGTGTAAAAGAACATGCATTCACTCCGGTGTAATTATGCAAATTGAAAATCTCTCTGCTGTCGCTGGCTGTGGCGTTGAGCCTGGCACTTTGCTTTTATGAGTGTCCTCCCACCCGTGGCTATTTGTGTGCGAGTGTATGTGCGTGTGGCCAATAATCCTATCACATCAGCAAACTAAATTATGTGTCAGCGCAAACAAGCAGCGTTTGGTCCGGCAGGGTTTTGGGACAACCCAAAAATGACAGGAAAGCACCGTGTCACGACCAAAGTACCCTGCTGTAAATTTAAATTGGTTTTTCTTGTGTGTTATGCCACCGGATATGCAAGTGTGTGTTTGTAGATATCACGTCTTTTTGTTTCCCTCTATGCGACCACACTAGTGTCGCTGTAGGAGTGACCACCAGCCTTTATGCTGATAAATAAAGCTCAGAGCTGAGACATTTAACAAGCAGCAATTTACAAAAAGTTGCCAATGTTTATTCATATCAGGATGAATCTCCATGAAATTATTCATGTTTAACAGCAAATGCATTTTGGAGCTGGAGTCACATTGCCTTTTCTGACAAAACAGAGAATAAAATCAGTCAGTTGAATGTTCTGGAACAATGATGGACATTGTCTTTGGGGGAGAAATTATAAATATTAGACTATGTTATAAAACATCTGACAACGACCTTATGTTGAAACAGGTCAGTATATCCCGACTTTGTTTAATGCAGAAGTTGTTTCAGTATTGTGACGAGGGGTTTAAATTTAAAGTGGTTAAAGAAAAAAAAATGTAATTAAATGTAATTGGTTCTAAGGAATTTCTCTTTTGACTAGGGGCATATTTATGGATGATGTCATCTTTCCATGTTTAGACGTACGTCTACTCGTAAGTGTCTTTGCTCTTTGGTGACGATGAAATTAACTTTTGATTCATTAAATAAGAACCCATAATGACACCTGGAATTCTACCATTTGATGAAGAATCAGAACGTGATCTCTAGTTGGAAAACAACAACAATCCAATGAGGTGAGGTTTTGTCAAAGAAAGAACCCAGAGTATTGAATATAGTGTTTTCAGATTTGCAAAGGAAAGCCAATGCTCAGTGTAAAGTATGCAAAGGCAGATTATTTCCCACTAAAAACAAATGTAAAAAAATCTAATATTTGGTGTCTAAGTTTACTGAAAACACCATATTTAACTTTTTTTTTTCTCTCTTCAAGCTCTACTTTATTTTAGTGATTTATTACCAAAACATTTCATTACTTATCTGTGTAAATCCTCATTTATCCAGGATCATTCTATACTGGATCTGTTCTTGAAAATGTGACTGATGAAGTCTCTTAAAAGAAAGACAGAACATTTTCAAGAGCAAAATAGGATAAAAAAAAGGATAAATAAATTCTCTCTCTCTCTCTCATTACAAATTTTAACTCAAAGTTACAATAATTTTGGATTTTTCATTCTAGTTTAGTAGTGATCTTTTCCCCTTCTAATTCAATTCTAGCAAATTTGCTCCTTTTTATTTTTTTCTAAATAATCATTTTGTTTTTTCTTTTATTTTTTTACCTCCGCCAAGGAGGTATTAAATTCGTGTCTGTCTGTTTGACTGTCAGCAGGATTACACAAAAGGTTCTGAACGGATTTCGATGAAACTTTCAGGAATGATAGATAACAGGTCAAAGAAGAACACATTAGATTTTGAGCAATGAAGGTCAAAGGTCAGGGTCACACTAAAGGTCAATCAATAATATCTCAGGATTCAGCATTTTTTTACACTCACATGGTCTCACCTTCAGACATCAGATGGGTCAACACCTATGGCTCGATCACGTCATGTTTTGACGTCACATGACGCCGTATCAAGCCTTGGCAGAAGTCTGCTGTCTCTGACTGCCTTGTTATGTTTGTTTACATTTTTTCATATCTTTTATCTCCTTTACTGTTGTATTCATTTAAATCCCAGACAAGACTCTGCTGCTTTCTCCCAACTTTAGTCTTCATGTTTCCAGGCAGAGTGAGGATGAGAAGCTGACACTAAACAACAAGTGACAAGAAGTAACGGACCGTGAAGGGCCGTATGGTGACGCCAGGTAAAATTTCAAAAAGGAAAATGGATTGATTTCATATCAATCAGACATTGACTAAGATGAAAACAAAACCAATTTCATTCGTAATTTTTTATATGTTTTGGTTTTCTCAGCACCCAATACAGTTTCAGTTCCTGTCACAACTTAGTCTGAACTAACAAATAGAAAAGTTAGCAAAGACAACAGCATCACATTATGCCTTTACACAAAATCAAACTCACCCGAGTAGAAGAAACACTGTCATTTCAGCATCAAACTCTACTCCTTTCATTTACGCCTGTGTCCAGCAGTGAAAATAACATTGTTTTTAGCTTTTATCACAATCTTTGACTCTAAATTCTTATCTCTCGGCCCATCTTTACTTTTCCACTTTAATGATCCCACTGTAACAACTTGGTACTTGGTAGAAAACAAAAAAAAGAACTAGTATCATGTTAGTAACTTTTTTTTTTCCTACCGTAACCTTGAGCTTAAAATTGTAAATTAGTATAGCCTGTAGCGTTTTTTATGACCAAATACCTCACAGTCTTAGCTGCACTTTGTGTCGAGTACTAATTTTGCTTTGCTTTTGAGTATTCAGGAGGAGCGCTTTAGCAATTTTACCTGAATGTCTGATGTGGGATATAACACACACCTTTATTCCAGTGATTTAGTAAAGACAAAGCAGGGGTTGTGCTCCCTGGAAAAGAATTAAATAATGCATAGTAACTGAAGCAATTATGTGCCAATGATACAAAAACTAGAATAAAAGAATAACAACTCTGAGTTGAGCATTAGGATTTATTCGGTATTTACAAGAGTCTGTATTTGTGGCTATTGTCCAATTTCCTATGTGTCTCCACAGAGGGCATTAGACCTATCAAATCACTGTGTGTAAGCTGTAATGTAATTGCTATGGGCTCTGTGGCCATAACATGATTGCTATAATCCATTTTTGTGCTTGTGCTGCTCATATGACGTTTACCAGAGCTCTAACAGGTTACCCAGGGAGATTTCTGTTACGCTCAGACTGACAGTTACAAAACACAGTAATTTCAGATGTAAACCTGAATACCATTCAAGCAATAGATCATCTACAAAGAAAACAGAAGAAATAGCCTCACAGCCTCCACTGATTCCCTGACAGACCACTTGAGACAACCATTTTTAACACCTTTAATTAAAATGAGTATTACCTCCTTTTTATTTTAATCGGTTGTAATCAAACTGCTGCGAAGAACCTGTCATTTTCTTCGCAGCGTCACGCAAAAGCCAATTGCACCTCTATAAAGTATGTGCAAACCAAGACAATCAGTTAATATAATACATACTGTATTTCTGACTTGTAAAATACTAAACTAAGACAATAACTGACAGGGTACAATGCTAAACACAAGGCCACATATGGCTCTGCCGGTGTACATCTGCCTAAGATCATCACCTTCTTTCACACAACGTGATAGAATTTGAACAGAAAGGCCCTGGGTGTAGAGAACAGAGGTGAATAGAAATGAAGGTCAGGCATCTCTCTCCGTTGTTGGCATTTTTGTGTAATTTGCAGCTGATGCCAAAATAATTTTCAACAAGCTTCTGAGCAAGTACAACATATATTTCGGAAACATGAGACATAATCAATAGCCAAAGCTGAAACTAAAATAACTGCAGGGACTGTCTGTAGTTTGGAGCTTGAATCTGTCTTTATACTCTGGATAAAAACCCAAGTATACACACAAATACCGCGGCACCTCATTGTTTGTCTCTGTTCACCTGATATACAGACTTGGAATGAAATAATTCAGCTGACTCCTCCGTTGTTGTTTCTAGATGTGAGCTTACCGGACCATTGCAGGTCAAAGAGTCATCATCCGCCCGCTCACACTGGGCATCGCACTCCACACACACTGAGCCGTTGGCGTACTCTCGGATATCCCTGAGATAGAAGAAAGGTAGGGATAGAGGGAACCAGATGGGTGGAGATAGAGGTACAGAGGGTAAAGGGAGACAAGAAAGCTTTTGTGAGATAGAAGAATAATACGGCTTCATGTCTTTTTCCAGTGTTCCTGACAACTGCACGCTGGGAGTCATGCAAGAAAAAAAATAAGAGTTATACGGCTTCAAAAACTTGTATAGCATGTGATGAAATTCACTTAAAGCTGTCGGATTTAACACAATCAAAAGCCAGAGGAAGCAGCAGAGACAGCACTTTTGATCATCTGAACCCAGGGAATATGTTTAACCCATAAAGACCCAAACATCCACCACTGACCAAAACGGTCTAATTTACATGTTTAATACACTTCAATACACGCAAATAATTGGTGCAATTTACAGTTTGTCATACTTTAATGGGTATCACATATGTCCCATTTGGATGTTCAGATGCTCCATAGTGAACGTGGAAACATCATCACCTTTTATAACATTAATTCAGCAGTAAAACCAATAGAGTTTGATCAATGACAGTGAATGGAAACGCTTGATTTATGTTAAGTTAATGCTGTTTTTCTTTACTGTGTTGGGGTTTTTTTCCCCAGTTTTTAGATATAATAGCCCTCAACTTTAATCTGAGCTTTTATGAACATTTCAAATGTATGTATATATTATGTGAATGCTCAAAATAAACAATTCAATCAATCAGTGACATCCAAACTCAGTTTAGTTCAGGGTCCACATTCAGCCCAATATGATCTGAAAAGGGCCAGACAGTGAAAAGAGTAACATTAAATTATATTTATATTTACATCTATAATGTTTCCCTCTAAAAGTGAACATTAACAACTTCACGTCTTAAGAAAAACAAGTGCAATTTTAACAATTTTCTGACTCAGTCTATCAGTTTGTCATTTGCACATGTGCAGAAAAACTTACTTTTCAATTACAAATACACAAAACATTTAATAACAGGCAGAATATTGATAAAATTACACTTACTTCTCTTCAGATATTTTCATATTTGTTCAGGCATTTATTCAGGTTTTTGTAAAAGGATTGTTTGTTAATATAAAAAGTTTTATGTAATTTGACTTGTGTTTTTACATTTAAAATCTGCAGTTTTCATTATTTATAGGTAATCATGATCATACAGTACTATACTGCTCTGACCCAAGTGAGATCTAATTATTCTGTATGTAGAACCTAAAATATGTAGAACCCGAATTAAAATCATTTTTACATCATCAATATCTTCATTGTTATTCACCCTGCAGACCTTGGGTAAGCTGGATTTGGCCCCTGGGCCTGATGTTTGACACCTGTGATCTATATGATCAGTGAACTCTGGTAAAGATTCAAACTGTCTTCCATATATAACTATTGTAGGTAATTAATTCATCAAAGAGGGGGAGTTTGTTTACCTGTTCATATATAAAAGTTCATATTTCAATCCCATTTTGATTGCTTTTTTTTTTTTTCCATTTTTGATCCACTGTTATTGTGTAAAGGGGCTAATTTACTAAATGTGTGTCACTGTTCAAACACTTAATAGCCCTGACTGTATATCTCTGTGTATCTCCAAGTATGAGTGTTGCTTTTCCATAGTGCACACTTTGGCAATAGAGGTCAATTGATTTATAGGAGTCATGACATTAACAGGCATTGTCAACCATACACACACACTCCTATAACCATTGCACTTAATTAGCTAACAGTAGTTCTGATACCATCACTCAAGGGGGGAGGGGGGTTACATAGCAGTTGAAAGGTGCAGTACCTGCAAGGGGCACTGTGTTTTAAAAATCAATTAAATTAAGTGCCTTGTTATTCAATTTCTGCAATCCCCTTATAATAGTACCAGAGTGGCCTGGAAAAGTCATTAAATTTGACCACAATGCAACTGAGTTGGCACTTTGCCTTTGTCACTACAGGACAAGGATAATGACTTTTGGGGACTTCACTTTTGGTCAGTGAGGGAAAACATGGTGTTTAATCTCAGCAAAAGAAAAAAAATGTAGCTTGCCCTGTGGGATCAAAAATGAATTAGTAATTAATTATTCTTCATCTGGCCTTCATAAAACCTTGGCAGTAGAGGTAAGCCTTTGTCTGCATGTGTGCTGGTTGAAATAATAAAAGCCGGATGATATCAGCGATGCTTGAGACTTATAGCGTATTGCACGATCCTCTGCTGTGTTCTGGGAGAAAGATGTAGCAACAAATTAACAATGATTAACAAACCATGTAATACATTTTACGCAGAGCAAGAATTCCTCTCAAATAGCTTTTTGACATGATTACAAAGATAAACAAATCTGCATGTTCCACATTTTGATTCAATAAAACAAATCAACAAATCATTTACGAAATGCGAAAACTGAAGCTTTATGTTGCTTTGCTCCTACAGTATCTAACACCACAACAGTTCAATTATATTATATATTACTGCATAAAAGAAAAAGTGAGAAAATAGAAAACATCAGGCATGTGGTACATTTTCCATCAGTTTGTATACATGCTCATACCCAAGCGACACCTGTGTGCTCTATTCTGCACTCTAGACCTTCTGTCCTCTGGGCTTTGGTAAAACACACCTTATGTAAGGAGCTTTTACTCACACATGCATCGAACAAAATGTAAACCTCAACAACAGACCAATCAGAAGAATAGGTGGGACACATAAAAACTCCCCCTTGCACACATTTTAGCTCTTAATGGACATCTCCCTCTCAAAATGTGAGACCATGGGTTTGGCCTTTTAACATCGCTCAAGGTCAAAGGGCATGATGCTGTTTTGGAGCCTACATGTACTTTCCTATCTGTCAACAACAGTAACTGAACACTTATCATCACTGTTTAAAATCAGGTGACCTTGATGTTGACCTTTCAAGGTCACTCATGGTCAAAAGTGATGACATCATTTTAAAGCCCATGCCAGGTTTCCTACCTGTCAACAATAGTAATTAAGTCTCTATCTCCACTAGTTTTTCCAGTTATAGTCTATTCAAGGTTTTTAGGTATTGGTCCAGTGACCTTTGACCTCTTGGGTTGACAATAGGTCACAATCTATGTAGAAAACATGCACCATTCTGGTGCTGAATGGAAGTCTGTATAATTAATATTTCAAGAGTTATATCTATAATAACGTTTTGACCTTTATTGTGACCTTTGACCTACAGTTTTCAAATTTGTCCTTCAAGGTTTTGATGTCAATTTCCATCAATAGTGAGAGCAAAAAGAAGCTACATGTAAAACTGAGTATAAAGAGTATACAAACTGAGTATATGCCCTATCTCTGATCATTGTGAAAACACATTTTTGGTGACATTGACCTTTGACCTACTTTCACCAATATTTAATGGGATCTATTCTGGACCAGTTTGCACCTTTCCAGAAAATGTCATGCAAATTGCTCCAGTAATTTTTGTGTAAACATGCTTAGGATGCAAACAAACAAACAGACAGACAAACCGACTCAAACACAATACCCCTCTCTTTTTTTTTTTTTTTTTTTTTGGGGGGGGGGGGGTGAAAAATAAAATGCATGGTGACAGTGTATAAGACAGTGAAGGGGATGTGTTGCGTTCAGTGGTGAATCGTGTGCTGGTTTCCTCAGTGGTGGTTGTGGTGATGGTGTGGGTGGTGCTGGTGAGCAGGTGGACAGGTAGGCAGGGCGTGGCCCCGTGCGCAAGCAGTGACTGTGACACGCAGTGACACGCCTAGCCCCCCTGCCCTAACGCCACCTCCTGGTCCTTCTCATTCAGCGCCGGTGCAGCCGCCAAAACTTCATTAAACTGTGGCTCTAAAGCTAAACTGGGCATCTTTTTTGCAGTTCTTGCAAATGGCCAAGTGGGTTCTGTGGGTCCTGTTGAAAGGGTCAGATAAACGCACCCTGGCCATTCAGACTGAAGTTGAATTGCAAAATATCAGATGTGTATCAGATTTAGGATCACATATGAAAGTGACCTGGGTTAGATTTGGAAAAATAATGGGACTTATGCTGTTCAAATGGTCTTTAACAGATTGGATAGAGGTCATATATGGGCAAAAACATTTATCCCACATTTGCCCGCAACCTAAACATAGCCAGTGTGAAATGTGTGTTAAATGTGCAGTTGTGGCTCATAGGTTTACATACACAAGCAGAATTTGGGATTCTTTGTGCATTCTTCAGAGAATGTGACTTAGCCTAGCCGCGCTAGATTTCCCTGAAACTGTCCGACAAATCACAGTGAAGTATAGTCAGAGGGCGGACGTAACACAGCGATGCTGCAACGATTTGAAAATAAACAACTGGAAACAACCATAGAAGAAGAACAACAACAGGTGGTGATTTCCTTTTATCAAAGATGAGTGAAAAATGTGACAAAACTTCAGCAATCTTTAAATTCTTTTTACAGAAGCGACAACAGTTGTTAAGCTCCATAATCCACCATTTTGTTTAGTGATTCTGAACTTTCCTGCATCTAACTATGTCACCCTAAAGATTACGCTGATTGATCCTATTGCATAAAGAAGGATTTGAAAGACAACCTTTTAGCCCCGCCTCCCTTGCCTATGAAGTGTCCCTAGACCTATCCATGTAATGAATAGGGATAATGCGGCTAGGCTAAATTTAAATAATAATACAAAAGTTTTTCTGTCACTCATGGTTAGAGGTTTGGTGAAGCCACTTATCAAACAAATGTGTTTGCTCTTTTTAAATCATACCAACAACAGAAACTATCCCAATGACCCTGATCATAAATTTACATACCCTACGTCTTCGTCCTCTGTATTCTCCTGTAGGCTCCTTTAACATCAATAACAGATGTTAGATGTGGATGAGACACTTTATTTTCTCAGATGGTAAAGGGACCCATTCCTCTTGGCAAAACACTTTCAGTTCCTTTAAGATTTAGTTTTTTTTTTGCATGAACTGCATGTTTGACACCTCCCCAAAGTGGCTCAATGATACTGAGGTCAAGAAACTGAGATGGACACTCCTTTACCTTCACATTTTTTCTGCTGTAGCCAATTAAAAGTGGACTTGACTTATGTTTTAGGTCATTGCCATGTTACAACATTCAAGACGGTATATAAATTTATGAGCACAACTGTATTCATCCATTAACCAAACAAAATGGGGGTTTTAATGTGTTGTTACTGCGACTTGTTTGGTTGCGATTTCATCTGACAACAATAAGAGACAAGTCACAGACAGAACAGAATCCATTTTCTTTTTGTTGCCACCTAGATCTGTTTTTCCCTAATTCACATATCAGAGGTATGTGAGGCTTCTCTGTCCCGATTGTCTGTGAATATCTCATTTTTACAGTATCTATCATGTGTACAACACCAGAGGAATATTGGAGTCTGAGGTGAATAGTGATTCTGAACCTGTCCTACAAATCTCTACAGGTGCAGGAACCTGACTTGGCACTTTTATCAGAATTTCAAATATTACATAATCATTTGGAAGACTTTATATCCTTGGAAATGTGCACGGTATGCATTTGACCTTCTTAAGAATAGGAGCAACACGTCTCCACAAACTTCAAGTACAACTAAAGTAAATGTGTTTCTAATGCCACAGTGGAAACGCTTCAAATCTCCCTTCTTATTTTTCCATTCCTAAGGGTGAGTTAGGGATTTTGCCGATGCAGTCACCATGACCACAGCATAAGCTTTGATTCCAGCTGGTCGCAGTAGCTCAGAGCTTTTTCTAAGCCCTATATCTGTCCTCGACATCTGTAATCAAAGGGTTTCCCGCAAGAAACTACTTAACCAAAGTGACAGTACACAGATCCTGATGCACCTCTTCTTACAAACACTATAGTAGGTACATTACAAACAGAAAAAAAAAAAAACACTGCTCCTTAAGTAAATATCCACTTCTGTGTAAAATAGTGCCTCTGCTTCTCTTTTGTCAAGATAAAGGTTTTATGTCATGCAATAAAACTCTTCAAGGCACTTTGAATTCTTTACTGGACTCTGTATGAACTATGTTGAGTCAGAGCAGGGAAACCTGTAGAAGGCAGATATAGTTTTTCAATCAATGCCTCATCTGGTGTCTGTGTCAGTCTGTCAAAGAGCAGGAAAGCTCCCACCTTCAAACACACATCAGTTTATAGATCAATCACTATATAACCTGACTGTTCAGAGGAGAAATACTGCATTTGTATCGTGTGTCTAATTAAATAATTTAAACTCACCCTTCATAAAGGTTGCAAGAGTCCACACAGGTTCGCCCACGGCTGAAATATCGACAGGAGAGACACTGCTCTGGGCCCAGACCCCAACATCCGGCGTCCGAACACAGTGGATCACACACCATGCGGTCCTTGGCTGCTCAAAACACAACACAAGACAACATATATGCAAATAAGTAAGTCACCCAGACAGAAACTAGGCTTTGATGACTTAGTGTTTCTGGAATTATTACTAAATTGTCCAAATTAGCTGGCTGAACAAGACGCGAGGCTTCATATATTAATGCACATGCAAATGGTGAGGGTCCATTATTTCATTACAGTACTTCACCTCCACAGAGCAGCTGTTAATTTGCAGGAGCCTATAAAATGTGTGTTTTGTAATGACTTTTTATGCAGTGGCACCAGTAATTGCAGCAAGGCTGCGGCATAGTTGTGGGTGTGTTCAGTAGTGTGTGTCATGGTTTATGGATATGGTAAAGGAATTACTGTAGCGGTGACTTAATTCAGGGGCCACATAGTGGGAAGTATGCTGTAGCTAACGACGACGAAGGAAGACCCGGTTGTTACAAAGTCAAACAGTCCGATCGACAGAGGATTTCCTGTTTATGCTGCATCCTGATCTAATACTTGAGTCATGAGTTACTCCTCCTGTCACCTATCAAGCTTAACTCATAAAGACCCAGTGTTACTTTGGTAGCATATGATATTAATCCCGTCTGAATGGATTTCTCACCATTTATAGTAAAATTATTATCTGTGTTTTGCATCGTTTCAGTGAAAATCATGTCGTTTTCAATATCAAATTTACTGCTCATGTAGATGTTCATAACAGTTCAAATTATGGAGATGGGTAGATGCTTACAGAATTAGCTAATGAGTCACATCGCCTTTAGACCAGAGGTGTCAAACATGCGGCCCGGGGGCCAAATCTGGCCCGCCTAAGGATCCAATTCGGCCCTTTGGATGAATTCATGAAATGCAAAAATTACACTAACATATACATCATTTTAGTTCATGGTCCACAACCTATATTCACAAGTGCTCTTTGTAAATGTAATTTGTTTTCATTTAGTGACACTAAAACAAAGTGTAATTTCAACCAAAAAATTCTCAATAATCACAACAAATACGAAATATTTCAAATATCTTAAGAGAAGTATCGGTAAGTACAATTTTAATAATATTCCACTGATTACTAAGTATTTTGTGTATCTGTAGATCCACTGTGATCTGTAAATTAGAATGCATGTGTGTAAATGACAAACTAAAGGCTAATGTTTGTTTTCATGATACAATTTTACTTTTTTTCACTCTAAAACCGAGAGAAAAGTTTGGAGTTGACGTCATTTATAAAAATATGGGGGGGGGGGTTGTTTTTGTTTTTTAACTGGGTCGGCCCACTTCAGGTAAAATTTAGTGGAATGTGGCCCCTGATCTGAAATGAGTTTGACACCCCTGTTTGAGACTATCATTAGCACAACAGTTTTAGTGCTGCATTCATGGTGGGCTATTATCTATAGATTTAGCCTCATATTCTGTCTTCCTGTGAATCAATAGGCAAGATGTTTACAGCCTGAGGTTCATAGACATACTATCTGCTTCTGTCACCTTCAGGAGTGTTGATGCATGTGTCAGTAGCAATGTTGTCCTTCCATTTGTTACAACCCTCAGATACAAGTCTTTTTACACAATGTACTCATGAAGAGATTCCTTTTCTGCACCTGCATTCAGAGCTCGATCTGTATTGTGCAAGTTTGTTCCAATGAACTGTGTAATGCATCTAAAGAGTCTTGTAAGTGTTTTTCAGTCTTCTACACTCCCTATGACCGAGGAGATGATGTGTTTACCTGCTGTCTGTTATTCTGCCTATTAGTAGAGTAGTGTCAACAATTATGGATGAATCATCCTGATTTTCTTTGTGTGAGTTCTGGATGACAACCACAAAAGATGATTCAATTTTGGCTTTAAAAAAATAAAAAATTAAACATTTAAAAAGTACCACTTGTCAGTATAGAGCAATATTTTGTATTAAAGTCTAAGCTAGAGTTGGAAAGAAGGTGGACAAAATGCAGCAATGCCTTTGGCTTTAGCTAAAAAGTGGTGGTTCTACATCATGCTGTGAGGAAGATCCACAGAGACCTGCAGTCTCATGCCTTGGAGCCAAGGAGCACATTGGACAAAATTTCGGGTAATGAACTCATAGTGTGATATTTGTCACAGCCAATGTTAGATAATTCATTGATCAATATTTATTTTGCCAAAATTCAAGCATTCTTTGCAAAATTTTCTCATTTACAGAGTTATGGGTCCTGATTCTCTCCCTCTTTTGATTTATTTTTTTAATTCATGTGTGCACATAGATGCCAATGTTTTCCACCAACAGTGCAGCAATTAGCTTAGCATTAGAGCCAGCATAGTTGCAATCAAGTGTAACCAGTGCAATGATGACAAATGTACAATGAATCTTTGAATATTTTCTACAAAAAAAGAGATCGCCCATTTGATTGTTTGTGACTCACCAAAACAAAACAAAACAAAACATTTTTAGTGCAGCCTTGATGAGCTGCTGTGATACTTTCAATCAGACGCGACATGTGGTTTAGGATATAGCCATGGAATTGAGACACACTTTCTACGTAACGCAGACCACAAAAAAGTACAATTCTGCTCATCTTATTCGAAAAATATAATTTCAGCAACAAACCATGTCCCATTTCTCACTTGTGTTTGCCAAGAAGATGCTTCAAACCACAGTGATGATACATGCAATAGACAAAGAGCTGTGATATGAAGAACAAATCAGTGAAATAACGAAATAAAACCCCATCTTCTGATTGTTTCATGGTAGTTATGTTATTACAAGATACAGACAAACCTAATCTATCATATATGTGTGGACATTCGCAACAGAATACGGCTGCAGGAGATGCTTCCTCCTCTTGTCTGGCATGTGGATCACCAACAGATCTGTGTGAAGACAGGTTGACAAGCTGAAAGCACCACACTGGGAGCACTGCAGTAAAATGAGGGGAGCAGAGTATTTGTTGTGTCTGCACTTTTTTTTTTGGCTGAATCTATCAACCCACTGCCCATAGTTTGACCTCCAGTAATACCCCAAACATGGTAAAACACATGGTAGAACACAAGTATCTGTAGGTCAATACTCCACCACACATGGGTGAGACATAATGATAGAGAAGGGTCAATATTGTATGAGTCCATGTATGTTGTTTTTGAAGGTAAAATGACCACCTTCCTCATGGCTCAGATATATATTGACTGCTTTGATAGTCATGTAAAGCCATGTAACAGCCAACTTTGATTTACATAAAGGTGTGAAAAGTGTTGCTCCTTTTTACCACCCTGTTGCTCAAAAAATATGCGAAGCGATTCCCTCTTTCTGCTATTTCGTATACCACCAACAGACTCAGGGCATCACATATCCTCTATTATTTTTCTCTTATCAGGCCTAAACCTGTTATTTCTCTCTATTGTCTCCTTTTAGCTTTTTTTTTTTTTTTTTTTTTAAACAAAGGTTCTACATGTGACAGCATTAGAGTGACAAAATGAGCGTTTTGGGGAAAAAAAACAAAAAAAACAATGACAGCACTAGAGACACACAAAGAACGTCTATACTTTAATCTGCGTTTTATGCGCTTTCTCTCATGTTGATAGATTTTTAAAACCTGATATATATGCCAGTCCAGTTCTATTTTTCTCTTTAGAACCAACATGGATGAGAAGAAAAAGCTGCACTATTTTTAAGGTCGTGGCCAGATGTAACCTGGGGGCTATGTCTCAATGTCAGTCACTGAACTGTTGGAACTGCTCAGAAATTCAGACAGAAGGATACAGATACATAGGAAAAACAGACGCCCTGTGTTCCTTTGGAGGACAAAAGATGAAAGCTTTGCCTTTTACAACAGACAAACCCACTTCTGTAAGGCCTTGCAGTGCTGTATACTGTCCAAGCAGAGGGCAAGATGACAAGAAAAGGAATGACACATGAAATAACGCAACATGCTGTGCACCTTTGAGCCAAATATAGTGTGCAACTCTACTGAAAGTTACCGCAGTATAATTTAGATCACATTGTTTGCGTAAAAAACACATTATATACATTTTTACATGTGAAAGTACTTAGATCTTATAACTACACAATGATATTTAACCTTGAAAAAGTAGGTGTAGGTCACCTATTTTCAATATGTTTCTGCTCCATGCCAAGAAGCAGCACCAGTATAAATGTGGTGGCAATATCTCAATGCATTCTTCAGATAATGTGATGATATCATTGAATAGAAAGACAGATGGACAGATGACAAAACCATTCCAATACCCCTTGTTGAGCCGCATTTTGTAATAAATGTCCAAAATGTAATAACTATTTCATTTCATAATAAAGCTGCATTTTGTAATAAACTGCCATATTTTGTAATCAATTTTGCCGCATTATGTAATAATTTATTACATTTTACAGCAGCAGGGCACTTTGGTGGTGAGGCATTAAAACTCAAGGAGCTGTTTGGGAAACATTCCAAGTGATTTATGGCTTGGCTGGTAATTAGACATATTAGACAATCTGGACAATTTGAAATTACAGAAATATTTTGGAAAAATAAATTTTGTTTGTTTCACCTTTTGAGGCAATTTCATATTTGTTTAAAATTAATCTTAGTGGATAAATTATCTGGTCACAGCAGCTCTTTATACAAGCAGAAGACACTTTGTTTAACCTCTTAAGCTTCAAGTGGGTTTTCTGGCTAATTCTGCCTAAAATACATGCCCTAATGAAAGTAAAATACAATTAACAAACAAATAAACTATGCTTTAGAATTGTTATTACATAATGGACCATGTTATTACATTTTCTAAAGAATAAAAAAAGTTGCAGGTGCATTTTGTAATAATCTTCTCAAAATTAGAAGACTTATTACACAATGCGGCAAAATGTATTACAAAATGCAATGAAAAAGTTAATACATTTTGAATATTTATTACAAAATGCACCATTATTACAAAATGCGGCTCAACATCCCTTGGCCAAAACTAAACAAAAAAGCAAGAGAAGCTCAATGGGTTTTTTGGATATACAGCATTAAAAGAGATGAACTTTAGAGGTTTCTGGTAAACAAAAGGCCATGACACCTGAGCCAATAGATGTATTGTGTAGTGATGGCGAATTTCTGAATGAATTATTCAAAAGAATAGATTCATTTAAGTGAACAAGTTGAACTGATTCACGAACACAACTGAATTAATTTGCTAATATTTAGTTTATTGTCACATAAACTAGTCAGCATCACTCATTAAGTCAGAGGCAGAACTACTGTATGATGCATCGAGCAGCAGCCGGTAGTTTCCACGGCATATCTGATTGTATCGCAAGACTAGTTGCCAGGGACAGATGGACTGAGCTGAGGGAGTCAACCGCTGGCCGAGAAGGAGTGGGTAGAAGCAGCACAGGGCCAAGTCGCTGAACTGATTCTAAACTGTTCGTGCATCAATGACTCGCTGAATCATTAATGAATCAATGACTTGCTAAATAATTCGGAATCAATTCACAACAGATGAATGAACCGAAAAGGATAGAGTTCGTAAAAATAACCGAACTTCCTATCACTAGTATTTTGAAGACCAAAGAAATGTGGGCTGATGGTTGTTATGAGTGAAACTAACATGTGAAACAAACAGGGAGACAAAGAAAGAGAAGAGACGTGATGATACGCATGTACAAAATTTAAAAGTGGACTCAAAAACCTGCCTGTGGACAGTGGTCATGATTAAAGAGTTATAGAAAGATTTCAGCTGTTGTTTTCTATGTCCTTCACCCCACTCCCTATCCACTAAAAGAAAAGCAGGCACTGGAACGGCTAATGAGAGTGAGCTGGCAGCTGAAGAAAATTATCCCTGTCTCTTAGACAAGATAGCAAAATAAGATGAGTGTTTTTTTTTTTTTCCCAAACAGTAATCACAGGATATATTATTGTAATTTGCGTGTTTTTAATCATATTATTCAAGAACACGCAATTTAAAATTCATGTATAAAGACTGCTCCACAGAGGTACTTTTAACAGTTTAAAACTTAATAAAAGTATTAAAAATATAACAATATGACAGACATTACTGTGCAAAAATCTTAGACTACTTTCAACTTTATTTCTCATTATGTTCTTTTGAGATAGAATAAAAAAAAAATATAGGAAATATATGTGCAATCTTCAAAGACGCACAAAGAAGTTAACTAAAAAAGTGTGACGCCTAACCTCTTAAAAAAAAGCAGCACAAACATTTAGAAACATCTATCGTGTTTAATGCGAACTATTAAAAAAAACAACAACAAAAAAAACAGAAAAGTAATGCAATAAATCTCAAATTTCATACTGCCTTAACAAAGCATTAAAAACATGTTAAAGTTGACTGGGAGAGTACACTGAATACTACCACTTTTATTTTTATTTAAACTGTCTTTTCTATGTAAGTGTTGTTTAAAATGCAAAAAGTTTTTATCCAGATTGTACCTTAATACAAAGACTGATAAATTCATAGTGTCGTAGTCAAGACTGGCTAGAATGAGACCAAGACAGAAAACTGGGCCTTGAGAACTACATCATTGGTGGACTGTGGAGAACCGTCATTGATTATTGACAAAATGTATACCATAAAATATGTTTTTTAAACAGATGCAGGGAACATAATAAATAATGATACAGTACTATGCTGTGATGATGCAGGTTTTGCACAGATCTTACAGAAACCATTATGTCCAAGACCAAGACAACACCGAGACCAAAGAGAGTCGAGTGCAAGGGTGCTTCCACGCCAACAGCACCAAACATTCCATTCGAACCAAAACCTCTTAGTTCAGTTTGTTTTCGTTGGTGTGAAAGTATCAATCGCACTCAGATCCGCACTACATCAAACAGACCAAGAACTCCAAACGGATCAGATGGTCTCAGTCCGGTGCAGTCCCGCTGGTGAGAAGGTGAAGTTGCGTCTGAAGTACGAACTATTCGAAATGCATCATGGGTGGCGACAACCATGTACATGAAAATAGCACATCTCCTCTGCCTGGAACGATACGTTAAACACCTTCAGTAACTCCAGTGCATCAGCGGATCATTCTCCAGATGCAACCATGACTCACTCTGGAATCGAATATTTTGCCAAAAATGGGCAATGCAGAGAACGTAATATACGTAGATCAGAGCAAATACCTATGTGCGAACATGTCGCTCCATAGTGAGTCGAAATTAGCGTTTATTGCTACCGGAAGATAAACGTTGGTGAAACGTCAATTGAACCAATTTTGGTTCATTTGCAGGTGTGAACGCAGACCACATTGAAGTCTATATGCCACAAAATAAACTATTTTATTACTTGGTGCAGACCAAATGATTGAACTAGCAGTGTAGACAAGACCAAGTGAGTTTAGTGTATGACAAGACAGACCACAAAAATTGGTCTCATGAACAACATCACTATAAATTCATACATGTGGTCATTACAACTTTACAAAATGAACATAATAATGTTGGCCCAAGACTTGTACAGCACTGTATTTAATATAAACCCATCTAACTACGTGGACTGTTAAACCATGTTTAAATGAGTTTGTCGCATGTCTAGAGGCTCTACTGATCCAATAACTACCATTTCTGAATCGAAAACATTGTTAGTTGTCTTCTTATTTTTCTTTTTAATTTTTTTCTATGTTGTATTTGTCTTGTTACGTTATCAATTATTGGCTTTTGAAAGATCAAATGTTTTTGTGCTTGACATATTCAAAATAAAATGACTAAACTAAACCTATGTTTGTCAGGATAATAAGATACTCATGTGAACAGACTTCATACACATTCACTCATAATATGTCAAAGTGAAAGTAAATTTTAGAGGATATTAGTCTTAGATACCTCTCATTCTTGCACAGTACACACAGAACAGTTCACCTAACAAACAGGTTTAGAGTTTAAGACCCTGCACACTAATGCTTATAATTATTCTGGCTGAGTAGATGTCCACTCAGGTTGAAAGTGGGTAGAGCAGTGCTTTGACCTGAGCAGCAATGTGGAGTCTGTTCATGCCCACAGTCCTGAGAAATTGTCTAATTACTCAAAAAAATTAAAGTTCAATATGTAAGTTTATGAGCTCCATGGATTTGTCGAAACTTTCAGATTCACCAAGTCTTTAAAAGGGTCATATTTTGCTAAACCCACCATTGTTAGTTGTTGGTTCATTTCTTTCTGTATGTGGACCCTCATACTTCATGCAGTTTGAATGTGAACCCTCCAGGTGCTGCAAAGCTCGAGTTAATTTTGGCAGAAAATCGAGTGGATTTCTACAAACCGTTTTCATTTTTCATTTGTTATGTCTGTAACTAGTTACATTATGACATAAGGTGAAGACTTCCAACAAAACATTTCTCTGAGTACGACAGCAGTAGTAAAAACTGAAAATATGTCAGAACTCTGAACTCTCTTACCTAAAATGTTCAGTTGTTGGTTGTTTTAATGAATGCGAGTGGCTGAACGGGACAAAGAAGCATGGTCAACAACTTGGAGAGAGTGGGGAAACAGAGTGGCTCATTTGCATTTAAAGGGCCAGTGCTCCAAATAACCTGGTGTCATTACTCAGAAATAAATTTTTAAAAATGGACCTGTGGAGTTGAATTAATGAAGAATTCTAACCCATAGCATTTACAGGTTATTTAGACCATCAGGAACATATTTTAATAACCATAATTATTAAAAAAAAAAAAACTAAAAACAAAACCTTAATATCACTCCTTTAAAAGACCTTTTTTATGCAATGCCAGCCAAATGACAACTTCTGTCAATATTAAAATGTGTTACTGTCAGAGGTGGTCAAAGTACTCACATTCTGTACATCATCTACTTAAGTAGAAAAATACTCTGGTAAAAGTAGAAGTCCTGATTCAAGTTCTTTACTTAAGTAAAAGTAAAAAAAGAAAAAAAAAAAGAAAAAAAAGCACAACTTCTCAATTGTAATAAAGTAAAACTCTTTTTTGCTATATTTTTAGATAAAAAAATATCTAAAAATAAAGCCTTTAAAAGTGAGTTACTGTGTAGATGATGAGTTTTATTGGGTCATGGTACTCAGTTTAGTGGGTATGGACAGGACAATTTGGAAAAATTAAAAGGTCATACAATTTTTATTCAAAAATAAATACATAAATTAAATTTCGAGATAAAAAAAGTCAAAATTATAAGAAAAACTTTCAGAATTGTTCGGAAAAAAGTCAGAATTATGAGAGAGAAGCCACAATTTCTCATTTACGACTTACATACTGTCACATTTGTCTAGTGTGAAAAAGTAATGAGTCTATTCTGAGAATGTAATGAGTATAAAGTACAGATATTTATTCAAAAATGTAGGGAGTAAAAGTAAAAAAGTTGCCAGAAAAATAAATACTCAAGTAAAGTACAGATACTTAAAAGAAACGTAGAGGAAGTACTTCTACTTAGTTACTTCCACCACTGGTTATAGTTATATTTATGGTTAAAAAAGACATTAGTCTGGTTGAGTCAGAGTCATCAGAAACAGGGAACAGCATCTTTATTAACATTCGAGCTGTATTGATTGTGCTTTTTCCCATATAACACTAACGATACTGCTTTTACTGTTAACATCTAATCACACAAACACAGTATACAAGTATTGTGTTTATATGTAAGGCCTTTGTGAAGGAGTGCTAATAGAAGAGCGTTGTCTAAACCCAATGTGACCTTTTGAGGAATTGTGTGAAGAAACAAAGTGTTTTTTCTGTCTTATGCATAACCATTTATACACCCAATTCATTGCAATTACAAAACAGCATCATCATTATGAAAGGCTGATATTTTCTTCCTGATGAGCAATGACACAACATTAAGTTTAAGGACTTTGTTATAAGATCGATTCCCCTTTGTTGGTTATTTATCCTGATAAATACTTGCTCTTAACTGTCTGCATTTGAAATATGCGTTCTCTATTTCACACAGTTAACAAGCAAAGCTGAGATTCTAATGAAACCATCTGTCTGAAATTATTAGCTGGCATGACTTCAACTTTCATACCTTAGAACATCTGTGCATTTGACTCAAAATATATCTGTCCATCTGTCCATCTCAATATCTGAGACTTTCAGCCCATTAGCAAAAATAGTCAAGCTTCTTTAGATGTTATCAAATGTCTTCATGTCATAACGGTTAGAAGGTTTGTGACAGATCTACACTAATTTATAGTTATTTGACATTGTATAAATGAAGACATGGACTGGGATAAATACATTGATTTCATTTCTAATGTTGTTTGAAGGAGTTACAGTATCCGTAGTACTATAACTAGGTTAAAATATTCAATCTTGACCTTTAAATATCAGTAGCGTGTTCAGAATCAAGAGCTTGGAAGTCATTGTAGATGCAAACTGAATATATTTACACCAATGGACCGCGGATTTATGACCACGGGAGGGAGTAATGAGGTACTCTGGCAGAAAACTAATTTCATGTGGCCTTTGACCAAAGCATCAGGATGTGCCCAGATGGGATACGAACCACTAAGAGACAACTTCTACACTGACAGAAAGTGACAGTGATAAGAGCGATAACCACAGTGGTTGTTTTCAGCACTAGACACAGCTCTAAATGAAAAGAATGGAGTTTTGATGCTGAAATGGCAGCATTTCTTCCAAACGATTGAGTTTTATTATGAGGCTTATGGAGGTATAAAGTTATTGTGTGATTTTATTAAGTGTATGACGCAGTCTATGTATATGTAGTCCTAAGTGTGTTTCAATGTGTGACGTGGTCCTGCTGATTGGAGTCACATCAAAGCAAAAAAAACCCCAAAAAAACAATGCAAAATATAAGGAAATCCTATTATTGCTGCATCTTGATGGATACTTACAGCTCTAAATTACAACTACATGCTACAATGGAAAAATGAGCACATGCACTGTCTTCTCTGCCAGCCCTGTAAGGGGGTAAGACCTGCCCTTTTCCACTTTGCAGTCCCTGCTATGCTCAGTCAAGTGTACATACACACACACATACATACATACACACACACACACACACACACACACTCTGCACACATGCAGAGTTTTGTCAAGGAGAGCAGTGTGTGACTCTTGAATCTCACCCAAACTCTTCAAAGTCACTGGAGTGTGTGCATGAAAAGAGTGCATGTGTGTGTCTACTGTATGTGTAACACTAAGGAACTGCCCAGGGGAAAAGTGCACATGAACAGTGAAAAGGGGCCAACTCAATAATGCAAATACTGGCTTATTAATGAATATTATACATAAATGAATAATGCTTTAACACTTGTGGCAGTAATAACATAAAAGCTCCTTTATATTTTTAGAAACACTGCTTCTGCCTCTCCAGATATTTCAATGATTTATTTTGGCTAACCAAAAAAATATGTAGGTTCATTAAATTATTTCCTTGTTTGATTTGTCAAATAGCAATGAGTCACACATTGTCATCACCCCCCACACATACATTATTAAGTAAGAGTTTCAAGTATGGACACACTGGCAACCACCCACTGATCTAAACTGTTTAGTAACTGGTGAACCACTAATCAGCTACTGATCTAAAAGGTGTAACACCTGTTGGTCCATTAACCCTAGTAATACATGTAATTCATTTGTGTAAAATACAGTTTGTTATCTTTTCATGGTCATCAGATATGACCCATGTGGATGTTCTACAACACATAGGTCACAACACTGATCACCAGTAAAACCTATAGAGTTGGATAAATTACAGTGGACGGAGACACTGACTGTTTATGTTCAGCCAATAAGACACAGAAAAAGTCACTTTTTCTTCATTTTTCACTATTTTTGATAGAGTAATCATCAAATTCTTTTTGAAACAGCCACAAATGTCACACTGGGTCATAAAACCCTCAAGGTTAATCTGCAGTTTTTTGAACCTCTAAATAATCAGTACACTAAATACAGGTATATACTTTATTTTCACTGAAATATGTATGTACAGTATATATAATGACTTAAGAAAGGTAAAATATGGAAGTTAAAAACTGTACTGGGCCTTTACAGTTTAAATGGGGTTATAACAATAGAATACTGGTGTTTTGTCGAGACCACATGTGTGTGTGTCCACCTGTTACTGTAACTGCTGTAACGGTTGTTTCTTGCATTATTTAGAACTGCAGGCTCTACCCAGACATGCTGCTTTTTCACTGATGGATTCACCTCAACTGACTTCAACTTCACTCAACCTGCTGCTTTTCCACTTGCCTGGCCAGCCATCCAACTTTCTCAAAGAGAAATCCCTCTGGAATTGTGGGCCTTGAATCCAAATATGAGCTAACAGGTGCCGCCTGAACCAATCACAGATAAGACAGACGTGGCATAATTATGCAACGAGCTGATCCCTAATGTTAACAAAACTTAATCTCATTTGCATTAAAATTCTCTTGTGCAAAAATCCCACCTCTGCAAATACTTCTTTTGCAATATCGCAACTTGGCAGCCAAATGTAATAATGTGTAAGATTCTTGTGTACCATGTGAATCTGTTTGTATTTGTTTTTAGAAAACTTACATTTTATACATATTCTATATTTATTTTAAATCACTGCAAATGTACTTTCTGCTTAGATATTAGGACCAGCACCAGCTTTCTATTCTATTCTATTCTCAGCATGTTTCCATCATGGTGCACAGGGATGGTGGTTGAGTAAAAACTTTGGTGAATTATTACGGTCACTTTTGTCACACAAATTTGAGAATGCAGAGTGTGATCTGTAATTCAACAACAGCTGTAAAGAGACTTGTGAACCTGGAAATAACTTTGACTCATGACAAAAAGAAGTCTTAAGATGCATGTATGTGTGTGCGTTTGAAAATCAGCAAGTGATTTGGAATAATTTCGCATCGGATGTCATCTTTCCATGTCTGGACATACATCTACTCTCACTGTCTTTGCCCTTTGGTGACGATGAAATTAACTTTTGATTCATTAAATAAGATCCCAAAATGACACCTGGAATTCTATTTGATGAAGAATAAGAAGGTGATCTTCAGTTGGAAAACAACAACAATCCAATGAGCTGAGGTTTTGCAAAGAAAGAACCCAGAGTATTGAATATACTGCGTTCAGATTTGCAGGGGAAAGTCAATGCTCAACAACAGTATAAAGTGTCAAGTATGTTCGGGCACATTATTTCCCACCAAAAAAAAAAAGATGGAATATTGGGTGTCTATGTTCACTGGAAACACCATATTTAACTCAATAAAAAAAAATTCTCTTTTCAAGCTCTACTTTATGACTTTTTCCTGTGTGATTTATTACCAAAACATTTCATTACTTATCTGTGTAAATCCTCATTTATCCAGGTTTATTCTGAGGTATTTTCGAAATTCAACTAGACTGGAACTGTTCTTGAAAATGTGACTGATGAAGTCTCTTAGAAGAAAGATGAAATGTTTTCCAGAACAAAATCAGACCGATCACCCACCCACCCACCCGTCTGGAGCCTCAACCATGATGTGAAAAGTACTACGCTCAGACATCAAGTGTTAATGCACAGTTCAGATTTTGCTCATTCGTATTACACAGTAAATGCGAATTCCATCAGTTTTGAGTATAAACTAAATGTGACCCAGAAATGACCCACATGTGCAAAAGGGGTCCTGACTTAATACGTGCCCATTCAAGTATGCACTGTGATCACAGGAAGTAAGAGAAGAGTCCTGGGATGTATAATTTTGACATTGATATTCAAATTAGATAAATGCGACCCGACCGTTCAGACTGAAGTCGCATTATAAAATTATAAAAAAAATGAAAAATAAAAAAATAAAATATTGGACATGTATTGGATTTAGGACCATATATGAAAGTGGCCTGGGTTGGACTTTAAAAAAATGGATTTTTGCTGTTCAAAATGCCTTCTTGTCTTCCAAACAGATCAGATACAGGCCACATATTGGCAGAAAAAAACCCATTGGATTCCAGCTGCATTTGCCTGCAGTCTGAACAGAACCAGTGTGATATGTGTGTTAAATGTCTTTACCCCCACCCAAGCAAAGTGGGGATGTTAATGTGATGCTTCTGTGACTTGTTTGGTTGTGATTTCATCTAACAGCATGAGGAACAAATGGCAGATGGAACAAAATCCATTTTCATTTTGTTGTCACTTAACATCTGTTTTTCCCTAATTCACCTATCGGAGGAATGTGAGGCTTTTCTGTCCCGAATGTGAATACCTCATTTTTGTACTGATTGGATTTAGGACCAATCTGTGGGCAACCATGGCTCAGTTAGTAGAGCAGGTTGTCCAATAACTGAAGGGTTGGCGGTTCTAATCCCACTCTGTGTTGTGTCCTTGGGCAAGACACTTAACTGTCCTTGCCTCCAGTGCTCACACTGGTGTATGGAGGTGTATGAATATTTGGTGGTGGTCAGAGGCAGCCACACTTCTGTCAGTCTGTCCCAAGGCAACTATGCCAACATATGTAGTTTACCACCACCAGAGGGAGCATGTGAGAGTGAATGAAAAATGGATCTCCTGTGTGCTTTGAGTATGTGTGTACATAATAAAGAGCTATATACATCTAATTCTATTATTATTATTAGTAGTAGTAGTAGTTGTAGTAGGACCACATATGAAAGTAGCCTGGGTTGGATATGAAAAAAAAAATCTGATTTGTGCTGTTCAAACTGTCTTTAACAGATCAAAAACAGGTCACATATGGGGGTGGGGCAGATTTGGGCTATATCTGCCTGCAGTCTGAATGTAGCCCATGTTTCTGTGAATCAAATAGGCAGTGATGAATGCAGATCTGTGAATGCAGTTAATAAGCCGAGTTAGTGAGTATGATGTGTGAGCCAATCTTATTTCGAAAGTATACTGATACAAACAACAGATGGTTCTATATAAACCACACAGATGGATTCGTATAAACCATTCCTTTGGTCTAAAACTGAGAACCTACGCTGTAGTATATTGAAAATTTGACTTGTTAGAGGCTTAAACCACCTCATTTGGAGTGGCTGTGACTCAGTTGGTAGGGCGGGTCATCCAATAACCGACGGGTTGGCAGTTCAAATCTTGCTCTGTCTTAGTCTGTTGTGTCCTTGGGCAAGACACTTTACCTTCCTTACGGTCACTCACACTGGTGTATGAATCTATACAATTTGGTGGTGGCCAGAGCAGGTGGATACAAATGTAGTTTACCACCACCAGAGTGAGAATGTGAGAGTAAATGAATCATGGGTCACTAACGTAAAGCATTTTTGAATGGCTAAAAAAGCACTATATAAATCCAATCCATTATTATTTTTCTGTTTTGATGAATTTGATGCCCCCCTTACATGTTTTTTTTTCCAGTGCAAACTTACAGCAATTCTGTGGGTTTCGGTTGTTGCGGGTCAGAACCTTCTGGTTTGCAGTGCGAAACAGTCTGGTCCAGTTGAGGGTGTTATAATAGCAAAGCTTGCGGTTGTCTGCGATGTGGACATTCCCGGCGCTTATCTCTCTCAAAGACTGGAGCTGCAGTGATGAAATGCCTTGCTGCTTTAACACCAGCAGGGAGATGCCACTGAGGGGGAGGAAAGGAAAGGAGGGGGGAGGAAGAAATGGGTTGTCAAGAAGGGAAAGAAAAAAAAGTTTGAGAGGAAAGAGAAGTGAGCGGATTAGGTGGGAAAGTGACTGGAAAATAAAGAAACAGTTGGATATTTAGTGAAACATGAAGGGCATCTAGTGACACATACTGTACTTTAAACTGGCTTACATCTGCTGCTACAAATCTGGATCATTCAAAGTCAGCGACTATTAATACGTCCTTTTATGCAAAAACAACCCACCCCCAATAAATCACCAAATTTGAAAATAAAAATTAATTAAAAAAATATTGAAACTATATATGAACCCAAAACATGTTATGAAAAGCTGTTTACCTTATTTATTAAGAGAAATAAATTCATTAGATATACAGTTGCAAATTATTAGACCATCGAAAGTCATCAAAAACAGTAGTTATGCAATCATGTACTAACTCCTGTGTGTATCATGTGACTAAAACAGACAGAAAAGAAAACATGGAATGAAAAAAGCACTCATTTTGTCAGTACAATGCCATGTAAAAACTGAAGTGAGTTTGGTTATCATGAAGAAAAACATGGAAAATGTCAAGATATCAGCTCTGAAATTAAACTACTATGATGTTGTTATAATATTTGTACAAAGAAATAAACTTTTATTTGTTGTACCAAGCATTAGAATGAACAACAAATTGAAGAAAACAAGGAGTGGTCTAATATTTTTTTCTGGGACTGCATAATTGTCAGTCTATGATTTACAACATAACTGCTAATGATTCAAATCCCATAACCTTTATTAAAATCTGTTCTCCACCAATCAGTGTTACATAGTTTTTGTCAAAAAATATTTCAAAATTAAATAATAAATGTACAAATTAATTAATTTAGTATTTTCTGGTGTAGATTTCAAAATTAAAATTTAAGCTTTTTGTGATGTAGAAATATTTTTAAATTTTTTATTAATGAAATTAATTAATGAAATAGGGTAAAAATTCAACGGGGTGGCTCAGTGTTCAAATCTAGAATACTAACCCACAGGTTCCAGTTCTTTATAGAAAAGTGACCCAGGCGTCAGATTTCTTTAAGACACGTTAACATTAATGCTGAAGTACTGTAACATATTGTAATATTCATGTCTAACTTGTAGTGCAAGTGGATGGTACATAACAGTTGTAAAACAGTAGAATCACGATGGTAACAGATATGCAGCCAATTTGTTGACTTAGTTCACTATTTCGCACTTGAAAAGTACAAGTCGTATGTGACAGCAGCTTCATCAGATGGTGCCACCGACTTGTGAATGACATAAATAGAGAGCATATTTAGAAGAAAAGGGACAACTTATTGGAAATGAAACCATTTCTTTTTTGGCTCTACTTTTTGTACCAATGCTCATCCTTGTATTTAGAGCGTCAGAAAAGAGTCACTTGAGGAAAAAAAAGCACCTGAATGTAAATGTCATATAAATGTATTTGGACGAGCTAACTTCGTCTTTGTAAATGTGATTGTGTCATTTGTCACACTTACTATTTTCTTACATAATGAATGCATCAAGCTTTTAAACTGCACGTGCAAAATCCGAATATCCACCAGTGAACAAAAACATCGACTGATCTAAATTGTTTAATAACTTTAGATTCACTAATTATATCAATACATGCAACTAGTTGGTGCAAAATTCAGATTTTCATTGTAACACATATATATAGAAGCTGTAGCTGCCATTAACGTACAAAAATAACTGGATAATTCATTTATTTTAATCAAGCCACTGCGTTTTAGTATGTTTAGTTGTATCTTTTTAACATTATTATTGGATGTATTATACTTATTATATGTATTACACTACTAGCTGTGTATGTGATACACGTGTGACCTAAGCACTTTACTGGAGCAGCTTTCAATCTCGTTGGATTTTATATAAAATGACAATAAAGGCATTCAATTCAATTCAATATATGACCCAGTTGGGGGTCAGAGCTGCTGTAGTGAACATAAAAACACTGTCATCTACTACAACAGTTATTCAGCAGCAAAACCCATAGAGATGGATGAATTATAATGAATGTAGACACAAGGTTGATGATCAGCTAATGATAGATTTGCCTGAAAAGGGCATTTTTTTCCCATCTTTCTCTATTTTTGATATAATAATCCTCAACTTTACTCAGAGCTTTTATGAACATCTACATGATTAATAAATGCACCCTCCCCACACACACACAAAAAAACCCACAAAATACAGGGGATAATATCATGGTAAATTATGATAAACCGCTTAAGGATTGTTAAATATATAGAAATTTTCATTTTGGAACAGTCAGAAATGTCACACTGGTTGCTTTTGGGTTAAATATGATCAATTAAAACACTGCATTGGTTCTCAGTCATCTCTTCATTCATCACCATCATCTTCTACAACAGTGATTCACCAGTAAAATCCTTGGAGTTGGATTAATGACAGTGGATAGAAATGTTTTGTTTATTTATAAAAAATAAATGCTTTGTTCATATTAACCTAATCGTAGAATTGACTGAAAAAGTTATGTTTCCTACAGCTTTTTTTGGTTTTGTTATAATAACCCTCAAATGTAATATTAACCCATTGATGCATGAATTATGAGAACCTTAGTCAATATTTTTTTTTCCTAAGTGTTTTTATTAAAGCAATGTGACTGAAATATTTTTATGAACCTACAGTATTTTTTATGGAGTTACAAAAATGTCCACTCAGCTGAACAACATGATTAAACCAAAGAAACATGTATTTAAAATGCAGTATCAGAACACTATGAAATAAAACAGTTTTAATGCAGTTTTTGTTTAAGACGAGACTGTTAATTACAGTCTAATAACAACAAGAAATTGATTTACATGTTAATATGTTAGTGCAGACCAGGTATTAAGAACAGACCAGTTACAGTAATGATATGAACTGACTGATATGAAACTAAAACAACAAAACCCATGAATACTGGAGTGACCAGTATGCATCAAAGGGTTAAAAAGAACATAACCTGTGAAGTAAATGTAGGAAAATATATGAAATTCAGTGAAAAAAAACGCAAAGTGCGGAGGGTAACATAATAAATCATGATAAATCACGTAAGAAAGGTTAAATATAAAGAAAAAGTATGTTTGACTCCCTGATGAAGGCTTGGATGCCAAAACATGTTGGGGTCTTTTATAGGCTTTTATAGGTTTTTGTAACCAAGCCATTGTAATAAAGACTTTTTAAATGTTCACATATAAGAGAGTGCCCTGGAATTTTCTCTTTTTTTGTCTGACTCTTAGTTTTTCCATCCAAAGAGCACTTCTAATTATTACTTATTGTGAGTCCAGGTAGCGCTCCTGTAACAAACTTTTTTGGATAAAGAAAAAGTATTTGGAAACTGTCATAAAAGTAACACTGGGTCTTTATGGGTTAATGTTGTATGTTTTTCCAAGTCTAACAGGTTAGATTTGGATTGAGTGGTACATACTTGTACACATATGCAATTATGTTCAGAAAATGTGGGATTAATTTGCAGGAATACCATCATTCCACACATCGACTGTGAAGTCATGTTGTGTTTTGCTATAACCACAGGTTTGTCGTGTCACCATGTTATTTTCACCTTAATTGTCTTTAATTCTTTAGCCTTTTTCAACCCCCGGTCTTTCTCATAAATCCCACTTGCACAGTTAAACATGACAGGAAGCCAGTGGGGTGTCAAAGCCACTGTAAGTACGAGGGACGAAGTATAGGGCAAGAGTGGGTGGCAGGGGGTAATTTGTAGCACTACCTGCTGTTTCCATTTGCAGGTGGATGACACAGGAACTTACACACATGTGCGCACACACACGGTTCACACTGTGCCATAGGCTGCACAGACAAATCTAAATGTCAAAGCAAATTTTGTAGCACTTTGGGGAGAAAAAAAAACTAAACAAAAGAGTAAAATAAAAAATAAATAAATAAATAAATAAAACAATTTCAGACCGTCTGCTTGGTTTAAAAATCTGAGCTCTTAAATGTCACAACATGGAGAGCATCTTCTCTTCACTGCGTTTGCATGATAACAAATACATGTCACAGATTTGTTCATTTTACAACCAGGAAAGGTTCATTATCTGGTTTAGAATGTTGCTAAACATCAGATTAACCTATTCTACATAATACTGTACACTGTTGTGTAGAAAGTTGGAAGAAAATTTTTTTCCTCTTCTTGTGAAATGACTGTGACAATGTGATTCATTCTTGTGTGTTGGGAAAATGACAAATAATACGAGGTATAAATATTAAAGTTAGGTTTTATCATGTTACAGTAAATCGCCTTAGAGAGTCTGTGCTCAGAAGTCAAGTTAGCACAATTTGAGATTACCCCAGACCCCTGAGGGGGATGGGGCAATAGTAGAGTAAGGACAACAATGGGACCCAGCCCTTCAGGAGGGATGGAAGATTCCAAGAGGGGGGGGTCGACAACAAATCGATTCACATATGTATCAGGATTTTTAGTTTTCCGAGTTTTAAATTGATTGTTTTGTTAAAAAATGTATTTTTTCCTATATCTAAATGATTCATTTTAGCCGGGTGGAAAAAAATGGCTGCTTATAAAGACCGTAGACGACTGTATGAGTCACTCAGATGAATAATACGCATCGTGGAATACACAGAAATCTCACTGAAGGAACACAGATGACAGCTAGCTTATTATTGTATTAGCTTCAACAACACACCAGCGTTAAGTAAGAGATAAAGTATTACCCATGTGTTACTATCAGAAAAGTATTTCCCGGCGGGGCTGAACAGCTGTGTAGTGACTTTACCGTCACTATATTATAACTTTATTCTCAAAATATTATGGCTTTATTTTCATAGGGATGTTTTTATTTTTCGTATATGGCCCAAAAACACTGCCATAGCCTCCAGAATAAAAGTAGTTCAACTTTACAAACTTGGAATCACTATTAAACAAAAAGTCCAAACTGTTAGTTGGTTGTAGTTCCTAAGATACAGTTTTGAATCAAAAAGTGAAACTCAGAGAATTAATGAGAGAATGGGTTTTATTCAAAAGGTCTCAGAGCTACAGATCTAACTCCAAACAGTGTCTACACATTATAAAACATTCACTTTACAGCTTATTTCTAATGGAACATTTATAAATATATTGTATAACTGTACTTAACTGACATATAACCAGCACTTTTGTGTTTTTTTCTGATTCAGTTTATAAAAGTGTATGTAATTTAGTACATTTAATGTCTGAAGCAGATACGTGTAAAGCAGTGTAATCATTATACCTGGTCAAATATGGATTAACAAGGTGTATAAACAAGAAAAAAAAGAGGAATGT
This sequence comes from Siphamia tubifer, assembly GCA_020466265.1. NCBI lineage: Eukaryota > Metazoa > Chordata > Actinopteri > Kurtiformes > Apogonidae > Siphamia > Siphamia tubifer. The sequence continues at coordinate 42,097,028 of CM035803.1, read as the reverse complement.
GTCTAAAGATATATATATTGTATAGCTTTACGGGCAACAGAATAGTATAATGATAATAAATATAGAGCAGGAGTCCTGATATTTGAGTATTCAACACATAATTACTTGTAAAAGCAGTATAATTACGCTGGAGTTAAATAGGTATGATTTTACATTGTGCAATTACACCACCCAATTACACTGTCATTAAATTAAACCAACCTCCTCCACACAACTCCCATCCAAACCTCTCCCTGTGCACTATTGCCCCCACCCAAAAAAACATTATCAAATCAAATTGTCACGTCACCTTTACTTTGCTAAATATTGGCGAATTGTTAAGAGCTGGATACTTCTATATCAAACTGGGTTAATTTTGTTACCTGGTACTTTTTCAGCATTTTGGACCCAATAATAATAATAATTAAAAATGTATATATATATATATATATATATATATATATATATATATACACCCCACCCACTTTGGGGGTGGGTTATTTTTATATATATACTGTATATAATACCATTTTAGATGTGGATGTTTGTATACAAATAATAAAAAAAAATAACCAACATGTTTCATCTGAATAATAGTTTGTTTTTTTATCTCAGAAAATATGTATTTTCAGCAGAAACTTCCAAACTTGCATCATACCATTAGTTTACATGTGGTTTGAATTCCATAGAAGCACACAGTTATGATCATAGTTACAGCTGTTTAATTGTGTGGTAGGTACCTGTACAGTGATCTTCCCCCAATAGTTACCAGGTTGGAGAAAACACTCAAGTCTGTCATGTTGTCGGGCCACGACTGGATGTTTAGATAACCTAAATGGACATGCACACAAACACAGTCATCATTAGATTCAGCTGTCAGTCATAGTGTCCGTTGCACACAGCCAAGACTAAAATATGAGTGTGTTGCCATTTCTGGAATTATCCACTTTCTGGGATCACAGTAACTGAACCACCTGAGCCTCAGCTGAAAGCAGCCAAGCTCTTCTAAACCAGAAAATTGTATAGGCGCAGCACCTCCAGGGGAAAGTTTAGTGTCAGTTATGATGAATATTAAGTCTGATATATCAATATTTTTGCATTCCTTTATCTGCCTCTCCGCTGTTAAATCATTTAGAAGATTAAATGAATAGCTGAGAAGATGGCTGTGGCTCACTGAGGACTTTCAATAATGGATTTAGAAATATGAAATATTTACTTGGGAAAGGGTAGGGGGTACAATCCCCAAGCCAACAGCGGAGGACAAACAAAATAGATGAGCGATGAAAAATGCACATTGTGAGGAGGAGTACAGGTGATAAGGTGACGAAGACGCTACAAGTCTGGGTAATTATGATTATAAAGACAAGCAAAATGTCACAAATGACTTTAGCATTAAAAGGAAAGACACAGGGCCACCGATACGAGAACATTGCGCCGCTGCCGCCCTGAATACTGCCCTCATGACAACAGACGGATGATGGAGATTTGTGGGTGTGATAAGACACAGCGGTGGGTTTTTATAACAAGTGAACAGTATTCAACTCTGTTATACTAAGTGTGCATTTTCTTCTCCCAGGATTCACAAGGGTGTTTATGCAGAAAGGAACTAACGAGAAGAAACCTATTGACAAGAGACCAATAACCTTCAGCAGCAGTTTTATCAATTTACAGACATCATTTTGTTTGTTACATCAATCCCAGCTGAGCATCTGTAGGGTCTGAGTGAATGCTTATTAAGCCGGGGGGGGGAAAGAAAATACTCATAATTATGAACATACCTGCAAACTCATGAGGGTTAAAAAAGGTGACAAACTAATCGTTGCCCCCCCCCCGCGGGTGCTACCAAACAAAAGACTATATTTCAGTTAATAAATCATGCACTTTTTATTTTTGCAATTTTGAGAGAATTACTTTCATTACTCAAACTATGAACAAAACTGCACAGAAACTGAACATAAATTCATTGATTGTTCTAGGTCTTTTTTCATCCTCAGAAACCCTCAAATTGGCGTCGTGGTGAACAGCTCTAATTAAATCATGAAAAGTATGTGAAATTTGTTTAAACCGGGCCGTAGGTTTAATGTAGTCCGCCATGTTTTTTGGACCCCGCATCTCCCCCCGTTGCAGCCCGGGCGCACGGCGAAATCCTCCCCGTGTTCCCCGCACCGCCTGTGCATAAGTCCGGATGAGGGGTTGGGGGCGACCGGTGGGGATAATCCTCCGGGGTGGCACTGGCTCAAGGTTGGGGTTATAGTGGTTGCGGACCCCAGCGTTGTGAAACCCCGGAGCCCTAAATGCACTGTCCGTCCCCCGGAGAAAATCATCCCCACCGCGGCGTCCCGCTTCCCACTCCCCGGGCGCGAAGCGACCTGGCCGTCGTCCCCTGCGGACCACCGTCCAGACCTCTCCGTCCGTAAAATTCTGCATTTTATTTTATATATGTATGTGTCTGTGTGTCCCGTGTTGTGTGTGTGTTCTGTAGTGTGTGTGCGCGTGCGTATTTTAATTTTAACAAAGAAAAGAGAGACAAAAAGAAAAGAAAAAGAAGCTAGCTAACACGGAAATCTCCGCCGAAGCCAGGCGGAAAACTCCCGTGAAAGTCAAATAAAAATAAAAAAGTGGACGACGTTTCGACCTAAATAGGTCTTCTTCAGGTCCAAATAAATAAAAACCAGAAAAAGGAAAGGGTTTTGTGGTGGTTTTCGACCAAAATAAAGTGTGAAAAAAAAATTCGGTCAGCGAATAGATTTGACGGAACAGAATTTTCATTTTTGACGGATTAAATAAATAAATAAAAAAATTAAATAAAAAACTTTATGCGTATTTTGCAGTGATTAATCGTAGCAGCGTAGTTTGGTGTCAAAATGCGTAAAGGTCGGCAGATATGCAATCTATCGCACTCAGTTATGACATAAAACCAACAAAAATGTTTCTGGATTTACCTCAGCACACGTTGCAGTCAGCACAGCAAAAAAAAAAAATCTTCACAGCGCAGTTGTTCAGGTACTCCAAATCCGAGGCCGCGACAGTGAACGTGACAGTTTCGTTTGTTTGGAATGTGAAAGTTTCATACTCGCGCGTTAACGTTACGAGATCTCGCACGCGACTAGGTTTTAACTTTGTAACTGGCAGTCATGGAATGACCATTGAGAGTGTATGATGTATGTACTGTAGGCTATCTCAGTGGGAACGACAGGCAGAGTGAGACAGACCAACATTATAGAATATAGCTCTGTAGTCTGTCTCTGCCTGCCTACTCCCCCCCCCCCCCCCCCCCAAAAAAAAACTCTTCGGATCTACACGATTCACGTAAGTGACCTATTTCGGGATCAAAACGGCGAATTTCGCCGAAAGGTGACTAGTTTGCAGGTATGTATGAAGAATCACTCACTATGATTCAAGCAAAAGTGTGGAATTCATAAGAAGCACATCAAAATAAATCAATACTAGAGTTGTGGCCAAATATAATTGGAAGAAAAGCAAATTTAGCATCAATACGAGAAGAGCGTGCCAGTATGTCTCAGCCAAGGCCCAAAAATCACCTCTTCTACAATATTATCAAACCAGGTACATATCATACATGTCAGTATGAGCCTTGTTTTTACAGTTAGAGTACTGGCTCTTCCTATACATTACAGCAGGGGTGTACAAAATCCAGTCCTCGAGGGCCAGAGTCCTACATGTTTTAGATATTTCCCCTCTTCCACATAATTCAGTTTAACTCTTGAAACTTTAGCTGTTCCACATTAAAAAGAATTAAAATAAGCAACAACAACAACATCAATAAAATGAACAAAGATGAATAATAAACTGACAAAATAATTAGTAACGTGAACAAAGAAAGACACAAAGTTTTTGTTCATTTTGTTGCTCATTGTATATTTTTGTTAAGTGTTCCACAGACAAACAGGACACACTACAGACAGAGATTTGCTGAATTATAGGTAGATGTTGAATACTACTGTTGTCACAAAGCATTTTACCAATTGTGGAATCAATAAAGTACTTTTATTTTACTCTAGTAAATGGTGCTAAATGTCACCTGAAATGTTTGAAAACATTTCAGGTGACATTCGTAAGGATATTTAATATTATAACCATGAATTAGCAAATTACAACACCAATACACAAGTGCTACAACTACCAAAACTCTTACTTTTGAAGATAAAATAAAAACTGTTTGAACTGCAACAGCTCAGATGTGTTTACAGCTGCTCTACAGAGTTGTGTAACTGAATACATTCAAATATATATCTGATAGAAGATCCAAATTCATTCAGGTCATCTCTACTGCCACAACTGTCAAATCTGCATCTGCTGCACAAAAAAAAACCAAAAAACATTTGTAACCATTCCTGCATCTGAAGTGAACTTCAGAAAAGCTGCAAAAACAAAAGTATGAATTATTCATGTTTCCACAAACCGGTTTGGAGAAAATGATTCAGGCCCAGCTGTTGGTGTCAGAAGGTGCTGTTGTAGGGTACATTACACGTGGTTCAAATAAGTGGAGTAGAAAAATAAATTAACTCTGTGGATGTTTTTCATCTAAAATTAGTGTGATGTTTTACAAAACAACCATGCCCCAGTGCCTCCATTCTAACGGCCCTTCCCTCCACCAGTGCCTTCCAGTTGCAACACTTCCAGAAACTGTTGTAAAAAACAAACAAACAAACAAACAAAAAAAACAACATGAATGTCCCATCAGTTAAATTCTGACACTTAAAGAAATGTAAAAGGCAATTAACTGCATGTTTATAACTGTTTTGCAAAGCATTTGACTGTCATGATGATACTGTTTTTTGGACTTTGTGACATAAGTAGCAGTATTTTGTATTGAAATACGTTTTAAACATCTTTGTACTTGGCGAAGTTGTTTCAATCCTTGTCTTTTCATTGTCTACAGGAGGATGAAAAAGCAATAAGGATGTGTTGACACAAAGTTTGCACACTGTTCCAGTTTTTATCCCACAAAAGATCATTGATATTTACTTAAATTATCTGAAAAAGCCAAAAAGCACAAAACATCCTCGGTTTCACTTTTTACAGAACATTACCGCTCAGCAGGGTGGATGTTCACATGATTATGGTTATTGTTCTTATGGAAAAGCCCTTTTGCCTGAGGCTCCCTAGTGTTTAAGAAAGTCAAAAACAATTATAGACTTATAGACTCAGCTCCTTTTTTATGGATCTGCTTCAAGGTTTAAGGGAGGTGTCCTTGGCTTATGTCTTCTTCTTTTGCCAAAATCCATGAAAATTGCTCCATGTTTTGTATAATCTCTCTGACAAAGACAAACAGGAGAGATCACATAAGCCCCATAGATGCAGAAATAAATGTTTGCAACAATACATGGAAATGTATTTCTTCTTGTTGTACAATTTCACTGACAATGGCTGTCATTACATAAAGTAAATGCTTCCAAACCTTCTGTGTGTACTCTGTAATAGTTGGTTATTTTAAGAAATAAAATGCAGATAAAGTGCAGTGTCTACAAAAGGTAAATTAAATTCACTATTGTTACGTTAGAGGGTGGAAAGTTGAAGAGGGATTATTATATGAAGTGGTTATTGACACAGTACTATGGCATGGAATATTTGTTTGTCTTTTAGCACAGAGCCAATCAGCACCCTCATTATATCATATCTAGACTGGTAATTTGTTACACCCTGAAATGTCAAGGTAATCAAATAGCAAATAGGTCAGACCTGAATACAGTGCAGATTTAGCTCAAACCGCGTGCGTTGGGGTGCTCGTTACCAAAGGCATGGCTAGGTAAATCCAACATTGATATAAATCAGCCACCAGAACAATGTGCAAAAAGCAGAATTTAGAGCAGAGCACTCAATACAGAACTAAAGAGTCACATGGCACATCCAACGTGTAGCTCCGCCCACCTTTTCTTGTCTCACTGACTGCAAAAAACACCATAAAACAACATATAGAGCATTTAGAACAATACACTAATTTATATTCTATGTTGAATGTACTGTGAGCTGCTTCTAGAAGTAGCAGTGATACACAGTCTGTTGTGTTGACGTACATGTCAACTTAACCTTGTATCAATCTTTCAGTGCAGCTTCCTATTCAAGGTAATGGAACAAGCTGCTGCCTGTTGCATACCTGCTTCTGCTACCGTAATACTAGGTGACATATACTGTACACTACACCTGACAAGATGCAGATAGTTCAGATTTTCTGAAGATAACAAGTGCAGAGCAACAGAAAAATGACACAAATTAATTTGCTTCCATTGGATGTTGTTGAGTAGGAGTCTACAGCAAAGGAGTATTGCTCCTGTTTTTCAGCCAAACCTATGATTGTGTAACATTTAAATGCATTGTTTTGTATATGCACTAATGTGGAAATGTCTACCTCTTCCTCCTTGCAGTAGATTTTAGTTAATTTGGCTGTATTTATATATTTTTTTTATTGTCTCCTGGGATTTTAAACAGTTCTTGTGGGGTTCTTATATACATTTTTATGCACTTTTATAAATATAGTTGGTTTTTTTACGTGTGTGTGTAGATTTTTAGCTGCTTATATATAGTGTTGTGTTATTGTTTTTATGTGATTTGATTCTGGGAGTAATTACACAAAATTTCCTGGCCTCCTACACAAATGGCAAATAAACTTCTATTCTATTCATTAAACTGGACGTTGTAATTAAATCATACAAGATAAACAAAGAGAAAAGAGGCATTACAGGCAAGATATGCTGACATTAAGAATAATATCACATGTCAGATAGTACGCTATTATGGAGACTGATATTCATCTACAATGATAACAATCAATACATTTAAATGAACTTAGAAATTCGACTTATTGCCTTACTCAGATTAAGAGCTTAACTGGAGTTTCCCAGAAGTATGAGTTCACGTACACTGGAGAAATTAGAATTATTGAGTGAGGAACGTTAGACTAGGTGTATGGGAGTAGGTGTGTCACTACACCACACGCCCTTTCACGTTAGCATATTTCTGGTTAGCGCCATAGAAGAAGAACAATAACTGAACAAAAGCGGCATATTTGAAGCAGACATTAATGGTAAAAAGGCAAAATATGTTTGACCTAATGAAAAGTCAATGAGGGGAAAAAAAAAAAAAAAACACGTCCATTTAGCCGTGTTTTAATTTAGATATTTTCAATTCTTCTTCTCACCTATACGAACAGGTGGTTCTGAGCAAAAAAAAAAAAAAAGGAAAAGATCACAGAGCAGGGGTTCATGCTCATCAGAGAGCTGCTTCAGTGACACACCAATGCACACAGCAAATTATAGCATGAATCCACTTAGAGGGAAAGGCCACGAGCTCACCAGCAAAGGTTAAGAGAGGTTTAGTTGTGCTGATTACATTCCAAGTAACAATGCTAAGAAACCCACGTACGCTGGAGTCTGTTGGTTCTTCACCTACTCTATAGGAGTGACCTGACCTGTGATGTGTCCCTAAAGATGCTGGAAATGAACAGTCAGAGCAGAAAAAAAAAGAATCGAAGAGGGAAGGATGGGTGTGCTGGCGTGCAGAATAAGTCCTCCTACACATCTCATTTGAAAGCTGCAGCATTGCTACTGATGACCTGAGGGTCACGGAGGCAGGTTGGCTGCACGTTCTCTTGACAGCTCAGAAAGATGACAAGCTGGGCTGACACACATCCCTGAGTTTGTGGCGTTTGGCTGTTGGTTTAAGTCCCCACGTCTCCAGCTATGTATAGAAATCCATTTCCAAAAGACAAAAGAAAACAAAGCAACCAAAGACAAACAAGGAAAATCCTAAATTATTTGCTTTTATTCTTCTTGTTCTTCCTGCATTCGAACAGTTTGAATTTTTTTTTTTTTCTATTAAGGGTGTTTTCTAAAAATCAGAATTTGAGGACTAAAAACAAACATGAGGCTGAAGACAAAGACCAAAAGAGAAATAGGTTCAGTCTAAATCTCTTCTCCCCATCAACGAGTAGGAGACAAACACGCCACTGACTTTGTGAATCTCCGCCATAATTCAAAAATGTCAAGAACAATATTTCAACAGTAATTTTTCCTCATTTCATGAAGCATTGTCACACTGGAGATACAAGGTTTCTCTCTGACGGGACTGTCAAATATCTAGGTGAGAAGGATGACAGTGTACATCGAGCTCAGAGGTGGTAGCGGCATAGAGGAGCGTGAGGATTAACGATGCGCACCACATGTTCTGGATCTTTTCTTCATGGTGCGTGAAGGGAGTGTTGGGACTGAGGGACTCAAGGCTAGGGACTCCCCAAGGGACAGGCAGCAAAGAGATGCAGGAGATTGAGAGACTCATATAATATTCATCTTATGCTGGAATGTCTGTCCTTGGTGTGGACAGTCTCAGGGGAACAGGGTGAGGGAGACTTAAACAAACACCAACACACATGCAAGCACAATATGTAGGCACATTATATAAAAGCTTGTCAAATATGTAAGATCTAGTACACCATATTTACTTATTCATTTGCTTATACCCAGAAATGTGTGTCTTACAAATTCACAAAGTGACTATGACTCACCTGTGATCTCACGAACAGTGTGAAATACATTCAGTTTTTCTGGGTCCAAAGCCTCAATGTTGTGATAGACGTCCCTACGGATGATAATAGGAAGATTAGTATGGCATACAAAAATAGAAAAAAAAAAAAAAAAAGAATTTATCATGCAGAGATAAGCAGCAAGCTAAAGGGGTTTTTAATCTCAGCAATTAGAAATGAGCTATCCTCACCCTAACATGGTAAATTGCAATTCATTGTATATAGAATACCAAATCAGGTCAGTAAAGCATCTGATCTGTGCATAACATACCAAATGCTTTTTGTTGCATCAATAAACTCAAATTATCACAATACTTTAGATCAGTCGACTGTTTTCCCAACTTATTGAGACACAGCGCATATTTTACATTAGAAAAATCACAAGGGACATTAAAGGAACAACAATTATATTTAATGAAATATAATTCAAATCTCTCAGTTTAGTTAGTGTGAATCCTGGGCCTGTTTAGTTGAACACAAAGCTGATATTCCTGCAGGAATTGAAGAAAGACACATGAATGTTCCTCAACAGCTCTGAGCCTCTATTTTTTGGGGGGTGGGGCACATATGGGATGCACAGGTGATACTGTCATGGGGCATTTGGAACAAGAAAACTGAGAAGGGTGCATCATCGACCCCACAGAATGACCCCTGATTTGAGGTCTGTTGTAACTCGCTAATCCACGCATCACTAGTGTGGGGGGGCTTTATCGAACCAACGCACTGCATTGGCCCTGGTTCATGTTTATTTTCCAAACGGAAACAGTAGACTGTTGTAGAGTGGATGGCTGGTGCGTACAGTCATATGTATCTATATCGCTTACGGTACCAGTCAGGTGACACTGGATTTTAACCACAGCACACCTGGTGACTTCTCTTTAGTAAATTCCAGCCACACCCCAGCATGGTCCTTATATTTAAGTACACAGACGCTATCCTCCCTCTAAGGCCACTTTCAGTGCATAAATGCCTATAATAATATTGGCATAAACAATTTTCATATTTACTCCAACAATTAACATCATTCCCAAAGTTTGTAAAGTCAGGTTCTTAGCTGTGGTGATTCTAAATTAAATTAAATTAAATTAATTATATATATATATATATATATATATTGCTTAAAAATACTACAGTACTACACTTTCTATCTGAAATTCTCATTGTACTTATTAAATGTAGAACTTCTGGACAGATTACATTTATTAAAATCAAATTCCAATAAAATCCCTGTACTGTACACATTTACAACTATTAAAGTAAAACGTTTACATTTATTTTAAGTACTTCGTTGAAAGTCACATTTAGATTAATTTCATTTTGTCAGGTTAGTGCATCATATTACTTCGTCTTGCATCATATTGAAAATATGAACATTCTTTGAACTCTCTCACCCTTTGATACCAGTAATGAGGAAAACCAGGTTGCCATTGATTTTTGTACAGTTGACAAACTTGTCAATGTTGCTGGAGTCCACGGTCTGAGCCGCCTGTAGACTGGCTGTACCTATACCATCACACGCTGAAACATGGATCAAAACAGAAAAAAGACATTCATTTAAGGCATAGTGTAAAATAAACACACACACACTATATATATGCAAGTGTGTGTGTGTGTGTGTGTGTGTGTGTTTCAAATGTAAATGGACAAATGTATGTCAGCTGGATCCAATTATAGAATATGTAGCTTCTAGCTTTGGTTTTATTTCAAACAAAGCTACTTAGCTACTATTGCATATATTGTCAAAATTTAGTCCCCGTGCTGTGATAAAAATGTCAAGTACATTCTGAGCCAGGTGGTGCATAATGTAAAAGCACAGACATCATAGGTGGATGTGTGTGTCTGAAATGCTATGAAATGATACAGAATCATACAGTTTTCATTGCTTTATTGATCACCCTGGTCTACTTTTTTTTTTTTTTTAGAAAGTATCTATAGTATATTAAATATGCTAAATCTTACATACTTGAATAAGATGAAACAGAAAACAAATTACTTTAGTGCTGGTTAGTTCATGTTTTTAATATATATGATGGTGTGTTATTCCACATATATGGTGGTTTATATACATGTATACAATGGATTAGTAAATATTCCACAACAGAGAACCTGTAAAGTGAATGGATCATAATGTGCAGACAGTGTTTTGAAGTAGATCTGAGACCAATATTCCTTTGGACTAAAACCTATTCTCCTATTAATTCTAAGAATAAAACACATGTGGTAAAAATTCATTAGCTTAATTCCAGAAGCATTTTACTTGTAGACCAGTGTTATTAATGTTGTTTTATACTAATACTTTTCTTCAACAGTATTTAGTTAATAGTTTACCTTTTGGACAGATATCAGTACAAGGAATGCACATCTTAATGCGGTTTTCCTCCACCTCCATCTTGTTACTGGGGCATGCTCTCACACAGGAGCTCTGGTCCACCACAAAGTTATCTGGAAAACATGATTATTGTTATTAACTGTAAATGTCAAAATGCAGATGGATGCTGTTTATCACAGGAGTCAACACCAAGTGGTACATAGTGTGGGCAGTAGGAGAAAAAAAAGTTGCTTTAATTCATTCCGCTCAAGAGCCTGGGCTGCCTATGATTAGGTACAGGGATGGTGACAGAGGAGTTATGCTGAGATTGAAAGTGGCGAGGGAAAAAAAAAAAAAAAGGGTACAAGGAAGAATGGCACTCATTAACCATTTATAGGGCACCAGAACTACTCTGAAATTTAAATTTCAAACTCACTGTGTTATTTGAGGACATAACAAAACTATTACTTTTGTTAACAATTTCTAAAAATGTTTTTTGTTAAGTAGAAAATCACTTAAGTTACTACTAATATAAAGCACTTTGAGCATCATGAAGGTGGAAAAGCATTATATAAGTGCAGTCCATTTACCATTTTACTACATTTAGATCCTGTATTATAGAATATTAGAAAAACACCAATGCTGATCCAGACCACTGTCCACATCTGTATGATCCCTTTGAACATCATTATTACTGTAGTACCATTACTTCATGGTACTGAACAAAGCGGGTCTACTCTTTGGACCTTACAGACCTGAAAATGTTGACTCACTATCATCAATGATACTGTTGATGTCACTGACTTGTAATGTATGTGGAAATAAGCAAAGCACTCAGAGCGCAGAACAACCCCCCCCCACCCCCGGATCACCACCAAAATGTACCAACCTACCCTGAAAATTTCATCAAGATCTGTCCATAACTTTTTGAGTTATCTTGCTAACCAACAGACAGACAGAGAGACAGACAGAGAGACAGACAGACAGACAGACAGACAGACAGACTCTGGCAAAAACCTAACCTCCTTGGCAGAGGTAATTACCAAAAATAGACACTTGCCCAAAATGGTTAAAAACAGATGGACACAGATTTCATTCCTATAGTTTTGTGGATTGTGTTGAGGAGTGTTTCTCAACAGGGGGTGGTACCGCACCCCAGGGGGCATTGGAACACTTTCAGGGGGTGTTTGCAATGAGATAACTGTGAAGGGGGTGCTAAAACTGAAATGGGGGACAGTACTCGATAAAAATACCAATATTAAGCTACAGTACATGTTATGTCAATGGTGAATTTATGTGCCTCCCTGTTCCTCATCTTCAGTCAGTCTTTGGCTGGTCTAATAATAATAATAATAATAATAATAATAATAATAATAATAATAATACTAATAACAAGAAGAAGAAGAGGAATATAAAATAAAATTAAATTTTTTTTTAATTATAAAATAAAAAAACAACTAAATAAAATAAAAAATAAGAACAAAATGTAGACAAATTAGAAAAAGAAAAAAGGAAGAAAAAAAGGAAGGAAAAAGAAAAAGGACAAAAAAAAAAAATTTCCTATCTGCTCATTCGTTTTTGGTTTTTGTTTTTTGTGTTCTGTTTTATTTTTTGTATATATGTATATGTTTAGTACTTCAATTATTTATCATTAGTATTATTATTATTGTTATTATTTTTATTATTATTATCATCATTTTTGTACTATGCACTATATTGCTATAAGATGAATTCAGGTTATTGGGGAAGTGAAGAAGGGGTAGGATTAAATAAGCTTATGCTTCATCCTACTCCTTTTCGGACATGTCATTGTGTAGTATTATTATTATTATTATTATTATTATTATTATTATTATTATTGTTGTTGTTGTGTTGAATATTGTTGCACTCTGCACATGTTCAAAATAAATCATTCAAATCAAATCAATCAAAATCAAGAGGAAATATATAAATATAAATAAATACGGTATTTTATAGGTAAGTGTTGGATTTAAATGAACATTTTTGTTCTCTTCTCCAAACTATCAATAACATTTATCCCAAATTCCAAATAAAAACATCATTATTTAGAGCATGTATTTGCAGAACAAGACACATGGTCAGATTTATGAAAATGGAAAAAAAAAGCGTTTTCAGACTTTAAATAATGCAATGAAAACATGTTCATATTCATTTGTAAACAACACAATACTAATGTTGTAACTTGGGAAAAGGTCATAAATCAATATTTGCTGGAATAACCCTAATATTCAACGTCAGCCTTCACGTGTCGTCTGAATGAATGATGAATAATAATAATGAATAGTAACAATTTTGTAATTATAATTTTATATATAATTTTAACTTGTTCTATTGGCAGATTATTCTTATTCTTATTATAGGCTGCACATCAATATATGCAAACACATACAGGGCACATGAAGGCAAACATGTTTGGTATGCAGAGTGGTACACAGGTAAAAATGAAAAGTGATGGGAGATTTGAGGTGTAATAAAATACCCTGTGGTTTAGTTACTGTTATTCATGACAAAACTACATGAAAACAAAGCATTGGGGAGCAGTGGTTGCACATTTTAATTGCAAATAAGGCATTTCAGCAAATTGCCAATATATATCTAGATCACTGGTTCCTAAGCTTTTATTACACAAGACCTAAAAAAAAACAAACAAAAAAAAAAAGATGTCTTCTTGTGGCCTGAATTTACCCAAAACTATGTCATGAATTTACATAATGTCCACATTTTAACAAAGTCATCCACTGTCAAAACAACTGATTAAAATTCACTTTGTTGGATCGTCGATACAAGGGAACTGAAAATTTCTTCTGACACTGATGAGTAATGTTACTAGCAAAACTGTTAACAACCAAATATATTACAAATCACAAACACAAGATGACTTTTCTATTATTATTTTTTACATTGTTTTCATCTTGTTGCATGTTTTCTGTGACTTTTTGTTTCACATCTATTGTTTTTCTTTTTTCTTGTTTTGTGTTATAAGTCTTGATCTTGTTTATGTATGCACTAATTTTAATCCAAATTATTTTATATTGCATAGGTGAGTTTTGAAGCCCTCTACAAGATCAGTGTGATTTTTTTTTTTCTTGGAAAACCTGATGTATGGAATTCCAGTCGGAACCTCGTCAAGATGGCCGCACAGTAAACGAACTCTCAGTTGAACCAGAGTAATTACTAAAATAAAATGACTGTACATTAACTCACACGAAAAGGAAAAGACAGGGAAATGAATGATATCACCACTCTGAGCAGTAAACGATGTCTAATATCTTGTGGGTGAGAAAGATGGAGCGCACCAACAATTAGCAGCTAACAATTTAAGCTAGCAGACAACGTGGTTCGACGTAAAGGAATGGTTGATTTGGACCTGATTCTGAGAAAATTAAGAGGATTTCGCAAAGAATGTACAGAACAGTTTGTGGCAATACAAGATACAACTGATATATACAATTTTAGGGAAACGAAACGTATCGATACGCCGACATGCGCGTGCACGAGCCGAGTGTGTCGGTAGAGAAGCTTACTTACGTGGACACTTTTTGACACAGAAGGCTCCGTAGGTGTATTTGGCTCCTGGGTTGTGTTCGAGTTGAAAACTTGTGGGGTTGTACAGGAACGGCTGGGGGCACTGGGTCACACATGCCCCGCTGTCGTTAAAGCTGGTACAGGCCTATAAACACAAAACACATCCAAGTATTTTTATGTACATTTATTTTTGCTTAAAGGGCTATTTCACCCTGATCTCAATTCAGGTCATCTCTCCTCTTGAGATACTGTGACACGTGACACTGGTGTGACGGACTGGACCTGGATTTGAGCAGCAAATGCTGTTGCATTTCATTTATTAAGATACCCATTAGCAATTGGCAGTTCAGTTGATATTCTTCCTAGGGTCTCCTTGTAACGGTGCGGCATTAGCGCTCCGTCAACTCCTGTCCCGCGTGTGTTTTTTCCCCCTCATACATACGTCGCGTGACTCTCCCGCACTGTTTAAACTGGACTTAATACACAGACATGATGGGCGTCTGAGGGTGGACTCATTAATATGCTCTGTCTATGACATGAATGAATAAATAAATAAACATGTTAAGTGCATATATACTATATATATTCCCTTCTTTCTTGAGTCAAAACAATATAGATTAAAATTAATATTTAATTCTAATTGATGGAAATTTATCCACAGCAAACCTGTGATTAATCTGATTTTATAAACTTATTTGACAGCACGAGTGAAAACAGAAAATCAAGACTTTCCTCTACCATTAGTATGATTGCAGATTAAGTATCAATTATCCAAATGTACATTTCTGGCTAGAAAAAGGAAACTTATTTGACGGATGTGATGAAATAACAGAATCTAATATTTGAAAATGTCAAAGATAAACAACACAAACAAACCCTCCTGTTGTAGTTCAGTTCACATTTACTTCTTGATTTATCTATTCCTGCATCATTAAAGACAAATTTAGTCCGAAGTCAAGTAGTGGAGGTCAATAAGTGATGGGCTCTGAATTATAAGTGAGGAAACAAGTTTAACATGCAGAAAGACAGAAATAAAACTGATAAAACACAACACAGCAAAGATTGAAAGGATTGGTGAAGTCTGTATTTTACACTCACAGTCATGTCATAAAAGAACGACAATGACTGTAAATGCCATTTAATGTTTGGCATATGAATGGCATTTTAAAAAAGACTGGAAGGAAGAAACCTTTCCCAGAGAATGTTAAAAAAAAAAAAAAAATCAGTGTTGACGCATAAAGTACAGTATGATCAGGGAATCTTCCTTTTCCATTCAGAGAAATGGCATGGGTGGTTGTGTATAATTTCCCGATCAGAAAGTAAATGTATGTGTGCTATGATCCGATAATGTGAAACAATTATACAAGAAAAGATGGACAAACTTCAGGCGCATGATACGTTCAGTGTATTTCTAACTAGCCACCTGCTTCTTTTACACATGGAAAGAGGCATCAATTATCAATGGCTGTGCATCCACCACCAACTGATAAAAAAAATGAAAAATAATTGAGATTTTAAGCATTACTCTTCTTGTAAGTGCATTTTCATAATAGGTAAGTAAAAGGTTGTAAACAAAACATCATATAGACTAAAACTGTTATCTATAACAGTGGTTACTGTTTCTATTGTCATTTCCATAGCTACAAGACAAAAGCAGTCAACACAGAGTAAATGACAAATCATCATTATAACAATCTTAACCTAGGACATACAGTATATTATCATCTTTATATATATATATATATATATATTTTATTATTTTATTTTTTTAATTTTTTTTTTTTACTCGTCTTCTTAACCCGCTTTATCTTCACTAGGGTCGCAGGGGTCACTGGGGGCCTAATGCAGCTACAATGGGTGAAGGCGGGGTACACCCTGTATGAGTCTCCAGTTCATCTCAGGGCTGAACATATATAAACAAACAATCACTCTCACATTCACACCTATGGGTAATTTAGATTAACCAATTAACCTATCAGTGCATGAGGAAACCAGAGTACCCGGAGAAAACCCACGCAGACACAGGGAGAACATGCAATCCTTAAAACTTATAAACCCAATTGATATATAAAATAGGAATAATATTTAAAACATAAATGAACAAGATAACATTTCAAATATGAAAGATTAAAGCACAAAAATACACACTTGTAACACAAATATATACATGAATAAAATAAAACATAACTAAATACATGTTAATTTAAGAAACAATCATATACACACACATGTACACATATTAATTATCTTTTTAACCAAGTGTTTCCATTAATTATTATGACTTTTAACCATAAGATGAGAACATTATACCTATGACGTGTGTGTGCGCGTGTGTGTTTGTTGGCGTCCACTTACAAAGCAGTCAGTGTCCTTTGGGCCAAAGCAGCCACCTGCACACTCACGGTGGCAGCAGTCACTAACATAGGGACCAAAGCAACGGCCGTCACACTGCTCGGCACAAACCGTCTTCGTTACTGTGGAGTGACATATGTGAGAAAAAAATAGTGAGACAAAAATTTGATAGAAATACAGATAGAAATAATGAGAATCAACAGTAACATATATATATATATATATATATATATATATATATATATATATATATATATATATATATATATATATATATATATATATATATATATATATATATATATATATATATATATATATATATATATATATATATATATTAGGGGTGTGAATCTTTCATTTGCACATTGACCCGATTCGAATCTCAATTCACAGACTACGATCTGATTCAGGGTTAAACACATTCATCATCTGGAATTGACTGCAGACCTTTTATCTACTTCATTTGTCATAGAACAATCATGGAAAAGCACATATCTGGGTGAGAATTAGATTTGAGCCTTTGAAATTGGACAGACTCTGTTTAAAGTGGTTGTAATTCCTAAATGGTTCATATGCAATATTTTGTTTAACCTCTAATATTGAAGTCCACACTGTAAACACATCATGACTGGTTCATTTCAGAGCCACGAAATGACAGAAATGTATGTCACTGTCCAAACATATATGGAGCTGATGTACTGTATGTGTGCATACGCAGGCTGCAGCATCTCTGTGATCTACCACTGCAGCTGATAACAAAGGTAATTGTCACATTTGTTATCAGACTCTGCCTTATCCTTGTTATTCCACGGTAAACGTCCATCCAGCCTATTTTCTACACAGGCCTGTCTTGGTCAAGTCGGCCGCCGTACGCCTACCTGCTACGCTTCTTGACAGCCATATGTAAATGTACACATTCGTCTGCCATTTTACAGATAAAGAAAGTTGGATGGACGGGTATTGGAAATGTCATACGTGGGGAAACCAAGAAGTGTTCAGAAACAGAAAAAGAAAAAGAGTAGGGAATAGAAAGTTGTGGAACATGAGCTAATATCTCAACAGTGAGATTGGCAGGGGCTTGGGTAGGTAGGAAACAAAAGAAGCATTAGTCGTATACCCGAAATGTGGAGTGTCGGGGATGTAATGGTTTTGCGTGCACCGCAGTTGCGTAAGGTCTTTTGTGTTAACACAGTAACTTTTGAACAGCTGCATGAATGAACTGATTAGATTTTGAAGGTCAAAACTTTCAACTTTCACTTTGGTTTTTTTTTTGGTTTGTTTTTTTTGTTTTTTGTATATATGTATATGTTTAGTACTTCAGTTATTTATTATTGGTATTGTTATTATTTTTATTATTATCATCATTTTTGTACTATGCACTATATTGCTATAAGATGAATTAAGGTTATTGGGGAAGTGAAGAAGGGGTAGGATTAAATAAGTTTATGCTTCATCCTACTTCTTTTTGGACATGTCATTGTTATTATTATTATTGTTGTATTGATTATTTTTGTATTGATTATTCTTGCACTTTGCACATGTTCGAAAATAAATCATTCAAATCAAATCAAGATGGCTGAATCTTGTCTTTTTAACAGGTGTATGGATTGCCACCAAATTCGGTGTGCTCATGCTGTAGGTCAGGCACATGAACTCATTCTTTAATATTTTGTATTTAATATACAAGTTTATGAATGGGTGAATGGGTGGGTAGGATAGATGAAAATGATGGTTGACTGGAAGCGTCACGTTTCAGGGATATACCTTTAGCAGTCGGAGACCTAGATAAAGCAAAAAAAAAACAAACCAAGACAATACATTAAAGTGGATGGAGCATAACAGGCTGTGTACCCAAACCAGCCATGATAATTATTCGGTTTAACAATTATTCCCCCGCCTGCTGTGTTTGAGTTAGTTTGTATATAAGTAGGTTTATGCAAAAACTACCTTTTTAGGAAAAGTGTGAGGTGATCCAGGATAGATTCCATTAAATGTTGCTGAATCAAAGGTCACAGTTATGAAAAAATGTGTTTTTCAATGATAAGTAATCGGGAAAATCAGGGGTTTGTTGTCCCGGGCACCACTTTTTTTGCTTGTTGATTTTTGTTTGCCCCCCCCCCCCCCCCCCCAAAAAAAAAAATATGTCTGTTTGTTTGTAAGCAGGTTTACATAAAAAACTACTGATCCCATGATATTTTGGTGAATGTAGGTCAAAGGTCATGGTCACCATTACCAAAAATGTGTTTTCACAATGATTAGGTAAAATATGTGCAAGAGGGGCGGGGTTTGTTGTGCCGGGCACCACTTGTTTACCTTGGTACTCGTGCGCCCTTCATATAAACATCATGACGTCTTGCAGTTAGCATCATCCAAATAGACGAGCACCTCTGCCCCAAAATAAAGCCAACGTGGACACGTGGGGTTGGCTTCAAAAACAAGATCATTATGGATTTCTCTCCTTTTCCCTACGAACACGTCATGGTTTTATCTGTATCATTTGGACTCTGTCATATGTGATCTACTGCTCTATCTTTAATTTTCTTTTTCTCTGTTAATCAGATTTCAGGTCAAATGGAGGGCGCAGATGTCTCCTGTGTTGGGTTTTGATTGACAGCTCTGCCTGACAGCTCGCTCACCTGCTGAGTTGGACTTGAAAAATGTCAGTTCATTTAATTAAAATACTTTTTTTTGTTTTACAGACAGCTTGACTGTAGTTGAGGTTAATAGCTTCCACTGATAAGATTGTGTAAGTGCTTTGTTATAGCTATGTGATGACCATTTTACCGAGTCACTAAAGTAGCATTTAGCATTATGAATGAGCAGTTAGCATTACGAACTGAACAGTCAGTCTATTATCCTCTCTCTCTCTCTCTCTCTCTCTCGCTCTCTCTCTCTCTCTCTCTCTCTCTCTCTAAAAGGAAAGAGTACAAAAATGAATGCCTCTGTTACAGTGACAATTCTGAAAGGTAAAGAAAAGAAAAAAAACGCATTACGAAATGACAGGGAAGGCAGTTTTTCGGCATTGTGCGCTTCACCTATGGAACAGCCTCCAACCATGGAAGCTGAGGACCGCAGAGAATGTAGACATTTTTTAAAGCAGGTTAAAGACCCAACTTTGAAATGAATTTGAACATGTTTTCATTGCATTATTTAAAGTCTGAAAACACAAAATTCTTTCGTAAATTTGACCATGTGTCGTGTTCTGCAAATACATGCTTTAAATAATATTTTTATTTGGTATTTGGGAGAAATGTTGTTGGTAGTTTAAAGTATAAAATGAAAATGTTTATTTCGCTCCAACACCTACCTTTGAATGGTAAAATATCTTATTTTTTTTCCTGAGCTGTAAAATTAAACCCCATTTACAAATTCCCAATGGTTCAAACAAAAATAATCTGAAACAAAATAGATGAAGGCACAAGGCTTTAATTTGTTTAGTGTTTATTAGCACTAATAACATCATTTTCTGAAAGTATGAAGCAAATCGAAGATGGCCTTAGGTGATCTCACATGGATTGACCCTCAAGTTTTTCGAAGTCTAACTCTTCTCTCTGGAGTGAACAAATATACTGCACAGCCTTTTAGTTGCATTTTCTATTAACGTCCAAAAATCTATCCTACTTCCACATTTAATACTTAGTTGGTCTCATTTGGTTCATAAAACCAAATATCCCTAAAGTGTGATTTCCTGCTTCCTCAAGTGGATAGAATTGAATTTTTTTTACCATTTAACAGCACATTTTTAGTATTTCTATTAAAAGCCCCAATGAAAATAGTTAGATAATTTAACACAGGAGTTCCCAACATTGTTGTCTCATGGCCCCATTTTAACATCACATATTTCTGGTGACCCCAGACATTCAAAACACAAACTTTTTTTTCCTAAAATGAATTTGCTTTTAATCATGTAATAGTTTGCCAGAGAAAAAAGTGTTAATTTTAAACATTTATTTGGGAATTTTGGATATAACTTTTTACTATTCATCTTACAGATTTCCAGTGAGCACCAAAATGATTATCTTTCAATTCTGCATCTTGTGTGTATAGAATTTGACCTATTGTTGACCCAGGAGGTCAGGGGTCACTCGGTCAATACTTAAAAACTAAAATGGACTACATCATAAAAAACGTAGTGGAGATAGAGACTTAGTTACTATTATTGACAGATAGGTAACATGGCATGGGCTTCAAAATGGCATCATGAGTGACCTTAAAAAGGTCAAAATCAAGGTCACATGATTTTAAATGGTTATAACTTCAAAAAGAGTGATGGCAAGTACTCAGTTTTTATTGTTGTACTTGCTTGTTTTGTTTGATCTGATTTCTCACATTTGCTAAAAATAATTACAACACGTGAGGCTACGTGCTAACCGATGCTAGTACTCACCAGTTAGCAAAACATAGAAGCTCTGAGTCCGCTTTGACGGAGTGACGTTGAAGTGTGGATGCGGTCAGTTCGGATGCAAAAGCTATTTTGTCATGCACACACGGTTATCTGCCTTACGCAATGTAAAATGGTGCTTCTACTATGAATTAACTAACTATTTTAAATAGCACAACAACAGTCAAGACAAGATTCACCTGTTCTGTAGTTTGCAAGTGTTGCAAGTGTGAAAATGCTCGCTAGTAATTTACGTTATGCGATTGGCTTTTTGATCGGCATATATATTTAAATATATATATATTTATTTATTTATTAGGGGTGTGAATCTTTCACTCACACAATGATCCATTTCGAATTTCGATTCATAGACTACGATCAGAGTCAGGGACGATTCATAAAAGTAACGATTGAATAGTAAGAACAGGTACAGTGCTTATGGCTAATCTTAAGAAATACAAAATATGCCACAGTACATTCTTCTGTGATGAAAATAACAGCATATAATATTAGAAATGCTAGAGTTCCGCTTGTGTATTTGTCTATGAGTGCATTCACACAGTGATTTTATATGTGTGGTGTTTCCCTTTGGGCGCTGCAGTGATGAGATACTATCATAGTGATGGATACAACCAGCCAACACACATGCAAATACACTCACATACACACTTCACCAAATTTCTGTCTAACGTACCATCAGTGGCATTCCATTAACCATGGCTGGAATCAAATGAAATGGGCTGCTTCATTCAAAAGACACTTTGTCAAATGACCTTGCTGGGACAGCAATGCAATACTGTTGATGAATTTAGTTTTAAACTTCCACCTTAAGAGAAAAAGTGTTGAAATAAATAAATGGATACCAAAAAAAAAAAAAAAACAATATGGTGACGAAAACTACAAAGGGAATCCATCTCGTAAAATATGCCTAGAAGCTTCCATTTGAACAGGGTGCAGACAGGGACATCAGTCACAGGAAACGCTGCCACTCACTCCCCATCTACACAAGCAAAAATGTGTTTTTTCACACGTGGTTTTGGAAATGAACTTAATAAATAGAAAAATAAAAAAGGAGGTGTTTATATGCAGAATGGTGAATGTTTTTTTTAAATTTGTCTTTGAATCTGTGAACATTTATGGCTTTACTGTATAATGCACATTATGCAGTGGTCTTATATTTTACTAAATCCACATTTATTAGTCTTTTGTTCATTTATTTGCCTATTTGGACCCTAATAGTTTGAATTTGAACCCTCCAGGTGCTGCAATTCTGGCAAAAATCAAGTGGATTTCTACAATCTGTTTAATTTACTTTATTTAACTTAATTAATGTACTTCTTAACCCTGTTACTGGTGTTTTTCATCACTAAAATAAACCTACACACAACCAAGTAACTACTATACAAGACGCTGTTTTATATCCTCTGTTTCAATTCAGTTCTATTGTATTTAGACAAATACAAGATGTTCCTGAAAAAAAGTTTCAGTCTATACAATATACAGAAAAAGCAAAAAAACAAAAACCCCACAGCATCCAATATTATATTTCTGTCTTATCTCTTCTGCACAAGAGTTGAATGCAAATAATTGACTCAAATGTTTTTCACTAAGTAACTTTTAGAAGAGCAAAGGGCCTTTCCTTTATGCAGTTAATGAATTGAATGTTGTCATTCAGATAGACTTGGACAAAAACATGAGTGGAGGATAAATTTAGCATAAGTTGCATCATGTAGTTAGTGTCTTAATTATTATTATGATGGACTTTTCATTCAACAAGTGCAGGTTTTATTAATTATAGTGCACAAAGCTATCCTTGTCAAGCCAGAGTAATTACTGTTCTGTTGCTATGAGTCATCAAAGTGACATCACAATGGGCCTGTTTACATGAGGGTTTTTTTTTTATTCCTGTTTAATTCAGAATAAAGGTTAATTCTTCTTTAAGATGACCATGTCAACACCTAATTCCAGTTGAAAATGAGTATTCTGAATTAAACTTAATTCCAAATAAAATCACTGGTTTATTCCTCTTTTAATTCCCATTTACAAACAGTTAATTCTTATGTAACATTCTTCCTGTTGTTCTGCACATGCTCCTGGTCTTGACACAATGATGCACATATTTTGTGTTGATGACATAAACATTCCAAGCTGCTACTTCATAATTATTACAAAATAAATGTAAAAATCACATGTACTATCTGGTCAAACATGTGAGTTGAAACAAAAGCAAAACAGGAAGTGATTGTTTCCTTCCAGTAGACATCCAGACATTAAGCGTCCGTTCTCTCCAATCAGAACGCTCTGTATCTCCAGCTCTGAAAGACCAATTAACTAGAGCAGAATACACCTGTTTCCCATTGAAACTTTTATTCAGAATTAAGATGACTTAAATCGCTTCAATTCCAAATAATTTCATCCAGAACGAATAATTCTGAATTAAAAAAAACATCATGTAAACGTAACCATTAACAAGCTAGGCCTGAACAACAAACTACTGACAGACGAGGCTTTTATTATGAAATAACATCTACAGCTGCGGTATCAAACACATGGCCCAGGGCCCAAATCCAACCCACCAAGGGTCCAGTCTGGCCCCTGGGATGAATTTATTAAAATGTAAAAATGACAAAGTAGATATTCATATTTTTATTTCAGGTTCCACATATAGACCAATTTAATATTAAGGATGTTAATCAGTAAAATACTGTCATAATAGCCTAAAATACTCAGTGTTTATTTGTATTATCTATTTTAATAGTGAGTTTGTCTCAATATACGAGACAAACTCATATAGTGTCCTGCCAAACACACAGCACAATAAAACTGGGGTCAATCTATAGTACTTTTTATGTTTTAAATCACTACATATTTATTGATTTTATTTCTGTATTTTCTCTCTTTTATATTTTTTTCTATTTTATATGCGTGTTTGCACTGAACAGTGAGGTGCTTTCATCTCACAGCATGCGTACACTGCAAATTGTACATGTGTATAGTGACAATAAAAGCATTCTATTCTAATTATATATATATTGTATATATATATATATATATATATATATATATATATATATATATATATATATATATATATATATATATATATATATATATATATATACACACACACACACAGTACTAGTAGTAGTTCTATTATTTCGAATATGCAACAACTTAAACTCAACTAATCTAAAAACATATATATGAAAAACAAAACATAAAACATGGCTTACATAACATAGGATACAAATATAAATACTATTTTATCAGCACAGCTGGAAGATATAAATACTGAGTACATTTTTCCAGAATATTAAACTAAAGCATCCATTTACAACACACCAGGGGTTAAATGGTTAAAAACACCTTCACATATGTGACTTTTACTGGTATGTTCTAGTTATTGTTTGTTTTTTACCAACAAAAACAAACAAACTCATTTGTCATTCCACGCAATTTGACTTGAAGTATGTTGACATGATGGTGTAAAAATGACATTAATAACAGGTGTTCTATTTGCAGTACAGTACAGTAGGGATGCTAGTGTCTATATTTGGCTCTTACTCTGCACTTCTGCAAAGCATCTTCGTGTTCATGCATTCGAGCTATTTTATTTTTCTTGGAACTCTAGCACTAAGGCTTATTGGAAGAATGTCAGTCCATGGAAAATCAGCATATTTGTACATGAAACTACAGTTAGATTGGTAATTAATTAGTTATTTAAAAAGACTACACAGATGTATAATAATCTGATTTAGACCATTTTGAAATTTTTTTATTTAGTTTTCTGCAGCATTTAAAACACCTTTTATGCTACTTTTTTTATATATAAAACAAAACAAAACAAACACAAACTACTTCTCTCTTCACATTTTGTGCAAATCCAGTTGCAGTATGACTTGCTTAAACGTTTGGTGCATGAATTACAACAAGCTTAGTCATCATTTCTTTGACTGTTTTTATTATTTTTTTAGGCATGAAAAACACAATGTGATTTTTTTTAAATACTAATCAATTTTTCCTGTAATTACAAAGAAACATTTAAAACCCAATATCAGAAAGTGATTTTTTTTTTTATCATTCAGCTAATCTAATGTTTTCTCACATTTTAACAAACTAATAATAGTTATTACTTCATGGAGATAATATGCAAACTATTAATGTATTCATCTAGAACAGCAAAGTTACAGTAATGGTATGAATTACAATGTATTAAATATATTCTGCATTTTGCACATTACCTGTACTTTTACATACTGTACTTTGTATTTGTTGTATGATCTTTTATTACTTTTATTGTATTTATCTTGCTTTATTTTTTTATTTTTTTACTTTTTTTTAACTGTTCTGCTGAATTTCCCTTCGGGGCAGTAAAGGTTTCAATGAATAACAATAGTATAATACACAAAAAAATATGAATATACAAGAGAACTGTTGTGGAATAACTGTCCACTGGAGCAGAAGTGGAAGTAACTCAGTAAAAGTACTTCATTAATGTACTTAAGTAGATTTTGTTTTAGGTATCTGTATTTTACTTGAGTATTTATTTTTCTGGAAACTTTTTACTTTTACTCCCTACATTTGTTCATAAATATCTGTACTTTATACCCTTTACATTCTTAGAATAGACTCATTACTTTTTCAAACTAAACAGATGTGACAGTATGAAAAATAAGTGTCTTCAGAGGGAAATCAGTGGAAACAAAAGTGATTTTATATATTATATTTATATGACTATTATCTCACAATTTTGACTTATTTCACAATTTTTACATTTTACCTCATAATTGTGACCTTTTATTTCATGGTGGTGACTTTTTATCTCGTACTTTTGACTTTGCATTTAAATATTTTAACATTCTACCTCACAATTTGGACTGTTTCTCTTAAAAGTATGCTTTTTTTTTTTATCTCATATTTATAACCTTTTTTCTAATCTCATGATGACTTTATATCTCTTTTTTTTCTCCTACATTTTCTGTCCATACCCACAAAACTGAGTAACTGTGACCTGATCAAACACATTTTAACTCTCTTTTAAATGATTTATTTCGGATACTTTTGAAACTTTTCAGACTTTTCCTGGTAAAAAAAAAAAAAAAAAAAGGTGTTTGATTTTTTACTTTTGTAGTTTATTACAATTGAGAAATTGTACTTTTTTTTACCTTTACTTAAGTAGAAGAGTTGAATCAGTACTACTTTTTCCAGAGTAGCTGTACTTCTACTTAGGTACAGAATGTGAGTACTTTTACCACCTCTGAACTGGAGTGACCAGTATATGCACCAAAGGGTTAAATGTCATAAGACAAAATCCGCATGTAAGTACCCTTATATTAGTACATAAGTACATTTACATTTGTATGGATACGTACATATAGTATGTCTTATAGTGTGTCTTTGAATGTACTACCTTTATGATTTTTTTCACTAATGTAAAGCATCTGAGTGTCCAGAAAAGAGCTATACAAATAATATGTATTATTATTATTATTATTATTATTATTATTATTATTATTATTAGTAGTAGTAGTAGTAGTAGTAACACAGAAACGGCATGGCCCTTCAATCACTCGTCTGTTTGAGGGTCTGCTAAATTTTCATCTTCTCTTGAAATCTTGAAAGGACCTATTTTGACATTTTCATTAGATATTCTAGGTCGTAGGTTGGCAAACTTTTCTATCTAAAGAGACATTTTAGGGTAGAAAAACCAAACCAAAACTGTCCTTGTATGTTTTCCATGAAAGTGCTGATGATTAAAGAAGCTCTCTGGGATTAGTTTGTGGATGAATTCAAGGGCATTACAGATGGACAACACACTAGTTTTTGATTCAGAACTTTTGAAACAGGTTTAAGACAAATATTATGCGGAATTTTAAAGGTTGAAATGTCATCTGCCATGCCAGTTTTCTTAAAAAGAAAAAAAGTTGGCCATTGCGAAGGGCATTCCATTAAAAAAATATAAAATAAATATATATATTTTTAAATGTTTCAATATGCCGTTCCCAATCAAGACAATTATTAAATATAAATTAAATATAGCAGTGCAATAAGCTTAATATGCTTATAGGGGCCTCCCTTCATTAAGTTAATTAATACTTCAAATGAACAAAAAATAACTTAAGTATTGACTAAATAAAAGAATAGAATAAAAACATTAACCATTACTTAGAATGACACATGGATATGATTTAAATATAGGCTTTAAAGATAAATAGTAAACAAGCAAATGCACATGCACCACACTTGGATTTATTTGATATAATTTTGTAACATGCCTCAATAAAAACATTTAAAACATAATAACCCTTGAATGTAATCTTAGCACAATGATTAAAGTACATGATCTGAAAAGTAATTACACGGAAATCCTTGCTTTTCACTGAAAAAATGTAAAATGGAGAGGATGATATTATGACAAATGGTGATATAGCCTACTGTATCACTTAAGGTTAATTAGAGAGAAATAATTAATTTGGGATCTGCCACAAAAGTAACACTGGCTACATTTACATGACATTTTTAATTCCAAATTATTTATTCACAATAAAATAATTAGAAATTAAACCTATTTTCTTCCAGTTTAGATGGAAAGGTTAATTCCGAAATATTCGGAATTAACTATTAGGAGGAAGTCCATAAGTCATACACTCTGGAAACTCACAATTTTGTTGCATTCTTTTTTAAAAAACATAGTCCAGTATTTCATTAGAAATGGAAATGTAACGATATACAACAGCAAATCTTAGCCTACTAACAGGGTTAAGAAAATAAAAAATACAAAAATAATACAACAAATTTGTTAATTACCAGAGCGCCTAACTCTGCACTCAGCAATCGACTATTTTGGACTTCCTCCTGAAGACGTATTCTGCACCCAGAAAGGTACTGGCTTGAGATAAATAACTCTGGACACAATATCCAATGACATGAAGACCTCAAGGACACTTGGGTTTGTCTTTAGGGACCCTCTACTTACTACCACATAAGTGTGATGTTGTTTAGAACTTTAGTAGAGTTCTAAAAATAGTGTTTGGGACAATGGTGGCTCAAAACAGCGAAATGGAAATGTCTTAATGTACATCTGAATGGTGTGATTTTCATCTTAACTATATATATATATATATATATATATATATATATATATATATATATATATATATATATATATATATATATATATATATATATATATATATATATATATATATATATATATATATATATATATATATATATATGCATGTACTCGGAATCATGTAAAAACTTGGCTAAAATTAATTGTACTCTGGATAACTTCAAAATTAACTTCTTTAACTTCAAAATTAATTAATTAAGAGTTAACATACTTTTTTTTTTGTTTATCCAATGTTTTATTACACACCTACTGGGTCTTTAAGGCCTAAGGTTGATTTTTAACAGCTAAACGATTATTCATAAAAAGTATAACACAAAAGAATATTTTAAACAACCACAATAAAGTTCCTTCATTCATTCATTCATTTGTTTTAACCTTCCGAACAGCAAATGAAAGGTTATGATGAAGTGTGAAGAAGTAATGGTGATACCCGCGTATGTTTGACGACGGGCAGATAGGAGGATAACGGCTAAAAGGAGGGAGACAGACGGGGGTCGGGGCTTATCAGGGGCTGGTCTGTGACATGTTGTTAACAGGTCCTGGTCAAACAGTTCATTCCTCATTATCTTAATGAGATCGCGACCGCAGAACAAACAAGATGAGACACACTGGGGTTGGAGGCATAGATGAAGTGGTCTGCGCACAGTGATGGAAAGAGAGGAGGAAATTGATGGTGAGCGTGGTGCAATCAAACTGGTAGAAGGAAACAGAATTTTTTTTTTTTTTTTAAAGATAATATAATGGAGCGAGGGAAAATGTGTGAATGCTTTCCTGTTTGGATGCATTTTATTAGCTACAGTAGATTCAGTGTCTAGCATGCAGTATGTTGTGATATGCTCCAGAAAAGGCAAGCACAAGGTGTGTGTGTGTGTGTGTGTGTGTGTGTGTGTGTGTGTGCTAAGAGACAGATGGAGGGATGGTAAAACGTGAGTAATTTAAATAATCCTTAGGTTACATGTTTGTAAAGACGAGGTGTTAGCATCTGTGACAGCAGATTGATAAATTACAGCCAGAAGGACCATGACTCGACCATTTTTCATGTTGGCTGCTTCAAGCGATTATAGCGTATAGAACTGATATCCAAAACTATCAACAGCAGGGGGAAGTCAAGTACCAGAGCATTAACCACGGCTACTAAATCCACCAACACATTAAAAGATGTTCTCCTGGATCATTTATTCATTTTTATTTTTCACTATATTGCTTAATAATATACTTCTTAATAACTTAAAAATTCAAATGGACTATACAATATGGATAGAGACTTGCCTACTAATGCGACAGATAGGAAACTGGCATGGGCTTCAAAATGGCATGATGACCTTTGACTTTCAGTGACCTTTAACGGACAAAATCGAGGTCACACACTAAGTACTAATCACCACTAACTCCATAAAGAGTGGTGATTAGTACTTAGTTACTATTAGCGACAGTTAGGAAACTTTGATCTTGAGTGACATGTTGCCCATTATAAGTAAATTGGGTGTGGGTTAAAAAAAAATCATACCAAGGTATGAACTTTGACCTACTTGTCCCACAATTTAATATTATCTATTTTGTGTCACTGGTAATCTATATACCAAATTTGGTATGAATTCAACCAATAGCTTTGGTGCTAGAGTGTTATCAAACCAAACCAAAAACACTACCCACTGCCTCCCCTTCAGGACATGGAGAACTAAAATACATATATCCTAACTTAAGAAACTCTGTATATTTATAGAATCAGCCTTTAAGTATTTCTGCTTTAAAATAAATCCAAAATTATAGGCAGATTGTTTAGATATTCCACCCAAGTTGTTGTGCAGACATAAACTGGAGTTATTTTCAGCTATGGTCTGACATCTGGCTGTAAATGTATCCTACCCCTTGGCCCTTGTACTTGACTCTACCCCTTGAAATGGAGTTGTAAGGGTTAGAAGTTGAAACATTCTCCTATGAAATGGGACAAGCCTTCACGACCTGTTACATCATCAGCGGTCATCAAAGAAAACTTTGTTTCTGAAAGTATCCACCATGCCGTCAGCAGCTGTAACCGTCTCTGTTCCGTGGACTTTGGGCATCTTTTTGCACGTATCAACTATAAACTGCAGAAATGCAAGATATAACACACTGAAACAATTATAAACAGTTGATTAAATGATTAAATTGAAGAGGCGTACATTTGTTTCTGTTTACCTCATTCAGTCTCCTCCAACCCTCCAGCTCTAAAGGCCCAGTTCATATCTGAACGACCAAAACTATTGGTTGAATTCACACCAAATTTGGAATATAGATTGAAAGTCTCTCAAAATACATATCATTAAATTTTTGGAAAAATAGGTCAAAGTTAACATGTATTCATGACTTTTAAATATTTTTTCCCATTTACTTATAATGGGTGAAATTTGAAATCTCTATGAAAAACATCAACTTCATTTAAATTTTCTTCAAACAGCACAATATAGAAGCAAGTAATATGGTGACATCAATACATGCACAGGCAAGAAGCCCTCAGCTGGATCAATGCCAAAATAAACGACAATACATGTGAGGGGCGGGTCCAGAGAGAGAGAGAGAGAGAGAAAGACAGAGGGAGAGAAAGAGAGACAGAGAGAGAGAGAAAGAGTCAGACAGAGAGTGAGAGAGAGAGAGAGAGAGAGAGAGAGAGAGGGAGACAGAGAGAGAGAGACAGAGAGAGAGAGAGAGAGAGTGAGACAGAGAGAGAAAGACAGAGACAGAGGGAGACAGAGCGAGAGAGAGAGAGAGAGAGAGAGAAAGACTGAGGGGGAGAGAGAGAGAGAGAGACAGAGAGAGAGAAAGAGTGAGACAGAGAGTGAGAGAGAGAGAGAGAAAGAGACAGAGAGAGTGAGACAGAGAGAGATAGAGACAGAGAGAGAGAAAGAGTGAGACAGAGAGTGAGAGAGAGAGAGAGAAAGAGACAGAGAGAGTGAGACAGAGAGAGAGAGAGAGAGAGAATATCTGTATAACTGACTCCACCCATTGGTTCAGATCAGAGTCAACTCATATGACAAAAAACAAAAAAACATTTTTTAACTGAAATTCAAATAAAAACTGCCATAAATTAGTTGACCTATTACTTTCACCGAGAAATCTAATGTAAACTCCATCACCCAGCCTTAATAATCTATTTATTTACTTGTCTTTGAACACTTTAGGGCATTAAAATGACTGTATTTCTGAAGAGAAGATCAGTGGAGGTCTGTGGGAACCTGGCCAGCATTCACTGGCTGTCAGCAGTATTTGTACGTCTTATGACACTTCTGCATTGGATTAACTTTAGAGAAACGGTCTTTGCCTTTTGGACAGATCCATTTGCAATAGAAGAGGAAAATAAAAGCCAGTCTGTCTGTCTATCATCAAAATGCTGGAATAAGGAATTGGCATCAAAGCTGATATGTGAACAGACAGCTCCAATATGTGTGTAAATGCAGGCTAAAGTTGGCGATTCCAGGGTCAGGTCATGGTTGGGTGGTTGATGAAGGCATATTTTTAGGGTCAGCTGGCACAAGATTGGCTGTCATAAAAGGTCGTTTGAGAGCGGATATTAAAAAAACCTAGTCCCGGCATTAGTACTGGTCTGTGTTCAGTAGCCTTTTCACCTCACGGACACAACTTTAGCGATAGCAGACGGAGAAGGTAAAATAGGGAGAACCGAAGAGACAGGCACTGCTGGAGAGGAAGACAGCCGAGTAAAGATGACTGCGGAGAGGGAATAATATGGAGTTATCCCCTGCTGATGGACTCAATAGTATATTATTCTCACACTCCTTCCCAGTCGCCATTAGCTAGTATGACGAGTGGGAGGTCCCAGCAGGAGGGTTTGTTGTAGAAGGGTTGGGGTGGAGAGGTTCTGCTGAATGACTGTGTGTGTGTGTGTGTGTGTGTGTGTGTGTGTGTGGAATATACTGTAAATGTAAAGCAGGATAATGAAACTAATCTTAAATCACAGATGGAAATTAGATATATTTCCCCTTCATAACATACGCTGTGCAACTATTTTTGCAGCTGTAACATGCAATAAAGTAAATGTAACACAAGACACAGGATTGGTAGCACATGGGAATAACAAACTAGTCTACAGTTTTTAGAAAGTATCATTAAATGTGCTAAATCTTGCATAATTTAATAAGATGAATCAGAAAACAAATGACTTTAGTGCTGGTTTGCTTGTGTTTTTAATATCTATGGTGGTTTATGTACATGTATACAATGGATTAGTAAATATTCCACTAGAAAGAATCTGTAAAGTGAATGGATCATAATGTGTAGACAGTGTTTTGAAGTAGATCTGAAACCAATATTCCTTTAGACCAAATTTAGTCTCTGCCTCAAAAAGGTATCAGAGCTATAAAATGTATTATTGCCTCTTCCTACTTAATTACCTAGTTGTGTTGATAATTATTAACATGAAATGACATCAAAATGACCATAGGATTTACTACCTTAATGAAAGCTGTTTGCATCGCTATTACCTAAAAACTGCAGAGGAATTGTACTGGAAACTGCATGGAAATTACTTGTAATAAGTGGGTACAAAGGCATTATTACCATGAAATTACATTAAAATGACCACCTTATTAGTGAACACAAGACACAAGATTGGTAGCACATGGGAATGACAAACTAGTTTACCATTTTTAGAAAGTATCATTACATGTGCTAAAAAAACAAATGACTTTACTGCTGGTTCGCTCATGTTTTTAATATATATGATGGTTTATGTACACGTATACAATGGATTGGTAGATATTCCACTAGAAAGAACCTGTAAAGTGAATGGATCATAATGTGCAGACAGTGTTTTGAAGTAGATCTGACACCAATATTCCTTTGGATTAAAACCTATTTTCTTTTTCCACAGATTTATCTTGGAAACTTGAGCCAACCAGACTTGAGTTTTCTTTATCATGTGGTAAAATTTTATTTGCTTTCTTTTCCAAAAGCATTTTACTTGTAGACCAGTGCCAACGATAGGACACGCTTTAATACATTTGTACTTTCAGGTCGTTTTATGAAAGTATCTTTATGTAGTACCATATTTTCCAGACTATAAGCCACACCCACCCCGTCTCCAACAACGTCTCACCATTGGTTCAGCAGGTACATGCAGCAGCTCTATTTTTACTATTCTTATATTTATATTATACTATATCTTATATATTCTTATACCATTCTTCTATATTTTTTTCCCTTTTAGTTGCAGGTGAAATTATTAGACCAGCCCTTATTTTCTTCAATTCCTAGTTCATTTTTAATGCCTGCTACAACTAAATGTACAATTGTTTGTACAAATATAATGATAACAACATAAATAGCTCTTCATAATTTCATTTAAAGGCTGATATTTATCTATTTTCCATGTTTGTTTTTTTTTGTTTTTTTGCTAAAAACCAAAATCACTTCAGTTCTTACATTAATATTTATGGCATTGTGCTGCCAAAACCAGTCATTTTATTCATTCTACTTTTACTTTCTGTCTGTTTTAGCCACATGATACACACAAGAGCTAGTACTGGATTGAATTTTGATGACTTTTGATGGTCTAATAATTGTTCTTGTCTGCAAGTGTATTTGCTTTTCATACAAGATTTGTCTTTTAAATGTCATTGTACATATGTATAATGTATAGCGACAGTAAAAGCTATTCTATCTCATTATTGGCTGCATTTGCAAGTGTGAGAACAATTAGTTAACTCAGGATTTTGTTCCTTTCACACATGTATAACCCAGCAAATCTAACTGAAGCCGTGCACCCCCCACCCACCCCCCAACCAGGAAATAACAGCCAAATACTCACAGCTTTGGCACTGGTCCTCTTTGGGTCCCCAACAACGGCCATTACAGGAACGATGGCATTTTTGACCTGCAGAATGGATCAAGAAAAAAAGACAATTAGCCTAAAAAAAACAAAACAAAAAACAACACATTAAATAAAGTGTAAATGCTGAAATACTTCTGAATGTGTGTGCGTTCCAAGTACTGATGTGCAAACTGTATTCTTTAACGACAACGAGTGGGTGTGTGATTTCCGGGCAGGATACATAAATGTAGATGGAGTGCTCTTCTTAAGATGCAAGGTACCATTGTAAGTGCATTTTAAGCACTTAGCGATTGCATAGGCATAATTAACAGCACTCATGTATGACACAATAAACAGAAATAGAACTATAAGTACGTGAACACTTCAAAGGGCTGATGTAATTATGATTATATGGTGATATGTTTTAATTGATCCTATTTTAAGTCGGAGTATCTCTAGTTTTATAACAACAACATCCAGCAACGCTCATAAGTTTACATATCCTAGCAGAATGTCTGATTTGTGGGCCGTTTTTCAGTGGATATGAATGATAATACAAAACTTCACTTGTAGCTATCCAAATTTAGTCTGCCTCGAAAAGGTATCAGAGCTGTAAAATGTATTATTGCCTCTTCCTACTTAATTACCTAGTTGTGTTGATAATTATTAACATGAAATTGCATTAAAATGACCATAGAATTTACCACCTTAATGACAGCGGTTTGCATCGCTATTACCTAAAAACTGCAGAGGAATTGTGCTGGAAACTGCATGGAAATTACTTGTAATAAGCCGTTATTACAAAGGCATTATTACCATGAAATTACATCAAAATTACCATAGAATTACCTTCTTATTAGTGATCCATAATATAAAGTGTTACCGACTTGTCCTTATGTTTTGGACCATTGTCATGTTGGAACATTCAAGACAATCCCATGTGCATTCAGTTGAGGTATGAACACAACTGTACACATTCATTCCTTTTTCTTTTTTCTTTTTTAAAGGAGTCATTCCATTGTTATTTCATTAATATTGTTTTGTTTTCCATTGTTATTGAATAAATTGTGTGTTGGATTTATTAAAAAAACCTTTGTTTTGTTTCCAGCTGTATTTGCACGGTACAAAAATGACTTGAGGTCGAACAACAGAGTTTTTCGGTACTTCCTCATACATGTCCATGACGCGGTGACAAGGCGTCTCTGATTAGCTCAGACTGCGTGAATGAACACTCCCCCCTCCCCTCTCACTCTATGTGTGTTTACCTTTACTAGAGTAGCATCCACCTAAGCCTTGTGCTATCACTTGTTCTGAAAACGTGCAGAGAAAAAAAAACGAGGCTTTATTTCCACAGAGAGCACATGAACCAGTTAGTGCAGCAGCTCCTGTGGTGCCGTCTTCTCTTGTAAATGCTAATGCTACTTCAGATTCGCTGCAATGGGGGACGGGTTTAACCCCATGTGGGTGACGCTAAAGTCCATCTGACCTCAGATGGACCGGTTTTTTCTGGGTCTTGTTTTCTGTGAATGTGGTGAACGGCAGCATGTGTTGGTACCTCTGGGTGACCCATCAGATTCTAAAAGGAGCGTGGAAAAGTGGTTTTCAGTGGAATGACCCCTTTAATAGATGATGAAACTTGCTGTATTTTGGGGTCAAAAATGGATCTTCAGTGACTGGTACACACTGTTCTATTCGTAAACCCTTCATAACAGACACAGATTTATTTTGTAGAAATAAAGTATTACTTTTTGTCACTCTATCCTAAATCAGCTTAGTATGAAACCAGTGCACACTAGGTTGAGATAAAAACAGCAAAGCAGCATTCAGCCCTCTGAGCTTTCGCCAGTGCTTTTCTGGGGCTTTTTGAGGACTTAATTGACTGTCTAGTAATTGACTGCGGGGGAAGTGAACCTAGATAAGTGCAGAAGTGCTGTCCTCTGTCCATCAGCCTCTCCAGATGAGAGCTATTAGCATTGAAACTGACTCTATTCCCCTACATGAACCTCTCCATCTCCATCTCCTGCTCACCGCTTCTTCCTCGTGTGCGCCCCTCTCCAACGGATATTTCAACTCTCTCATCCTGCACCCATCACCAACTCATCATTTCACCATGGATCTCTGGCGCTCGCCGTCCATTCCCATCTCACTTCACCCCATGTTCTTTTAAGGGTCTGTTCTACTCCAACCAGTACTTTGGCTGTGCTTCAGAGACGAATCGACGGCATTTATTGAATGAAAAAACACGAGACAAAACAGGATAATAATATAAATGTCAGTCGGTGATAAGTGCTTGTCAGTGCAGAACCTTCTTATACCTTTTCTGAGCTCGGTGGCCTATGAAGTCAAGCCAAGGAGTTTTCACTTAGAGTCCAAGGTCTTCTCTATCTCAACTTATAAATTCTGGACGACCTAGAATAAACCTGTCCCACCTCACTTTCCTGCACCGTAATCTTTTACAACTTCCTTAAAACGGCCCCTGAAGGTTAAAATGTTGAGCACAGTGCAATAGAGCATAAAGACAGATGAAGGTTTACATCTGAATAGAGAGGGCATGGATTTCACATTAATGTCTTGTTTTGAAAAGAGACCAATAAATGCAAGTGCCGTGGTAAAAAATAGGTCACAAGTAATAACAATGTAAAGCTTCTGTCTCCCTAAAGAATGAAATGGAGATTATCCTCTCAGTTGAGGATTACAGGTTTGGAGACCCCTTGATCTTTTGGCAGTGCAGAGGACTTGCTCAAGAATCAGGGTCGATCCAGGGGTAAAGGGGCTGCAGGGAAGGGGGCTGATTGAGCAGAATACCAATGCTAGGAGCTGTTGATCTGAATTTGAAGCCTTCGACGAGCAGTGTGAGAGGAAATCTGAGGACGTACAGGGGGGTTTCAGCTTTGTAATTATAAGGCGGTCATTATGTCACTTAGGAACCAGAGGAGACAAGCTGCCTAACAACAACAACAGACTTAAATGTCAAACAGCTTGAGCACTAAATTAATGTGTTAGTAGGTTACACAGTGGATGAGCAGAACAAGGTTAAAGGAGGTAAATTAATGCATCTTTACTTCTCTGACAAACATTGCCTCCATCAGCCCCTTACCCAAATTTAGCAAAGATTAAGGATCACATTTTTAGATTAATTCATGTTAACATCACCTTAAAAAAAAATCCTGTCATAATTCTAGGCTTCCAAAACATGTTTTTCAGTCGTCTACACTGTGGCAACATTGTGACCAATGCACTAATTGTAGATTGTTATGGTAAGCACGGTGACAGAATGAGGTCAAGGGGTGATTCTGTGATAACATTCTGTATTGAGCTGTTCGCACACGGTCATATATTGAATAGAGGAAGTCAGAAGGTCAGCTTCTTTGCTACATTGACTCAACACAAAAACTCAGAAAAAGTTTAACACTAGTCTACAAGTAAAATGCTTCTGTAATAAAACAAATTATATGTTACCACATTTGTGTTACTGATGAAGAAAACTGAAGTCTTAAATGTGAGGTTGTTAGAATTAACTAGAGAATAGGTTTTAGTCCAAAGGAATATTGATCTACTTCAAAACAATGTATGCACATAATGATCCATTCACTTCACAGGTTCTTTCTAGTGGAATATTTACAAATCCATTCTATACATAAACAACCATATATGTGGAATAACAGCATCATACATATTAAAAACATGAGCTAAGCAGCACTTTCTTATGTATGTAATTAAAGTATGTAAGATTTAGCACATTTAATGTCTGAAGCAGATACTTTCTTTAAAAAAAATGTAGACCAGTGTAATCAGTTATCTGGAATGTCTTACTTTAAAAGCTAAAAATCAGGTAAGAAATCCAGAGGTCATAGACAGCAGACCTCCGCCAAGGCTTGATATGGCGTCATATGATGTCAAAACATGACGCGATCGAGCCATAGGTGTTGACCCATCTGATGTCCGAAAGTGAGACAATGTGAACGTAAAAAAAAAAGCCAGATTCTATCTTGTCTGAATCCTTAGATATTACCACTGATGTGTTTTAGCTGTTGACCTTCATTAACCATCTAATGGGTTCTTTCTTGACCCATTATCTATCATTCCTGAAAGTTTCATCAAAATCCATTCAGAACTTTGTGCGTAATCCTGCTGAAAGACAAACAGATGGACAGACAAACAAACGGACCTGAGTTTAGCTTGTCTTAAGTCTCCGTCTCTTCCGGGAGACTCATAGGGCCTGAGAAATAAAATGCTAAAATTGTATGTGGTTTGTCATGTGCCCTGAATCACACACATGTTGTACCTCATAATAAATTACAATTACTGACGTGCGTTTCAACTGCTTCTCTTAAACAACGGCTAATTCATTTGCGAGGAAAACCCGGTAATAATTTGGACTACACGCCTGACGCCCATGTGACGTCACCACAGTCTACACACCATAGCTGAGCGGAGTATGACGTCACAAACGCGACGCATTGTAGTCTCTTTCTAAGCCCACATAAAACCTAGCGTTACGTTTGCTTCACATCAAAAACAGGTGGTCTGCCGATGTCACATCAAATATTTCTTATTAACCGCTATCATATGTGAATTTCAGAGCACCTGTCAAAGGGAATCAGAATTTAGCTTGACTCGCTCCATTCACTCCCGTTCAAATTGTTTGCTAGCTAAGCACCCATGTACAGAAAGTAGAAGGACGTGACTCAGCCTCTTCATGCTAGGATGTTTTGTCTGGTTGTGTGTCTTTACATTGAATTAGTTAAACAAGGCAGCAATTTAGACAAACACAGGCGCCATTATTTCCAGCTAAAAATATTGTAATTACCTTCTGTCCTGGAAGCTATCAGTGTTTCTCTTCTTTTTTTTACAGGTGCCATTAATGAGGAGGGTTCAAGGCAAAGTCAGCTAGCGTTAGAGAGGTGCTGCCACCATGAGGTCATGAGAGGAATTGCATTTTTAAAAGTTTTATTATTATTTTGGACAGT
Organism: Siphamia tubifer; assembly: GCA_020466265.1. NCBI lineage: Eukaryota > Metazoa > Chordata > Actinopteri > Kurtiformes > Apogonidae > Siphamia > Siphamia tubifer. Next base: position 42,058,012 of record CM035803.1, on the reverse strand, counting down.
CTTAAGTGGACCATAAATAATATATTATAAAAATGAAATGTAGAGATCTGTTTTCTTTTAACGAATTGGAGTATATTGTATGGAAATTGTACAGCACATTCTAGTTTTTCAATTTTTGTTTTGTTGTTTGTTTTTTATTTTTGCTTTTTTTATTTTATTTTTTTAATTATTATTTCATGTGTCTCGAAATAAACAATATTAAAAAAAAAAAATCAATAAAAAAAACTGTGGGCCGTGATTGGCCCCCGGGCTGGACATTGGGCATGACTGGTCTAGTACCAAAGTACATCTGTGTTATGTTGGTCCCCTTTTGCTGGAGCCCAGAGTCAGGACTAACCACAATGAAATTGCTTTTCAGTTCCATGAAGTCAGACAGACCTCTACTCTGACAGTGATTAAGTCCAGGTTGAAAATAGTTAAATTCAAATGGGCATAGAAAAACTAAAAGGCTTCTATTCACACTCTTGTCTTTTATTTGATTTTAATTGATTATTTCTGTTTTTGTAGCACTTAGATTGTTTTAATGTAAAGTGCATTATAAATTACATGTATTATTATTATTATTATTATTATTATTATTTGCTGTAATTTATATTGGAGCATTGAGACATTGCAATGCGTTTGGTCCTTGTTAGCCACTGTAACAAAACCATACTATACTATAGATAATATCGAGATGAATGGTATTAAAAAATGGCTAATTATATTATATTAGGGGTAGCCATACCATGTTGTCCTACGTTATTACTCCTAAATGAAACATCACCTCTAACTTTGACCACCTCTCAAATCTACATTCTGCTTGTGGGCCTAACGGCAGCTAAATAGCTGCTAGTCCTACATTGGAAGCCCCCACCCATGCGCCCACACGCAGTGGTTGCAAACATTCCTCAGTATCCTCTACATGGAAATATTTGTAGGTAGGATGCATGGAGCTAGCCAAAACACAATCTATTCATGGACCTCAACATTAACTATGGTGAAGAACCTACTGAACTGAATATCTGTGTGATGGCTCTGTTTGAACTATGTAGAGTCGTGTGATATACGTTGTACAATGATGACTTGAAGGGATAGTTCACTATTTTTCACATGAATCTGTATGGTGTCACAGTCTTTACTCTGGTGCACCCACAGTGACTTAGCGATAGCGATCAATGTGCATTGTCATAGCTGTGAGCCTTAGCAAACTACTTTCATCAGTTGTTCGGCAGTGTTTTCTACTTTCATCAGTTGTGCACCTGCTACGTGCAGGTGCACAACTGTTAGCAGTGACAACACACATTGATCACTAGTGAGAGAAAGTAGCTCCAAACAATTATGAGGTGTGAGTTTTTGTTCCGTGACGGTTTTGTTATGCAAATAAATCACTCATTCGAACACATACTGTTTTGAGGCGAAACACATTTTATTTCGATGACCCCAGGAAACCTGCTGGGACTACTTTTGCTTTGACCGAAACCGGACCAGAACTCGACTCACAGGACACTGTCTGTGGTAAGTTACTGTGGGTGCACCAGAGTAAAGATAGTGAACCCATACAGATTCATGTGAAAAATAGTGAACTGTCCCTTTAATACTGTTGTGTATAAACACACACACACACACACATATATATATATATATATATATATATATGTATGCATCTTCAATGACGGTCCTTTGGGAGGAGGAGTGTACTTGGGATGGAAACAGGGAGAGAGGGTGGATATAAGGAAGGATACCTTGCTGTTAGCACTATGTCGTACTTAATGTTTTTGTGACATGTAACGTTCTATCCTAAAAATAAAAACAATTGATAACAACAAGAAATGTTAAATTATGAGGAGAAAAAAAAAGGATGAGCAGAGACTGATGGCAGCAGTAGAGATCCTCCAGTCATTGTGGCTGATGAAGAATAGCGGATACATAAATTCTGTAAAGGTTAGGACGTCTCTTTTGAAGAGCCTGGTTGATAAATGAGTTCCTACTTGTGTGGCAGAAATGGGATAAGCAGGAAGCAGAAGCTAGGGGAGGGGAAACTTTTGCCCATTTTTCAACACAACATGTAAGATATCCTTGATCGGAGCTCTGAGCTTCCTGCTATTCCTGTCCAGCAGCTCATTGACAAAATCATCAGGCTAGTTGTACCATGCAACACCCAGGTAAATGTGTGTAACAAGTGAGCTGAGGTGAGGGTGGCAAAAAAAAAAAAAAAAAAAAAAAAAAATCAATACTCTCAGTAAAAGTCAGTAAATGGAGACTAAATGTCAAGTCTTTTCATCTGTGTTTCTCTGGGTTACTTACATGTCACGCTGCTGTTCGTGGGCACCACCACAGGATGGATTCCGGGGTTTTTTACAATATCCTGCCAATGAATTGTGTCTGCATGACACAAGAACTTGTTCTGGTCGACATAAACACCTCCACTCAGGATCTCTGTGGAGAAAACAGACAAAGTGGTTACACATATGGAGCTGAAATGGTTTTTTTTTTTTGCTTTTTGCTGCTGCCAGGCGTCTGATGTGTTTCACCCCTTCTTTATGTGACACTTAATAAAATGATATGTTGACATGGCCACAGAGTACGCAGTGATGTCAAAATTGCTGAAATCCTTGACAACAAAAAAAAAATTCTCTAACTCCTTTTCATCCAAAGGGGAATAGATTTGGTAAAAAAAAAAAAAAAAAAAAGAAGGTGTTTTTCAGGTCTTGAAACATACGTCTAATGCACAGGTGTCCATCTCCAGTCATCCAGGGCCGGTGTCCTGCATGTTTTAGATATTTCCCTCTACCATGTGATTCAGTTTAACCCTTTAACTCCTGAGAACTAACAAAATAATTGGTAATATGAGCAAAGTAAGACACAAATGGCAGAAAATCAAAGAAAAATACTAAAATAAAAAATAAACAAAATGTAGAAAAATAAACAAAAACTAAGAAATATTTATAAAATTACAAATAATGTGGAAAATTTTGAACAAAAAAAATTACGAAAGAATAAAACTAGTATTGAAATTTGGTCCCAGCAATTTTAATTTTGCCTTTAAAAAATGTTTAGATAAAATAAAAATAAAAAAATCTTGCTTTTTGGCACTCTTTCCATGCACAAAACTAAAAGGAAAACAGTTGAATTTTTCTGAATATTTAAACTATATCATCCATTCAGAACACATCAGCGCTGACACTTAAAGAGTTAATAATCAGCTCCTCATCAAACTGATAATGATGTAATGGCCTCCAGGTGTAATGGAAGAGGGAAACATCTAAAACATGCAGGACCCCGGCCCTCAAGGACCACATTTTGACACCCCTGATCTAATGGCTATGATGAGACAGGACACAATCATGTTATGTCTTTACTTCATGACAACTGAGAAGTTGTACTTTTTTATTTTTACTGAAGTCAAGGAATGGAATCAGTACTTTTACTTTTACCAGAGTATTTTTGCTGTACTTCTACATAAGTACAGAATGTGAGTACTTTTACCACCTCTGTCTGATTGTGTAACATATAACATACCAGGCCAGTCAATAGTCAAGCTAACCATGGGTTCTGTATGTGTTTATTTAGAACCGCATTATCTGGCATGAATCGTCCAGTTTCCAAAACTTCAATATGGTTCAATTATAGTCCAACTAAGGTCTATATACGGCTTTTAACACTTCAATATTATCCAAACAAAGGCAATAATTTGAATTTCTCTATGTGAATGTGAACGTACTGAATGATAAATCCTTCTGGGATTTAAGCCTCAGGTTGGAGAATGGAGAAACAAATGGAAACTACAGCAAGGAACAGCAGTCTTACTGTAAAAAGTGTGTACTTTAATATTTCATCAAGGTGGAGGGACGTAAGCTATGTATCCTAATATGCATTACCTTGTCGAACCAATGATTATCAGACTTAGGGAGGGGATTGTTTCCATTCGACACACACACAAACACAAATGCACACATATTAAGTACAATAAGTGATTGGATACAGAGGGTGGTTCTGATTATTGTTGTGCATGAATTTAGAGAATACCTAATCCTGATTTTCTCTAGGAAAGAAAAGAAAGATAGAGGAGACAAAAACAGGGGGAAAGCCATAGAGAAATGAATAGGGAGAAAGAAAGGCAGTGTGAAACCCAGTAGCTGATTTGCATTATTTACAGAGCTTATGTGTTCTCTATCTTCCTACAAACAGATTACTGACACAGGGCTGAAAGTGATGAGACACATAATCATACACGAGGCTCCCCGCCAGCACAGCACCATAACAGCCAAATACAATACTGTCCCACAAAGGTCCGATTAAATGATATTCCTTGGATAATAGGTGGTTGTGGTGGTATTACCTTTGCAACTCCCCTCCCCCCCACCCAACCTCAGTTTCCCCGCTCTATCTTTTAGGATGTGAGGTGGGTGTCAGGGAAAGAAATTAATCCTGCCTCTCACCACAGGAGGGATATGACTTGGTTAGAAGGAGTCCACGTCTCAAATTCAAATTGTTTGCACAATGTGAAGCTGCTGGCAAAATAGAGCAATCGACAAAACCCACAGTCAAAGCAGTTATTTTCGACAAAAACGCCAGCAGGATGTCTCAACCCTGGTTAAGCGAGATACATCTACAATGACCTGGCATCCATGTTTATCCTTCCTTATCAGTGTAATTGAAGCTAAATCAAGTCTAAACACCTTGAAAACACATTTATAATGCACAACAATGGTAGGTGGAGGATAACACTGTCCTGCAAACACAAGACAAAGATTCATAAATTAAGACTTTTCATGTCTTTACCTACAGTATACACTGGGAACGATTTGCTATGGAGGGATGTGTGGGTATGTGGGAAGGGGGGGGGGGTCATCCCACCCCTCTGGTTTTGGACATCACCTTTAGGGCCCTGTAGTCTATGAGGATTTCTGACAGTGTTAACACAAAATGCCTGAAAAAACTATTTGATATGCACACATTCAAGGGGGTAAATATCTGCCAGACCAGCGATAAAGATCAGCAGAGGACAAGTGCATTCTGTGACCCCTCCTTTACCTCACTGGCACACAATGTGAAGTGCAGGCTAGATGACAATGGTGTGATTACTGCGCTGTGCTCCTCAAGCTGGGCCCTCAACAGGGGGTGGGGGGTAAACGGGTATGTTGTCCCAGGCCCTGGCAAAACTGGTCCCTCATGAAGATGCCATTAATCATTCTGTTTAATTTCAAAATGTGTTGATTTCAGGAAGAAAATGTGCAACATTTGCATTCAATTAATGATTATGATTTGTGGTACTTTTGTCTTTATTGTCTTCAGAAATAGATTCAAGAACCCCCCCCCCTCCTATCACCCCTAATGCAGAAATGGTTTGGTCTTTGATTAAGGTGCCAAATAACACAACACTATAACATCATAACTCTTAGACAATAAACATGTGAGCCTATTTGTTTCTTTTCTTTGCAGTCAGGAGCAAAGAAAAGAAAAAGAAAAGAGAAAAAGAGATGAAGAAGCCAAGGGCTTAAGGGGATGACTGCATAGATATGAGATAGATATATAGATATAAGACAAAAGTTAAGAAAATAAAACATTTACCTTCCTACGTTTTAGACTTAAAACAATTATAACAGCTTGTACTTTAGTGAACACAACCACAGTGACCCCTTATATTCACCATGTCAGACAGTCTAGTGGTTAAGGAGTAGGACCATGAATCAGTGTCTTTATGTTGCCAGGGGTTCAAATCCAGTGCGAAATATTCTGCCTTGGATGGTCTTTTTTATTGTTTTTTTTTGCTTTCTTATGATGAAATGTCGGGATAAAATGGTTGACTGTTATGATGGGTTTGGAATAGAGGCTATGAAAAGAGGGGTTAGGAGTTGGTGGTTGCTGTGTGGTGGTGTGTGTATGGGGGGGGGGGGGGGGGGGGGGGGGGGGGGGGGGGGGTTATTTCGTCCCGGGCCCAACCAAAGCTGTCAACGGCCCTGAGCACGAGCTCAAGGATTTGGTGATGACAAACTCATCAGCATTAAAAAAAAAAAACCTTGGTGCTGAAGTGTCGGGCATGTCGTTGCTAATGAAGGAGTTTAGAGAAAAGTTGAGTGGAATGCAAAGAGAAATTGTCTGTAAAGTGTTTTCTGCAGTCTCCATGCTTCCCATGTCAACAGCAGAATGTGAATGTGGATTTAGTGCCATGAATCACATCCTTACTGATGAGCAACAGAATGAATACTGTACATCCACATTGAACAGACTTCTTTTTCTCACTGTCAATGGGCCAGACATGCATTCCTTCCCTACTGAGAAATATGTAGAACTGTGGATTAACTGTGCATTTTATGACGTTAGTGTTCATTAGTATTGTTCATTTTGATATTTGCTTCAAATGTATCTATTTGTTAAGTCTTTTGAGATGCTATCGTTATGTTGTTATTACCGCCGCCAAAGTGGTTATGTTTTTGCCAACGTTGGTTGGTTGGTTTGGATGTTTATTTGTGTACAAGATAACTAAAAATTTCATGGACGGATTTTGATGAAATTTTCAGGGCATGTTGGTAATGGGGAGATCTGGAAATGATTAGACTTTGGTGGTGCCCACCTTGGCTTGGTGTGCTTTTCTAGTTTATTAATATTATTATTAAGTGTAACCTACCCTTTTTCTAACATTTCATAATGAAAAAACAACAACAAGTATTCAGAGAATGCCTAATCTCTCCCCTGTTCTGTCCCAATCTCAACTTTCTATGACTACCTGATCTTGAATTAGAGCCAATAATGTGATTTTGACCTTTCGGCTAAATACCACATTGACCTTTGACCTTTACTCAAATGGATCATTGCATCTGATGCGCATTAGTATATGTATATGCCCATGTCATTTCATGGTGATATCTCAAGTATTCATTGAGTTATAGCATGATATGTGTCTGCGGACACACACACACACACACACACTGTACAGACAGATACACAGACACACACACACACCACTAACAGTCTTATACAGTGCAATTAATTAATCAATCCCATGTTCAATAGTGTAAATAGTGTAAATAATGCATATAGTGTAAATAGTGTATATGGTGTAAATAGTGTATATAGTGTCAATAATGTATATAGTGTAAATAGTGTATATGGTGTAAATAGTGTATATAGTGTAAATAATGTGTATAGTGTAAATAGTGTATATGGTGTAAATAGTGTATATAGTGTAAATAATGTATATAGTGTAAATAGTGTATATAGTGTATATAGTGAAAATAATGCATATAGTGTAAATAGTGTAAATAGTGTATATGGAGTGCATAGAATTTGATATTTCTTTTATAATTTTTTTGTTGCTGTGTCGCTCTATTCTGTGCTGCTGTAAACCTGGAATTTCCCTTAGTGGGACTAATAAAGGAATATCTTATCTTATCTTATCTTACAGACAGACAGATACACAGACACACACACACTGATTACAATAATCTCACTCAACCTATGTTGGGCGAGATTAAAAACCACCCCCCCCCCCTCTATTTTTTTGATAAATCGCACTCTGCCTATACTTGTGTTGTGTTGTGTTCAGATGTAAATCACTGATCGGATATAGATGCCACTCCTCTGAGAAAACAACTGGACAAAGACCTGTTTTCACATCAGTGCCCTCAAAACCATTTGGGAAAAGCAGGAAATGAGACCTACCAGGACCATGGATCGACCTGATAGTGATTGGCTTCTCTTAAATGGTCTGGATTCACTGATAGGACATATCAAGGCCTAACTGGGCCAACAATACTGAGCTAAGTGGCAGATGTGGGACTCCTCTTGACCCTTAAGACTTCAACACATTCTCTCTCTGGAACAAAAGATTTTTCATCATAAAAAGAGCCCTTGGCTTTTGTGACTCTTTGTCATTACTTCTTACATTTAAAGCTACAAGAGCTGAAATAAAGAGGAGAGAAACACTAGAAATACTATCATCTGCAGCTCTTTCCTCTCAGTCCAAATCAGAAGCCTCATTTTAAATGTGTGTCGTGGAGGTGTTAGACCATCAGGAAAATGGTGGAATTATGTTTAGGCCAGCGTTGATGTGTTTGTTTATTTGTTTGTGGGTTTGTTCATTTGTTAGTTAGAAAGATAAATGAAAAGTTATTGACGGATTTTTGGGAAATGTTTAATGGTGTTTGGGGCAAGAATGTGACGGGGGGGCTCAAACGGTTTTGATGGATTTGGATGAAATTTTCAGGACATGTTGATACTGGCACAAGGAACAAGTGATTAAAATCTGGTGGTGTGTGTGTGTGGGGGGGGGCATGTCATTCAGAAGGGGGGGCTGATCTGCCTTGGTGGAGTCTGCGCCCCCCGAGTGCTTTTCTAGTTTCATCCCGTTATGAAAAGCACTATACAAATATAATGTATTATTATTATTATTATTATTATTATTATTATTATTATTATTATTATTATTATTATTATTATTATTATTATTATTATTATTATCATGCTGGATACACTGGGGACTGTGGTGTAGAGATACACACTGAATAAGGTGGAGGACACCCTGGAAAATCCAAATCATCCTCTTAAAGAAAAGCAGCTGCACTGGGCGACAGACTGCATGAAAATACAAGAGATCCTTCTTACACGCTGCCGTCAGAATCTACAACACCCCTGTCTGATGGCAGACAAGACTAAGGCACACAGCACCTATATTACAAGATCCAACTGGTGTGTGTGTGTGTGTGTGTGTGTGTGTGTTACAATTCACACAAAACCTAGAAAGAGCTGACTGCTGCAGTTTGTCATTTTTGGTCAAAGAACAAACGAGTGAAAACGGTAAGTTGATAGAACCAATAACATGGAAGATATTGGTCACTTTGGAATACAATAGCCTTACAATCACATTACTATACCCACAATGCTGTGGTGCTGACTGCTGGACAAACACACAACAGCATAAAAACCAACACATTCTAGAAGTTATAGATCCTCACAGGTCAAATCACTTTTATTCCAAAATGACTTAGGTTTAACATAACTATTAAAAAATGACGTTGCCCCACATGATCCTGAATACAGCCTAAGCATGGCAGAATTAGGGAAATATTGTAAAGGAAACAAATAGAATAGAATAGAATAGAATAGAATAGAATAGCACAGAATAGAATAGAACAGAACAGAACAGAACAGAACAGAACAGAACAGAATAGAATAGAATAGAATAGAATAGAATAGAATAGCACAGAATAGAATAGAACAGAACAGAACAGAACAGAACAGAACAGAACAGAACAGAATAGAATAGAATGGAACAGGGAAAATATTGTATCCAGTAGCTCACATAAAAGCACATAAAAACATAGTGGTTTGGAAAAAAGAAAGAAAGAAAGAATCCCAGAATTCCTTTGTAAAAGAAGTTCATAATCTCATTGGGATATTTTCTGGTTAAATAAAGGTTAAATACATTTTTAAAAAGATGACACCTACTACAGCAAGGCATGGTACAAATGATATCATATTATTAAAAATGATGAAGGTGCTCAGAAAACCATTATAAACCACAATGCAAAGACAAAAAGGAACAATTAAGTATAAGTGCAAGACAACATATATGTATGTGTGTGTGTGTATATATATATATATATATATATATATATATATATATATATATATATATATATATATATATATATATATATATATATATATATATATATATATATACATATACAGTCATTACACTGTCATTAGTTGAACCTGCTTCTTATGTCACTTGGAAACGTCTGTATACTGTTTTTGAGAACCTTCTTTTAATAGAAACTAGTAACTGAGTTCATCATGTTCTCTCATCAGTTTGCAGAACACTGCTTTAGTTAATCTTTGACTTTCTTCGTCCATCAACACCCAGTACACTTGTTTACCTTGGATGTTTCCAGTCCACTGGTGGCCCACTGAGCAGACCTATCTGCATTCCACACACCCACTCTACCACCAGCATCTTCACATTGACTTTACTACTACAACTCCACGGACACACAAGTAAGAGTTTTCCTTTTCTGCTGACCGGGCACTCTAAAATTATAGTTGGCATCTCTCTCTAAACCTAATTCCAAATTTATCACCTCTTTTATCAGCTACTTTAAAGTAACAGTGGGCTGTATTATTTGCTTCATTGATCTTCTTGCATATTTCTTCTACCTTACTCTGGTTGTCCATCCATTCAACTTTTCCCCATAAAGTCTATTAGATAAGATCTTTTCTTGTGTCATTGTTGACTTATTATTTGGTGGTGGGAGCAGAAATATATATTTTACCACTAACGATATTGCCATTGGTTTAATCTTATATTTCACTCATTAACTTATCCAGATTCTTTGCTCTTTTGTTCTTTAAGGTTAATTCTTTCCTAAGGCTATTTGGGTACACTGTCTGTGGAGTCACAGAGTACAGGTTAAGTAATATTATTCCAATTCTATAACTGGCGCTAAGTATTGGATATTTTCCTTAAGCCCAACACTGTCTGTTAGCCCTAGAAAAGTAAAACACTTAAAATAAGCACGATATCACTTTTGTTTTGTTGTATTTTCTACTTGTTTTTTTTAGTATTTTATGATTTTACACCACTTTAATCTTCTAGCAGTTTATACCATCTTTAGTGTAATTTCTTTCTTTTAAAATCCCTATTTTTGTTATGTATCCGGACTTTTATTGTAGATTTACTGTTTTTCTTCCTGTTTTTTTTCTGTCTTTGTTCATATATATATATATATATATATATATATATATATATATATATATATATATATATATATATATATAAACATCTGAACAACATCGAAGACTGCACCAAAGGATAATTTTATGCCAACAAGAAGATGAGATGATTTAATAAGACGGGGGAAAATTTTAAAATATGGGGAAAAAATGTTCATGTTTTATTGTCATGTCATTTTCTGTTCATCTTCCTGTTTTTCTGTCATTGTTAGTGTCTGGGCTTTTATTTTGTTATGTTGGTTCATGTTCACCTTGTCTTGTTCTACTTGCTGTTACCAGTGTTCTGTCACACCCCTGTTAATTTATCCTCATATGTTTCAGCTGTGTTATGTGCATAAATACCCTCTCCCTCATTTGAGTCACAAGTTTATTTACTGAGAGATGCACCAAAAGAGCAAAATAAAATAACAGGAAGATAAACAGAAAATGACATGACAATAAAAGTCCAGATACATGACAATTTTTTCCCCATATTTAAACATTCTCCCCCCTCTTATTAAGTCACCTCATGTCTTTGTTGGTATAAAATTATCCTTTGGTGCAGGCTTTGATGTTGTTTAGATGTAATTTTTTTTTATCTGAAGAACAAAAAGTAACCATCAGGTTTCTTCCACTTTCTCTCAGAACCAAAAAAACCCCCAGATTTTAAAATGAAAAGAAATACAAACTTTAAGTAATAATCAATATGAAGATCACAATTCTGGGCCCATCCATACCACACTTGTCCATTTTGTGCAGTTATATGAAGGTGTAAGGGTGTCTCGATTCTTAATTATTTAGACAGAGAAAGGGGCTTTTTGGTCAAAAAACAGAGATATTTTAGGACCACACAACAAACAAGAGGTGTATGAGAAATTTTGCGTAACTGATTAGAATTTCAGTAAGTTTTTTTTTTTTTTTTTTTTTTTTTTGGGTCATAATACAAAACACGGCACAAGCACAAGGCAGGTAAGACACATTTTCACACATGATAAATACATTGCTTGACTGAAAAGGTTTAGGGCTGAAGCTTATTTAACCCACTGTTCCCATTACCTCATGCTATATGTTAAACAAAAACAAACACAATGCAAAAGTCAAAGCCAAGAACAACTGTCCAAATAGAACACAACATTGAAGTAATTTTTTTTCTTTCTCCTTCCCTATTTGGAGTTTTAATTTGGAGACAAACAACAAGAAAAGTGCAAAGAAGTACGCAAATTTAAAAATTTTCCTCATAAAAATCAATCATTTCATCATCTGTTTAATGTTTCAATGTATTATAGACAGCTAGTTGCTGAACATAGGAACAAGTTGAATGGGGCTTTTTAAATTTTAGCCACAAAAAGACGCCAAAGCTCATGCAACGGAGATGGTTACAGCTGCTGACGGCATGATGAATTATTTCGCAAACAAACTTGTCGCATCTTTTTATACAGTAGCGGCATCAGTGACAGCTGATCTCACTGCTGATGGGTTAGATCATTTCATAGAGGAATATTTTAAACCCTACCTCTCACTTGCAACTCCATTTCAAGGCATAAGGCCAAATTCAAGTGCACAGTCCATCCAACTTTCCTTTCCCAATAATCTGTGTTGGCCCTTTGTCTTTCTGTTTTGGTGTATTTATCTGCAGACACCATCCCATCTGCTTGTATTTATTATTTTCCTCCCATTTCGCTGTGTTAAGGACATCTTTCAGTGGCATGTTTTGTTGGCAGTGTGTTCCTACCTTCAGCCAATAACAGAATCATGACAATATTGAAAGTGATGGCCGTACGATGACAACATTTTGTGGTGTCTCAGTTTTCCGAAACTCTTCAAATCTGCTCAAATAATATGTCAGCTGTGTGGCTACTCCACTCCAACATGAACACAGGCTTCTGTACATACACAACGTCCTGATGAACAGACATGGCATTCACATATTGTTAAAGTCAAAATGTACATAACAGATCGAAAAAGTCTACACCTCACTGCTGCCCTTCATTTCACCGTCTTTCCACCCATGCTGCACATCTATGCTAATTATGACTTGATATAACCAAGCTCAAGATGTTGTTGAACACTTTAATTGGCTCATGGCTGACACTGTCCTGTACAGTAACAGTGTTTCTCTATGGCCTCTGTCACCAAGATATGAATAATTCACAGACGTATATTACATAATATCTACAGTAACATGCAAATACTCATGCAGGCTTTACTTTCATTACCAGTAAATGCTTGTCTGGCACATTTTCTGGGTGTGCAGTAAGTGGTCAGGGGAAGATCAATGGTTAAATGCTGTGGTTAATTGTTTAGTGGGTAGAGAAAATGTCTTAATTAGTTTGTTCACATAGCTAAAGCCCATGTATCCAAACTACCCTCTCTGTTCCTGCCTTGTCCCAAAAGCAACTCCGAGCCTATCTGAAGAAGCGAACGTCTTAAAAAGACACAGCGATCCTCAGTGTTATGCTGCATGACGTTGGAAGGAAAACAATATGAAATTCAGGGAAGCAGAACAAATGTATGCAGGCAATTATTTTGATGGTAAGTGCTTGTTGTGATTTCTTTTTTTTTTTTCTTTATTGGAGAGTGGGGATGAGTTTGATTAAGAGTGGGAGGAAAATAGCAAACCAGTGATCAGAAAAAAAAAACAAACATATTAATGAGTTGGTGAGAGTGAATTAATAAGGGTTGTGTGGATTCTTTAATGAAGAAATATGTAGAACAACACAAGCAGTATAATGAATGGATAATTTCCTGCAGTGTTAGCAGGCTCACCATTAAAAAAATCCTCACTAGTGTCGTAATAATATGTAATAGAGCTGTTATAAACAACTCATTCGCTGGAGCATAATTTCAATAGAGCTACAATAATCAGAAGGATAAGTTTACCTCAGGGAGAAGTTGGTCAGTAAATGACAACACCAAATAATATTTAAAGGTGAACTTAAAGGCGCTGAAAACCACTTTTGGAACGCTCCTTTTGGAATCTGATGGGTCACATGCTGCGATTGAAAGTGGTTTGTCACCTCCACTGGCTGTATTTAACATTCATAGAAAACAACAAAGAGAAATGAATGTCCACAATACGTCCCCCATTGCAGCGAATCTGAAGTAGCATTAGCATTAGCATCTACAAGAGAAGATGGCACCACAGTTGCTGCACAAACTTGAAAAAAAATGGCGGATCAAACTGATTCATATGCTCTCTGTGGAAATAAAGCGTTGTTTTTTCCCCCCCCGCACGTTTTCAAAACAAGCGACGGCACAAAACCTAGGTGGATGCTACTCTGGGAAGGTAAACACACACAGAGTGAGATGGGGAGGGAGGGAGGGAAGGGGGTGTTCCTTCATGCATTCATTCTCTGAGCCAATCAGAGATGCCTCATTACTGCATCATGGATAGGAAGTATCAGTAAACTCTGTTGTTCGACCTTAAGTCATTTTTCTTCGCTCCAAAAACAGCTTAAAATAAAGCAATCCAGATGTTGTTGTTGTTGTTTTTTTTTTTAATAGAATCAATGCACAATGCATTCAATAACAATGGTGAACACAGTAATATTAATGAAATAACGATGGAATGACACCTGTAAGTTTTACTTGGTACCATATATTGAATTTAGGGTGACAAGACAACGACCATTTCTTTCCCCTGGCCATAAGTCTGTTGAAGAGCCAGAGGTAACCCTGCCCCCATCGCTCTTAAAACTCCTCTTAATATATCAGACTATAGTTTTAAAAATAAACTAGACTTCCATACACTTCCTAAAGGAAATATAACCTGTGTGATTGTCCCTTGCCGGATCGGTGGAGTTGTGGCTGGTGTTCACTTCATATAACAATCTGTTCGTTAGGGTTTGTGGACTGAGTCAGTTCTATTAAAGCTCCTCCCATTTTTTGTGAGTAAAAGACTTTCCCTGTTGCCTGGGAAACCGACCTGCAGTTACACACACACACACACACATACACACACACACAGACACACAAATGTGACAGAGTAATGTGTGGCTGAATGCTAAATCGTACCTCCAAACTCCTATGAAAAACTGTAAATAATTGGTGAAAACAAAGGTGATCATGAGTGGTAGGGGGGTCTGAGGAACAAGTAGATATATATTTTTTTCTTGTACTGTGAAAAATAAGCGAGATACAGCAGTTTTAAAACCACTAAACTCACCAAAAGGAAGCAGATCTGTTAATCTGTCAATCATGTTGAAGCTCCTCCCACATTCTTAATTGACTGCAGGTGTTTCATAGTGTCAGGAGCACTGTTGCCACGGTGATGAGTAGTGGTGGGAACTTCAAAGGGGAGACGCATAGACAGAGCTCCACACTTTGCCAAACTCCTGTGATTTTTGGGAAAACCGTAAATAATGTGCGAAACCTATGACCTACATTTACCAAAATTTAATGGAATGTATTCTGGACCATCTCGCACATTTCCTGAAAATTTAAATGGAATTTGGTTCAGTAGTTTTTGCCTAAAGTTACTGACAAACAGACAAAAACTAACCAAAAACAATATTCCTTTGGGAGGTGGGGTAACAAAAGGCAATATCTGACATTAAATGACATAAAATAAGAGAATCAAGAATGATTTCAGTGCAAAATTTTGACAAAATATAAATCAAGAGTATTATTGTGCAGACCACATGAGGATTTTTATTTGCCAAGAAATTGTGAGAGGTTTGTGTTGCTATTGTAAGCTGCAGCCCTGCTCAAAACACCATGAAAAACACCTTCAGTTGTGAGATCAGTTTATTCAAATATCAGAATTTCACATTTTGGAAAGTACAATAGGGGCAATACCCTGGAAACACATATCTTTCCATATTGCTTTCTTCTTTTTGTGTTTGTCAAGGCTTTAAAATGATTAAGATCAAAAGTGTAGTGAACTGGACTTTAGTGTGAAACATAAATAAGAGATATATAGATATTTTTAAAGTGCAATTTCAGTAGTGTGTGCATATGTGTATATATATATATATATATATGTGTGTGTGTGTGTGTGTGTGTGTACAGATTTTATCCAGAGTTTTATTCTATTTATATTTTTTATCTTGTACTGTACAGTTTTTTTTTCTGTATTGTTTTTTTTTTTTTTTTGTAACTATGCTTCTCACACTAACTTCTTTTCTTTTCTGAATGTTGCACTGTGTTAACGAGAGTTGCTCTATTTTAAATTTCGTTGTTCTTAATGGGACAATGACAATAAAAAGGATTCTGATTCTGAAACTTTCACACAATTACAAGACATTAAAAAGTAGACAGAGGAGTATCTCCTTGTCGGGGGGACTGAGGGGGAAGTTTACCGCCGGTCTTTTGTGCATTGACTCATTGACTCGGAGAGCTTCAATTCGGTTTCAGCTCAACGCTGCTAGAAACTCAGCGGAACGGAGGGGAGAAACTCTGCAGGAAGACGAGAATACATTCTGGGTCAAAGAGGCTAAATGCTGGGGTGCAAAGCCTGCAGAACATCCCAGCAGCGAAGGGGAAGGCTGGAGTTGTTGCTAGGCTACATTTAAGACAGGCTTAGAGAAATATGAAAATAAAAGATACAGTTGGCACAAAGACGGAAGAAACCCTGGCACATACTTATACTCATAGCTCAGGGTTGGCGATAATTAGGCCCTCATTACTATACGTGCCTTGAGCATCAATTAAATTACGAGTTTGCTTTATCAGTGAGCTTGTAACCAGAAGGTGACTAATTTGAATCTCCTTACAAGCTGGGGAAAGGTTCTGTAGGTGAAGAGCGTCAGTATTACTGTACTTCGTCATCCCTCAATGACAGCTATGAATGCTCGTAGATAGACGGTGTCTCAGAAGCACTTGAAACACTTCCATATAGAAAAAGTGGATAATTGTGAAGCAAGGTAGTGCTGGTGTTAGTGTGTTACACTGCTGCTCTATAATAGAATGCTCTCCAAGTTCTGAAAGCAGCAATAATGCAAGGCTACACAGACAGCAGACTGACAATAAACTACAGATAAATGAAAGAAAAGGGTCTAAGGTATGGTTGTGATTATTTGTACATTATTTTATAAATACATAATAATGATTCATAATAATAAGAATTATATACTGGGTGCGATTTAACACCCCCCGCCTGGTCTTGGACATCACTATTAGGGTCTGTTAGAGTCCACTGTTTTTGTTGCCTGCGTGCCAGCCACCACTTTAATTGCACTGTGGGGGTTTCTGGGAGACCCTCTGACTCATGTGTGTGTTAGACTGGCACCTGTTGTATGTGGGCCAGTTCCCCGCCCACACATCTATCTATCTATCTATCTATCTATCTATCTATCTATCTATCTATCTATCTATCTATCTATCTATCTATCTATCTATCTATCTATCTATCTATCTATCTATCTGTCTGTCTGTCTGTCTGTCTGTCTGTCTGTCTGTCTGTCTGTCTGTCTGTCTGTCTGTCTGTCTGTCTGTATTCTGGGTGCGATTTGCTGGGAGGGGATGGGGGGACTTTCTGATATCTTTCTGATGGTGTGAACATAAAATGCTTGAAAGAGGAACTTCACACGCACTGAAGATCGCAGCCAGACCCATAAGCCACCTTTTCCCCTTGGGGGGGCAAAAGGACAGGGCAGTGAAGAGCCCAAACCTGACTACCACCGGCTCGTACCCCCACTGAACATGACCCATCCGCTCAGATAGAACCGAATCCTAGTCCCGGGTGCACCGCCGTACTGTGCCCTCGCACTTCGGCAGATAAAATCAGTGAAAAACTGCCCCTTCATGAGCAAATGAACACCATGTATATGGACCCAGATGACACCCCCAACAGGGAAACAGAAAAGGCCACATGAACAGCACCATCATTCATTTCGTGAATATTTCAAATCACAAATTTTAGTGAATCTCTGCTTTTTTGATGAATCGCACCCTGTATATATTCATTTAGTAACAGAATCAATCAATCAATCAATCAATCAAATTTAATTTATATAGCACCTTACAACACCAAAAGCTGTACAAGCTGCTTTCCAAAATGAGACAAAAACAATAAAAAACAGAACAATAGCAATATAGTTATACATAAAGACATCCTGTGTAGTTTCTATCATAAAATGCTGTGTCAATCATTGCGCTCCAAGTTACTAGGTTACCAAGCGAAGATGTGAGGACAGCAGATCTGTGCTTTTGCTCTACAAATAGGTGATGTCCCCTCCCATCCATCATCTGCCGTTACAGCACAGTAACATCCTCGCTCTGCAATCCCCACTGTTGCCAAGGAAATACTTTGCAAGAGCCAGATATCAAGTGTCTGTCCATGTTTGACATGTAAGAGGCCATCCAAGAGAAAACATGTGATCTTAATCCAGTCTTTGTGTTTGTTTTAAACATGGGGATTAGAAAACCAATCTTGAAATCATCCCTTTTTAATCTATATGCATGGTGTCATCAGGTTACATGTATGCTGATGATACAAACTTAATAATAATAATAATAATAATAATAATAATAATAATAATAATAATAATAATAATAATAATAATAATAATAATAATAATAATAATAATAATAATAATAATAATAATAATAATAATAATAATCATCATCATCATCATCATCATCATCATCATCATACATTTTATTTATAGGTGCCTTGAAGGACACTCAAGGACACTGTGCAGACTTGTTCAAAGAAAATAAAACCATTAAAATGAAACAAGTACAGTAATAAAGTACTTTTACTTAGTTACTTCCCACCTCTAGTTACATACTAGGGTAGATAAACTTAATTCCAAAGCTGATATCCTTCATCACAAGCTTAATAGGTTTAGTATAGATCTGATACTAATGCTCACTCTGGTTTTGATATTATTGACAATGACATTAAAACTGATATTAAACATGGGATTTTTGACTCTTTTGAAGGATCTGGATCTTTATGGTTCGTTCCTGTCAAAGATCAATTAAAAAAACTGGATCTTTGGCTCTTTGTGTTTTCGTGTTTTGGGCTTAAACTGGGTCTCCAGCATGTTGCCTTGGTTTCCCCATCTCCATTAAAGTGGATCCAGACCCTACTCCTTTTCCTTTGGCCCTGACTCATTTTAAATTGTAAATATTTTAAACAAACGAGCTGGAAAGTTCTGTGATTTAACTAACCGACTTTTGATCTTCCCGCCGTTGACACACGCAGAACCCCCCTTCCTACTGTCGGATCCTTGCTACGCTGTGATTGGTCAATTAACATCCTAGGTCGGGGAATACTCACATGTAAAGAAGCATGTACTTTTACACATGAATAGTCCCCGCCCTGGAATGTTGATTGACCAATCACAGCACAGAAGGGTCCAACTGAGTGATTCTCTCTCTCTCTCGGGGCGAAGGTGGAGCTTTTGTGTGCGTGTATGTGTGTGAAATTTGACACCATAACGGACAAAAAAAAAAAAGAATGACAAAGAGTACTGATCCCATTCGGCCCGCGATTCGGTTCCTGTCGTTCATTTTAAAGAGCCGTTCAAAAGAATCGGCTCATAACACTAATGCCCAAGCATACATTAAATAGATGAACATATTCCTATTAACAATTCAGGGTTAATATTATTCATGTTTGATGACTAATTTGTCGTGTAATCTAATGAGATATGGTAAGTGGATTTTCGTCTAATTTTATTACAGCTGTTAAAATGAGTTAAATTATGCTCAAGATATAAGATAAAATGTACTGCACTAAAATGAATGGAAATTGTTATCTCACTTTTATTAGGTAGATTATATAGGTTTGTTTTTATAGTGATGCTAGTTTTAAATTAATTTTGTTTTAGCTTTGTAGTAAAACTAATATTAGTTATGGGTATGTTGACACCCCAGCTGACAAAAGTGTCCCAAGTCTAATCTTTTCAGCCATGATTTGTGAATGATTTTTATTTTTTTTTTTATTATTATTATTATTTCATGAGAACGTGAACAGCATATAGCACATGTAATCTGATCATTTCAATTCTGGTCCAAACCACCTCCATATGTGGCCCAGATCTAATCACTTTGAGACATGGAGATTTATCGCAGTTCTGCACTGGGGGGAGTCACTCACATACCATTAAGTAGTCAGCAGGAAAATTAATCCAAATATTGAATAGATTGTAGTAACATAGTAGGAATATTGAAACACATACAGGAACATTTTCATTGCATAAACAATATTGATAACACATGTGTATTTTAGGTTAAAACTATAGTTTTGAAAACACAACCTTTACTTGTAATGGAGTATTGTCACTGATCTGAAAAGGGGTGGAGCTACAACATTTTGCGTGAGTGTTGAGTGAGAGGATAGTACAGTCATGGAAAAAATTATTAGACCACCCTTGTTTTCTTTATTTTGGGGGCAATACTCCACAGTCATGAGCGACTACCCAAAGAGCATGTCCATGTGGGCCCCCCAGAAGGGTGACATTTGGGCTGCATATCCTCCTGAGACCAAGCAATGCAGACTTTCTATATAGAAGAAAAAATTAAATAAAATGTCCACTGAAAATGACATTCCATAACAATTTTAAAAAATGCATCTGAATATTTTTTTTAATGTTTCCAAAAACGTTAAAAAAAAAAAAAAACTTGTACTTTCCAGGGTCTCAGAAGGATATAAGGGTCGCATGTGGGTTTATTTGTAGTTTCCATGGTGACCCCATGTGTCCATATCAGAATCAGAATGGCTTTATTGTCATTGCCAAAATTAAGTTAAAACGCTCACGTTCAGTGCAAGAATTGTCAGAAAGACAACAAATATCAGTCAAAAAAATCAGCGAAAGCTGTAATTACTTACATTAAGACAGTAAAAAGTGTTGCAAAACAAGATATTTGTAAGAATATTTGTAAAATGAGAACTAATGCAAATGACACGAAAGATACATGTGGTGTACGTAGTGCGAAAAATAAACATGACATATTCAGATCTTCTGATATGAGCAAAAACATGTGGGGTCACCATGGAAACTGCAGACAAACTCATATCAGACCCCTATATGCAGCCCAGATGTAACCCTTATGGGGCCTCCATGGACATGCTGGTTTGGTACTCCTTTGCTCTTATGCATGTGGGTCAAAACAGAAAAATAAAAAAAAAAAGAATCTGAAGAGACAAAGAAAATAAATAAAATCAGAGAAATTAATCAGAAACGGACACTAATGTCGTAATACTAATTATCAGAGTAATATTTGAGAGTTCATTCAGTCCCAATGTCCCCGTGACATGTAGTGAGTACAAGAAAAAAAAAAAATTATTGAACATTTTCAATGATGTTTGGATGATTATTGTGTGCTCGAAATAAAACTGAACTTATTGTGCCCCATCTACCTTCCTTTTATAATCCTGAGAAATACATTTAGTCTATTTTTAGTGGTTAATAGCAAATGTCTTCCTTAATGCAACTTCTGCAATGTGCTATGCATCACAGCATACATCACAAACTTCATCAAACACTGGTCTGATGTCCTAAAAGGCCAACGGATGGAGCACCTCACACAGGAACACCATGCAATTTTAACACTGTTAACACAGTCCCAAAGTAAAAGGGTGGTCCTGATTAAAATGCAATTGCACTTTTATGTGTTTAACTATTGACCTGAAAAGAACAACTGCATTAATTCGTCTACATAAAAGCGCCTCATGAGAGAAATAGTAGCTCTGGGATTTGACTGTCTATGAAACACGTTTGCGGTCAGGAGCAGCAGCGTGGGCAGCGAGATTGTGTGGCTCTGTTGAAGAAAAAAAAAAAAAAAAAGATGAACCGGCAAAGGTTTATGGACAGAGAAATATCTTAAGACACCGTGTTGCAAGAGTGAAGCGAATGAAGGGCATTAAAGATTAAAAAGCAAAGCAAAAGATGGAGCTTTTCTTGGTTTACAGTAAGTGTGTTCCTCACATATGTCCATGTGCATATGCATGTGAAAGCTCCTTATAGATTAAATCCATATTTAATTGTAACAGAGTGAGTGACATTCACAGTTGAGCGAGCGCAGTAGAGCACAGAATAACATCATAGGATGCAATGCAGGTGGGAGGGGTTAATGAGAAACCTCTTCTGTTCCATTGTAATAACCACTGAAACAATAAGTCTCACTAAGGCCTATTTTTCTCTGCCTGGCTGTGTGGAGTGTTGGTTAGAAAACAAGCTGCAGAGGACCCTATAAAGGCAGTTGAAAATAAGTGACATTGAGGATAAATAAAAGACAGTGGTGGAGAAGACATAAATTGCCTTGCGAGGTGTTAAGGCTATGGATAAAACAGTAACAACAAATGGAAGAGAAGCAGATGAAAGAAATGGCTGCCTTTCAGGAGACAGAGGGAGGAATGATGCTCAGCAGTCACTGGCTATGATTAATAAAAATGGTTTTGGATAAAGAAAGAGACTCAGACTCACAAAGAAAAGTGCGAAGGTTTAAAATAATATAAATAATAGGATAAAAATGTATAAATAATGTCAACTCCAAAGTTTTCTCTATTTTTTATTTTTTTTTGGAGCAAAAATAGATGATGAAAATGTTTACATGTACCAACTGTACTTGAACATAACACAAATAAATATTAACAAGTGCAATATTAACAATATTGTTCATATATTAAAGATAACAGTGAAGTTACAAATACACACAACATTTAGTACCATTCACAATATTGGTAAATACCACATACATTTCAAGTTAGTCATATTTTTTTGTTACAGGCAAGTCTTTTTTATTTATTTATTCATTCATTCATTCATTCCCTTTTTTACACTAAAACCAAATGTGCGTTTCTCATAATTTATTGTTTATTATGATTATGGTGTGATCCATTTTAGATTGAATTGGTGTCAAATGATTCTAACTTCCTTAATTATTAATATCTTTTTGCATTTCACAAATTCATTCCAGCGGCCAGATTGGACCCATTGGCGGGCTGATTTTGGCCCCCGAGCCACATGTTTCATACCTCTGTTTTATATAAAAATACAGCTAAATGGTTTACATTATATAAAACAGTCGGTCGGTCAGTCAGTCAGTCAGTCAGTCAGTCAGTCACTCACTCACTCACTCACTCACTCACTCACTCACTCACTCACTAATAAACTGTCCTAACACATTAAATTACATTTATTATTGGCATTTTTAATTCCCAACTTCAAACAGGAAACTAACATTATATTTGGAGTATCACGTCATACATAGATTTATTCAGTTATATAGATCTAAAATAAATTTCATAAAAAAAAATCAATAAAAGTCACAGTTTTCTTTCTATATAAAAATGCAGCTAAATGGTCTACATTGTATAAAACACTCACTCACTCACTCACTCACTCCTTCACTCCCTCCCTCCCTCCCTCCTTCACTCACTCACTCACTCACTCACTCACTCACTCACTCACTCACTCACTCACTCACTC
This sequence comes from Siphamia tubifer, assembly GCA_020466265.1. Lineage (NCBI taxonomy): Eukaryota > Metazoa > Chordata > Actinopteri > Kurtiformes > Apogonidae > Siphamia > Siphamia tubifer. The sequence goes on along the minus strand of CM035803.1, from coordinate 42,034,934 downwards.
ACTCACTCACTCACTCACTCACTCACTCACTCACTCACTCACTCACTCACTCACTCACTCACTCCCTCCCTCCCTCCCTCCCTCCCTCCCTCCCTCCCTCACTCACTCACTCACTCACTCACTCACTCACTCACTCACTCACTCACTCACTCACTCACTCACTCACTCACTCACTCACTCCCTCCCATTTTCTGTTTTATGTGCACAATGTCAGGTTTTGTACCATAATATAAACCCAAACATACTATTTGAACCGTGTGAACATAACTTGTATTATTTTGGTTCAGATCTCTGCAGAGCTATGTTAGATGGCATGGGGGCGTCGACCATGGCCCCCTTCCCCCCAAACATACGCCTTCCTTTCACCAAGATAATTGCATTCACAGGCTCCTGATTGAATTTAGCCCAACCCTCACGCAATTGTTTCCTATGAGTCTTCATGAAAAATGACTGAGATTTAGGGATTATGGAATTAGAGCCGAGCAAAGGCAAAGCAGCTGCTTAAGGATGAGAAGAGGGAGAAATAAAATCATGACAGGGTGGTTATTACAGTGGGTGGGGTAGCATCTTTTGCTTATTTTCAACTTAAACTGTGATAAAACCCTGGTAATCTGAGCTTTATGGATAGAGAAGGAGGGAAAATCATATTACAATACCTTCAGATAAGACAAATCTAATGGCAAGATGGAAAATCTAAAGAAAACAAATTGAGAAAGAGAGCAAAAAAAAAAAAAAAAAAAAAGAATGAACGATTATCAAGGGGACAAACAAGTGAGTGATTAAAAAAAAAGAGTAAAAGGACCTTCATTTGCTGCTGCTGAGGGCCACTTAGCTTATCAAGGCTGATGTGTGATCAGCCTGCTGGCAGAATTAAAATGAGCTACCCTCCCTAGAATGTGCAAAAACAAAACAAGAGTCTGGAAGAAATGGTAAAAGAGACGGAAAGATGGAGAGACTGAGCAAGCATATCTTACCGCATGCATACCAAGTGTGTTGGTTTTACCACAGAGGAGGCTGACTGCAGTCGCTGTATGGTTTGCTAAGGCAACAACACGTCACTGAGGTCTTGTTTTTCCAGGCCTACTGTGACATATTCAGTAACATACAACAGACTGCACTTCTCACTTTGTTCATGCAGCGCTCATGTGTACCATGTGTCAGCCAGAGTGGGAAAGTCTGAGAGTAGGAGACTGTGAATCATCAAATAATAGTATTCAGATGTACAGCAGTGGTTAGTGCAACCTTTGGAGGATGAAAATGTCCAGGACCCCCCACCCCCCTACGTTGAACAGTGTTTCGTAAATAAAAAAAATATATATATTCTGTAAACATCCAAAATGTAATCACTTTTTCATGTCATATATTGTAATAAACTGTCATATATTGTAATAAACTGTCATATATTGTAATAAACTGTCATATATTGTAATAAACTGTCATATATTGTAATAAACTGTCACATTTTGTAATAAACTTTCATATATTGTAATAAACTGTCATATATTGTAATAAACTTTCATATATTGTAATAAACTGTCACATTTTGTAATAAACTGTCATATATTGTAATAAACTGTCATATATTGTAATAAACTGTCATATATTGTAATAAACTGTCATATTGTAATAAACTGTCATTTTGTAATAAACTGTCATTTTGTAATAAACTGTCATATATTGTAATAAACTGTCATATATTGTAATAAACTGTCATATATTGTAATAAACTGTCATATATTGTAATAAACTGTCATATATTGTAATAAACTGTCATATTGTAATAAACTGTCATTTTGTAATAAACTGTCATTTTGTAATAAACTGTCATTTTGTAATAAACTGTCATATATTGTAATAAACTGTCATATATTGTAATAAACTGTCATATATTGTAATAAACTGTCATATATTGTAATAAACTGTCATATATTGTAATAAACTGTCATATTGTAATAAACTGTCATATATTGTAATAAACTGTCATATTGTAATAAACTGTATAAAATGTAATAATGTGGTAAAACATATTACATAATATGTTGGGGCAGTTTATTACAAAATATGTCATTAAAGGTAAAGTACCTTATACACCGTACACCAACATGTGTCCTCTGTATTTAGGAGCAGAGAGCAGCCATGGATGACACCCAGCTATAGAACCAGGCTAATGGTCAGAATGACCTGCTGGGTCAGAGTTGGGGTTAAAGTTGACCCTAACAAACATGTTTTTGGGTGATGGGGGAAACCCAGAGGAAACACGGGGAAAGAAACATGCAAACTCCACACAGAAAAGCCTGCACGGTCCTGGGAATTGAACCCAGGTCGTCTTCCTAACTAACTGCTCAGCCTTAGTTACACATTTAGTACATTTTGAACGTTTATTACAAAATGTGGCTCAACATCCCCTAAACCTCAACAACATTGTGACAACTATCGCAAAACCTCTTATCTGAAAACTTTATTTTATTGACAAAACAAAAATATAAACAACTTGATACTTGTAGAAAGTCAACTGTCAAGGGTATCCAATAAATAAATAAATAAATAAATAATACACTGTTTTTGGACAATATTATGAAATGTTGAATAGGAACCTCATTCCCTGGTGTCATCATTCCACCACACAGGAGGTTTTCCATTTTAACCATAAAAACTAGGGTTATGTATTTTCAATAATCTGGTGATATGGTGACAAATGACATGTTGTGAGGTCTCGTCACACCCCTAAAACGTACAGATTGAGTCACTTCTGCGAGAGGCCCTGCCCCCCCAACCGACTGAATGAAACATGTGCATTTAAATAATTAAAATGGAATCATTTGTTCCTTGTACAAGTAGCAACATTCCTTAAAATTCCATCCAAATCCATCTAGAACTTTTTGACAAAGCAGACAAAGCAACCCCCCACTGTTCCTTGACGATGGTAATTAGGATAATGATACGATACATCATCATATACAGTGGTGGGGATAAAAAAATAAATAAATAAAATGAATTTCAGACACTCGTAAACTTTTACACAGTCTGAAATATTATCATGAAATATTTGCAGGAAATCTTCTTTGCATTTCAAAAGCATGTGGCTGCATCAGACAGACACAAACAAATGCAAATGATATATTTTTTTGTGTGTTTAATGGTTAAAAGAACAAAACTAAATGAGAAAATCACTTCTTCCTTTTTACATTACTTTCATCTATATACACATACATAAGTACTGTACATATATTTATACATAAACACACCAACCATACACATATAACATAATATTTTTACCTTTGCGTTTCTTAATTGTGCTGCCAAAATACAAATACGAAATAAACAAGTAAGATAATTAAAAGTAAAGAAAAAACAACAACAAAATAATCATAGATTTGCAGTGTTCTGATGGTCCTGCCTGTGTGCCAATTAAAACATTTAAATGTGAAATAAATAATTAAAATTCAATATATTCATGTTTTCCTATGCTCAGGTGCTATTTTATTCTACGAAATAATCCATTAAAGTAGCAAAGCTTGAAACTTCACTTTAAATTGACCTCATGTCAAAACAAATGAATTTATTTCAAATATCACTATTTTATGATGAATCAAACACCAAAAGGCAGAAGCTTGATAAGTATTAATTACTGTTTCTGTCTGAGCTACAACCATTTACCTAAAATGGACAATTAAAATATCCAGCGCCCACTAATGCTTTTCCTCTTAATATTTACATAATAGTAGCAAATGAAAACACATAGAAATCCACCTTTTCTTTGGCTGATTTTCTGAAAGTTCTGTTCATTTATTCACATTTAAATGGTATCTTCATTATTATCTGTTTGAACTTCTGTGTCCAGAACCCTTTCACCATAATGTCACATCCTCAGATACAAAAAAAAAAACAGCAGAATGTGCTTGAAAATACAATATATATTCAGAAACTGTCTATAAAACAGTGCTAAGTAAATTAGTACAACAAATATTACTATTATAATGTTCATTTTCATGTCTTCAGGGTTTAATTTATTTAGATTGTTATTAAAAGACAAAATGTTTCACTGTTTTCATCCCCTTGTGTGACTAAGGATTGCACTTATTTGAATAATTTTGATTTAATTTACTTTTAATAAGTAAATAATTAAATAAGAAATAATCACTTGCATATTAAATTTCTTTTTTTTTTTTTTTTTTTTACATTTTATGATTTTACACCACTTTAATCTTCTACCATCTTTTACTGTCTTTATCATCATTTCATTTCATTAAATTTTTTTGCTATGGATGAAAAAAAAAATCTAAAAATAAAGCCTTTCAAAGTGAGTTACTGTGTAGATGATGTGTTTTATTGGGTCGTGGTATAAGAAAAAAGAAACCACAATTTCTGATTTATGACCATACTGTCACATTTGTCTAGAGTGAAAAAGTCATGAGTCTATTCTGAGAATGTAATGAGTATAAAGTAAAGATATTTATATAAATGTAAGGAGTATAAAGTAAAGATATTTATATAAATGTAATGAGTATAAAGTAAAGATATTTATTCAAAAATGTAGGGAGTAAAAGTAAAAAAAAGTAGCCAGAAAAATAAATACTCAAATAAAGTACAGATACCTAAACCCCCCCACTTAAGTACAGTAATGAAGTACTTTTACTTAGTTACTTCTGGTAAGGGGTAGGGCTCAAGGGGGTGTAATGGGATTCAGCCTAAAACACACGGGGCAGCTGATCCACACATAGACCAGAAACATCAGAGAATCCAACTGCATAGGAAATTCTTTCAGCTCTAATCTATGACTTGAGTGCAGGCAGTGGACCAGTGGACGAGTGGACGAGTGGACGAGTGGACGAGTGGACGAGTGGACGAGTGGACAGTGGACCAGTGGACCAGTGGACGAGTGGACCAGTGGACGAGTGGACCAGTGGACCAGTGGACCAGTGGACCAGTGGACCAGTGGACCAGTGGACCTGTGGACCAGTGGACCAGTGGACCTGTGGACCAGTGGACCAGTGGACCTGTGGACCAGTGGACCAGTGGACCTGTGGACCAGTGGACCAGTGGACCAGTGGACAGTGGACCAGTCCCTGTGGTTTGGCTCATGCACTAACTGACCATCATATAAACTGATTATGACATAATAAAGAGGCACCACCTGGTAGATATGAGCTTCAGCTTAATAGTGTAAACGAAGCCAGATCAGCAAAAGCAACATAACAAATAAATGCAGCGTGACAAAAAAAAAAAAAAAAAGAAAAGTAGCACAGACATCAAATAATGCTTTTTTTTTTTTTTTTTCCTCATTTAATTTTGGTGAAGTCATGCCTGGTGTGGCGTGTAGTAACACCCACCAGATCTTTCTATGGAGACCTGAGATGAACATAGAAGTTCTTTTCATGTTCTATTACCCATCACTGCCTCCATCAATAGCTGCTCCACTTACCCAAGGCTTTGGCCTAAGAGGCAAAAAATAAGCATATTAATTATTAAGTTGCCAAGGGAGACATAGGGTTGGAGGGTAATGCGTGTGTTTATGCATGTGTCGGACTGAGCAGGGATATTAAATTGGTTTTGGGAACGCTGCTTCTTTCAAACTCATAAAAAGTAAGACTTAACTGGATGATTACAACTGGAAATGTGGGCATTTTACATTGCTTGTCTGTACTTTTTATTAGATATACTGCAAATATATTGATGAGGAATGGAATCTGTGCAACATTTAAACCCCCCCCCCCAAAAAAAAAAAAACAAAAAAAACCACACAAACAAACAAATAAACAAACAAATGCCAATAAAGCCATCTGCCCACATTGTAAAAAATAAATAAATAAATAAATCAAAATCTTACCAAGCATATTTTTTCATAGCTCATCACATGTAAGACCCTATTGTTAGACAATAGATCTGGAAAATAATTTACACTTGTTTCATTGGCAGATAATTTTTGCTTCAATTAAGCAAAAAAAAAACCCCCAAAAAAAACACACTAATGCGATTTCTTCAAAAATGCGTAAAAAATCCAAATCTTACAAAGTGTAGTGAATGTCTCTATCTATCTATCTATCTATCTATCTATCTATCTATCTATCTATCTATCTATCTATCTATCTATCTATCTATCTATCTATCTATCTATCTATCTATCTATCTATCTATCTATCTATCTATCTATCTATCTATCTATCTATCTATCTATCTATCCATCCATCCATCCATCCATCCATCCATCCATCCATCCATCCATCCATCCATCCATCCATCCATCCATCCATCCATCCATCCATCCATCCATCCATCCATATCTATATCTATATCTATCTATTTTTTTTACTTATTTTTAGACAGGCATTTTCCTCACCATACTGTACCCAGAGCTCATGCATATTAACCTTAACCATCCCATCATGTGTTGAACAGTAAAACTCTTCCACATGTCCACAGGTGTCCGTTTACCTTTCAATTGATAGAAAGTGACATTTTCCTCAGTGGCTTTTTCAGACCCACCGAGCTGCCAGTCAGCTCCTATCTTATTTGCTTTCCTACTCGTTTTGCTCATCCTCTGAGATGAGCGCTGAGCGTCTGCGACATCAAAGACCCGTCTGAAACACAGCCTTGGCCTTCGGAATCAAAGTAAGGAGCGCATGTCGAGGCTAACGGAGCCATGCACTGACGTTGTGAAGCTTCAGTGACAGGCAGCCAGTGACATAAAGTGAACATGACAATCACAGGGTGTGTATTTTCAGAGTCTGCAATCGTATGTGGCAGAGTTCACACAAAAAAAAGACTAATGAGAGGAGGAATAGAAGATAGGATGCAGCATACTGGACACTACTGGGAGTTGTTATGATGTTTAAAACAACCTATATATATATATATATATGGATGTTTTCCTCATAAATGATGCATCCATGCAAATAATGCCGCTCTACGCCCAGTCATTTCAGTAGAACAGCATCCAGTGCTACTTTTTGGGAAGAATTTCTTCCTTTTTTTTTCTAGAACCTTCATATTATGGTGTTTAATATTTAATTTTTTTTTTAAAGTTGTGATTTTTAAAATGCAAGCCAAAAATATCAATTCAAAATAATATATAGCCTAAAAAAGTTTGCTTAAGGAGCAAAATAAGCAATAATAATTAGAGGAAAATAGCAAGACAAAAAAGAAAAAATTCCAAGGCACTCTCTTATAAGTGAAAATTAAAAAACCTTTATTAAATTGGCTTGATTACAAAAAAAACTATAAAATCATATAAAAAATCATCTAAAAACCCCAACGCTCCCTGATGAAGGCTATGATGCCGAAACGCGTTGGGGTTTTTAGATGATTTTATAGGTTTTTTTGTAATCAAGCCAATTTAATAAAGGCTTTTTAATTTTTACTTATAAGAGAGCGCCTTGGAATTTTTTCTTTTTTGTCAACATAAAATATATATATATATATATATATAAAAATCGAACAAAAGTAATAATTCAAATTAAAAATAGAAGACTGTAATGAAAACAATGCACAGATCGTGTAAAATATTTGCCTTCGTATCTTTCTCAGTTTTCGTTGTTGCCTTTTTCCTTGGTTACGACTTCAGTTTTTTTCTTGTAAATAAACAAATGAAGCGGTTCTGGCCACTGATTGGGTACATCTGCTTAACTGTCCGTCAAACATAAATAAACCAATAGTAATCCACCAAAGGAAATCCCGCCTCCACCAGCCACGTTTGTGTCAAAACCACGTTGGAAAAGTGAAGGAGCGCAAATGAAAAGTCAGTTTCCTCCCGAATACGTTCGTCTAAACACGGATGAAAAACTGAAGACAAGGCGACACTTTTACGTCTTCTGTTTTCATCGCCTCAGATTAAAAAAAAAGTGCTTCAAATAACCATTATTTCAGACAACAGTGTTAAATAATAATGAAACTAATATAAACAAACAAAAAAGGACCAATAATAATAATAGAATAAAATTAAAAAAATACAAAATTCGTAACTTTTTAGTATCGATACAGTATCGTGAAATTAAATATCTTCCTGAGACTCAGTAATGCTTTTTTATTCTCTGTACGAGACAAAGATTCTACAGCAGGGGTGTCAAACATAAGGCCCGGGGGCCCAAATTATGGCCCACCAAGGGGTCTAATCAGTTCAGGTCATCTCAATCTAAAGTGGATGAGACGAATAAAATACTGTCATAATAACCTAGAAATAATAGAAACCAATTTTTCCTTTTTGTTTTTGTGTAAAATAAAGTACAAAAAAAGATTAGCCTTTGACCAAAAAAAAATTGTAATAACCTGAAATATTTGTGGAATTTTAACAAATATTCAGCCTGTTACTAAATGTGTATATTTGTGGGATTTACTGTGATCTATGTTACTGTATGATGCATATGTAGAAATGATAAACTAAACCATAATATATGTCAACATTGCATTTATTTTTCTTAATAATTTACAGGTTGTTCATGTTATGTTCATATACAGTTTGTAGATATAAACATTAGCTTTTTCACTCCAAAACACACACATTATTTTATACATTTTTATCCTATTTATATTATTTTACTGACTCACTTTATATCATATTAGGCTAAATGTGGACCCTGAATGAAAATGAGTTTGACCTATCTGTTCTATAGTTTTAATATAGTTAAAACTGTATAGTTAATTAATTACATTCCATTAAAAAAATCAATATTGAATAACTTAATATTTTTTTTTTAAATCTATGTGTAAAAAAACTGTTGCATTGTACAGTTTACAGTGAAGATAATTGTTTGATGTAAAAAATAAATAAATAAATAAATCACTTCCTTGGGTGTCAGGAAGACTATATTGTACAGTAGAACCAATATTTTCTTACACCCCTACTTATTAAATGTCTAAAACATTACACATAATTAACACTAATGTCCATACGATATATTACCAGTACGTGTGATTTACATACTTTCAGCTGTCACTTAAAGTACCCCCCACCCCAACATACACACACACACACACACACACACACACACACACACACAACAGGCGGTAAAATTCACACAAGGCTTAAACTAAGTGAGCAGCATCCTATTGGTTTTTAAATGAGTTTTATATCTACATCATGGCAGATCTTAGTCTGATCTAAGCCATAGCCCAAGGGGATGGAAAATCTGGAGAAAGAGAGGAAAAAAAGACTGTGTTTTGATTATTAATTGCCATTAAAATTCCTTTCACGCTTGTTTTAACTTTTAATGAGGTGAAAGTCAGCTCTCACTTCACCGTAGAGGTTCAGTTTGGAAGCAAATTGGTAATAAAGGCTACGTGGTCACACTTCTGCTGGAGAAAGACGAGATGGAGGACGACGCTTGGGCTGGACAATGTCTTTAATCAGTGTGAAGACTTATTCTCTATGGCTACGTTTACATGATGTTTTATAACTCAGAATTATTTATTTGGAATAACATGATTCGGAATTAAAGCGGTTAACTTTGTGTTTACATGGACGTGTTCATTCTAAATAAAGAGTGTATTCTGCTCTAGTTAATTTAACAGCTGGAGGTACAGAGGGTTCTGATTGGATAGAACGACCGCTTCACGTCTGGATGTCTACTGGAAGGAAATGACCGTGTTCACTTCCTGTTTTGTTAGACCAGATACTACATGTGATTTTTGCATTTATTTTTGTTATAATTTCGAAGCAGCAGCTCAACTGAATAAACATACTTATCTAGGTGTTCTGAAATGAGTTCCTACACTGACAAACTAAAACACTGAATTAACTTAATAATTTGGACTTTTTATGTCATGATTTTGACTTTTTAATCTCACAATTTTGACTTTTTATCTCATAATTTTGACTTTTTATCTCATGATTTTGACTTTTTATCTCACAATTTTGACTTTTTATCTCATAATTTTGACTTTTAATCTCATCATTTTGATATTTTATCTCATAATTTTGACTTTTTATCTCACGATTTTGACTTTTTATCTCACGATTTTGACTTTTTTATCTCCGAATGTTCACTTTTTATGGTCAGATGAAAAAAATCTAGTTGAATGAACCAAACTGAATTGCATAGGGTTGGGGTTATTTTAGTTTAATTTAATTTGATTCACTCAACAAGATGTTTTTATGTGTGACCTATTGAAGAAGAATTTTTAAGTTGATTCAATGTTTTACTTTTTTTCAGTGTACCTGTAGCAGAAGTGTGTATATAGCCTTATCTGAAATGTCATCCTACCTTGTGAAAATATCCAGAATTAAGAATAAACCAGTGAATTTATTCAGATTTAAGTTTAATTCAGAATAGTCATTTTTAATTAGATTTAGGTTCATCTTAAAGAGGAATTAACCTTTATTCTCTCATATAAACAGGTCCAATGAGGGACAAAAACATATGTATATATTTGGCAGACTTCTATATTGTAACTAGATATTCACTTATTCAAATAATGTTCTGTGTTTCGTTATTGTACTAGATTTATACATCATTTTAAATCCACACACTGAAGAAAATTTTGGTCCATATTATTAATTTACATATATACACACATATACTGACAGAATGGACGCAGAAATGCATAAATAAATGCGGAATTACAAAAATATGTAAATAAATATATCTGGAAATGCAATTTTATATATAAATAAAATCATAACTATATATATTTTAAAAAAGCATGCGTAACTGAGGTAATAAATAAATAAATAAATAAAAACTGAAAACATAAGCACTGAATTATTTCTATATTTATTTATTCATGTATTTATTTCTACATTTATTTCTAAATGTGTTTGTAATTATGTCTTTTTTTTTTTTGTCCTTCATAATTCTCCTCTTTGCTGGCGTCTAATGCAACCACAGAGTTGGGATGTGAATTATTTACTAGGAACAGACACATACGACACGCATGAGCACTATAGTAATTATGTAGTTGCACACTAGAATACATGCATGCATGAGAAAACAAAGACATAAATGGCCCTAGAATAGAAAAAAAAAAGCACCAGCAGTACTTTACTTCTGCTTGACTGATCTGATCCTTAAATGCAGTGTTTCTCCATCACATACATTCTAAATGTATAATATGAAATCAGTCTCGTTAAATTAACATGAATTAAATTTCCCTTAGAAAACTAAAACATTTTTAAGAGTAGAAAGTGAATTTTAAATAGATTTATTTTCTTTCCTCTATGATTTGACAGTAAAACTCAAGACACTTATTGTTTTATTACTTAGAAAGTATAAAGGTTTATACTTTATAAAGTCATAAAGTTTAGACTTTTTAAAGTTAGAAAGTCTAACTGATATTGATATTGATATTAACCCTTTGGTTCATGAATTATGAGAATCTTACTGGACACAAAATTCAACATAAAAAAATATATGTATATAATATACAGAAAAATATATTGTGTCAGTATATTACAATATAGTCAAAATACATTAGGAATTCCCGCTTTCCATATATTGAGACATATATGTACTTATTTATGTTAATATATATTTAGTAATACACTTAATACTGTACATATGTAAATGCACATTTTGTTTATCCACACAGGAGTTATATTATATTATTATATTATGTTATATTATCCAGAATATATGTGGAAAGAAACTGAGTTTCAATAAAACTATCTGTAAAAATATGAAGCAGATTTTGTCTTCAGTGAAATATAAGTTTTAAATTTATCAACATATGATCAAATCATATATTGCAGTGTATTGCATAATATATGCACTACTTTTCCATATATGGGAATATATTTTTTTCATTATATTGTCATATTTTTTTTCATAAAGGAACAATTCTGAGAACATATGCATTTTTTTTTTTATCAACTTCCTGTTAATTTTAATGGCTGTTACAACTAAAGGTACATTTGTTAGGACAAATATAATGGTAGTAACAAAAATTACTCACAAGAATTTAATTTCAGAACTGACATCTATCAATTTTCTATGTTTTCTTGATCGTTATCAACATAATTTCATTGTACTGACAACAACAGTGCTTTTATTTATACCATGGTTTATTTTCTGTTTGTTTTAGTCACATGATCCACACAGGAGTTAGTACTTGATTGCATAATAATTATTTTTGATGGTCTAATAATTTTGTCCATGCTTGGATCACATGACCAGAACAGATAAATGGGAATCATAGTTATCACATATGACCCATTTGGATGTTCAGAGGCTCTATAGTTACCATGGAAACCCCGTCATTTTCTACAACATTGATTCACCAATAAAACTCAGATTTATTCAATGACAGTTTATGTTCAGTTAATGGAAGATTTGACTGAACATGTCACTTTTTCCTGAAGTTTTCCTCTGTTTTTAGGATGATAACCTACAAATATAATCTCAGCATGACGATTAAAATTGATAAATACAAGAAAATATCTAATTTTCACTGGGATAAATGCAGAACTGCAAGGATAATATCATGATAAATGGGGATAAATCACTCAAGAAAGGTTAAGGGTGAAAACATTGTATTCAAAATCTGTCTGATGGGAGATTTTAAAGACAATTTGACAGATTAGTGTTGCTAAATGACCCATATTTTTAATTTTTAAAAGTATTTTTGCTTTAGTTGCACCATAGGGATTATCCAAAACAAGGAGCTACTTAATATTGAAATAAATGTTGAAATGGCAATCAATTAAAGTTCACTTTCTGATGAGATGTTACTGTGTTTTGACCATTAAATAGAGAGAAAAGTGTTTGTGGGAACGACTACAAAATTAGCACTGCATGAGTTACTCTAAGGCATTATGGGTAAAAACACAATAACTCCAAGTCAATGTAAATACCACTCTTTGTTTAAGAGGCCAAAACAGTAAATTATGCATATTGTTTGTGCTGGATGTAATATTTCTTCAAGTTCTTGCCTGGACATTGCAATGCATTCCAGACACTTCATTAAACATTTATAGAATACATGTTAGGAAACGGCTTCTGGACTGGCATTGACTAAAGGGACTTTTAAAGAGTGAAAGATGCATTCCTTATATTTTCAATTACTTATGCATTTATTCATATGATGGAATATATGTTGAAAAGACATGACTGTACAACCTGATGTTTTTCTACGGCTGTCAAAATGAACACATTAATGCAGATTAATTCATCATTATGATTAATCTGATTAAAAATTTTAAACTCAACTAAATGGAACAAGTTGTTTTGTTGAAACTTTTGACGGTGTTGAAGAAACATGTTAATTGCATATATATATATATATATATATATATATATATATATATATATATATATATATATATATATATTATATATATATATATATATATATATATATATATATTCATTTTTTGGCAGAATTTATCACATTTTGTGGTGTTTTTCTCTGTATTTTGGAGTTTTTGAATATCTTTAGGATTTGTCATAGATTTTTTTTGAGTAGTGTGTGTAGTTGCGTCTACTGACGCAGTAATTGAGTGAAAATACACAGTAGGTATTATGTAGCCTAGAAACTAAACAAAAGAAGCTCAGAGGAAAAACCTACAGCACCAGTGGTCAAACCTTCTTCCTCGATTCATAATCAATTTGACCCTGTTTATTTTGGAACTAGCTTTTACTGTCAAAATATAAATGCACCCAGCCTTTCAATGGAACTGGGCTATATTTGTTGTGATACAGCAATGTTGTTTTTATTGTTGCATGGCAACTGAAAGTGTCAAGTCCTCTGAATGTGACGAAGATGGCTGGTGTTCTATCTGACTGAAGCTATTATTATTATTATTATTATTATTATTATTATTATTATTATTATTATTATTATTATTATTATTATTATTATTATTATTATTATTATTAATAATCATAATAATAATAATAATAATAATAATAATACATTTTATTTGTATAGCGCTTTTCATGGCACACTTTACATGCAGTAAAAACGACCAATAAGAGTCCAACAACAACAATTAAAAAAAAAGAAAACAGAGCAATCACAAATAAAAGCAGATAGAATAAAAGTATTCAAACATTAAAAGCAATCTTGAATAGTCACAATAAATAAGGTTGTGATCAATGCAGGGTTAAGTATTCGCATCTACGATTATTCCCACGTTGCTCAAATGTAGCAAGTGCCAAAAACCAGGACACATCCGTATCCCGACAAAAGTCTGGACATACAACTCAACATACAAGCCCAAATCAGGATGGTCCTGGTAAAAACTAAGTTGTCTGGTCACCCTAATGATATGATGTATGACTTCAACAAAAAGATAAAAATCAATTAATTGATGAATCAAATACAATTACATTAATATAGATTAAAATGAATATTTAATCATGATTAATTGAAATGAATCCAAAACAAACCTGTAATTAATCTGATGAAGATTTTAATTTTCTGTTGGGCCAGTGTAGCTATAGATGGAATCAGTAGAACAGTAATAAAACTGGGAAGTAGAGCTGCATCATGGGGAGTCCATCCAAAGCCTGGGGTCAGTGTGCTACAAGGACAGAGTCTGTTTGATCTTGTGACTTTTTCAAGTTATGTCAAAAAGTTCTTTAAATTATTCTCTATATTTTCCTCTTCTTTATTTAGTGGATTTTTTTTTTTTTTACACTGAGTGTCTTATCTTCAGCTGCTCTTATCATGGAAGCAGAATTAACTGCCTTCAAACATAAAGACACAAACTAAATTTGCTGTAATGTTGCAGTATTTACTATATATTTTACATCTGTTTAAAATTCTGTTATGTGAAAATAACAGCTGTAGTAAAAAAAAAAAAAAAAAGGAAACCAGGTCTGATATAATTCACAAATTCCTCTGTGACAAAACAACACAAGCGCACATTGATAATCATGTATTCTGAAATAAAACTGTGCCTTTGTACTTGTTTTTCATTAATATTTTATTTACAGTCAGGATTATTTTTCTGTTATGAAACCTGAAACATCTATCTATCTATCTATCTATCTATCTATCTATCTATCTATCTATCTATCTATCTATCTATCTATCTATCTGTCTGTCTGTCTGTCTGTCTGTCTGTCTGTCTGTCTGCCTGCCTGCCTGCCTGCCTGCCTGCCTGCCTGTCTGTCTGTCTGTCTGTCTGTCTGTCTGCCTGCCTGTCTGTCTGTCTGTCTGTCTGTCTACCTGTCTGTCTGTCTGTCTACCTGTCTACCTACCTGTCTGTCTGTCTGTCTGTCTACCTACCTACCTGTCTGTCTGTCTGTCTGTCTGTCTGTCTACCTGTCTGTCTGTCTGTCTACCTGTCTACCTACCTGTCTGTCTGTCTACCTACCTACCTGTCTGTCTGTCTGTCTGTCTGCCTGCCTGTCTGTCTGTCTGTCTGTCTGTCTACCTACCTGTCTGTCTGTCTGTCTGTCTACCTACCTACCTACCTATCTGACCCTGTCTTCTAAATAATCAGTATAAAGGTATTAAGTGTTTAACTTAAAGCATGATGCCGCGTTACTTTAATCCTTTTAAAATGGTTGGAAAACAACAAAACTACTAAAGAGAATTCCACTTCCCCAGCATCAAAAAAACCCCTTCAGTGTTCATTCTAATAGCCTCACTATCTCTGTCACGCACTGGTTTTACTCCGCAATCAATTAACACCAACCAACACTGATAGCCTGTTCCGGACCTCAATTTAACATGTGCCTCCTCACTATCCACATTAGGGGGCTCACAAATGTGACAATATGAATGTCGTCCTTCAAAAAGAAAGTCCCACTTGCCCCCTTCCTGGAGCAGTGAAATATTGAGTGTGACACGGGAGTAATTGCATGGGAAGTAATCAATTAGACACACAATTGAAGGAGACCTGAGGTCTGCTGGCTGCCAGGCAAGAGGCTCCACTAAAGTCTGGTGACGTGCACTGAACCAATCTGTCCTGCCTCCTGTGGCACAATCGCTCCTTTTTCACCTACTAGTTGGATGGTGAAGTCTAAGCGATCACAAGGAGGCAGAAATTTTACGCCCTCTCCCCACACTCTAAAAAAAAAAAAAAAAAAAAAAAAAAAAAAATACTTGTTGTTTTTATGGAGAAAAAATGGCAGCTGTGGTTGCCTGAAAACTCCTGTAAAAACACATTAAACTTCGAAATACATTTAGAGAGTAACATGTAGATTTAACATTTTTAAACATGTAGATTTAACATTTTAAATATGTACATTTAAAGTTTTAAACATGTAGATTTTACATTATAATTATGTACATATAACATTTTAAACATGTAGATTTAACATTTTAAACATGTAGATTTTACATTATAATTATGTACATATAACATTTTAAACATTTAGATTTAACATTTTAAATATGTACATTTAAAGTTTTAAACATGTAGATTTAACATTTTAAACATGTAGATTTAACATTTTAAACATGTAGATTTAACATTTTAAATATGTAGATATAATTTTTTTGTACAATATCTTTATTAAGTTTGTCAGTTAGACACAAAACCATAGAAAAGTGGTAAATACAAATTTAAAACATTTATTAATTATTGTGAATTTGGGATCAAACCCTCATTCAGTCGTGACATTACGAAATAGTAATTCACCAAAATAAAACAGGAAGTGGCAAACACAAACAAAACACTATATACAGCTTTACAATTTCTTAGGGTGAGTATGAAAACACAAAAAAATAAGGTGTGTTAAAAAAATTTCTCAAAAGGTAAAAACGTAAAAAAAAAAAAACTATGAGGGGAAAATGTTAAAAACATATAGTAAATGTAATATTTAACAAAAATGTTAAAATGTGTTAAAAGAGACATTAAAACACATACACAGGTGATAAATTTTAAAAACACACAAGGATGTTAAAATGCGTTCAAAAAAGAAATGTAAGCACATACACAGATGAAGATAACAATGTTTAAAATGTTTGAAAAAAATTGTTTAAAAAATAATACATTTTAGAAAATAAGTTAAGATAAAAATGCAAGTGGGAAACAGGTGGGGTGGGGGCACAGCTGCTTTTGGGTTCTTTTAGGGTCGGGCTCACTATCCCACACTTTGAAACCCCATGTTCTACAGTCATTTTTTTTTTTTTTACAGTGCAGTATCCCCTCATCTGGGAGAAACACACTGACTCAAATCGTCCCTTTCACCTTGCCCCGTTCCATCCCATCCATTCCCTCGCCTCCCCTGTGTATCACCGTCACGAGACGCTGAGCAGGACACGCTTGTCAGTTGATAGCGTACGTTGGTGGAGATTCCACCATAAAACAATTGCGGTCGGGCTTTTGAGGAACAAAGTAGGACTCAAGTGCTCTAAAGGCTGGTGAATACAGTAGAAAATGGTACAAACATTACATTAGGCGCCGAGCGTTTTGCGGCAAAGGCATCAGTGTGACAAATCAAGACAATAACCAAAGTGATATGATGAGAGAGAGAGAGCCAACAAAAGAGAGAGATAAAGGGATGGAAGAAAGACAGAAAATGGAATAGATAAAGAGAGAGCAGATGGGCCATGAAGGAGTGGATAACGCCTTGGCGTAAAACACAGGCTTGTGTACATGCATGCGATGAGAGAGGATCATTCAGCAGATGGGGCCTCAGATTGGATGCTTCATTTTGGACAGACGCAGTGCAGGCGTAGGGTGGTTAGTAAAAAGGGAAAAAAAAAACTAACAAAAAAACCAAAAACGAATCAACAACACTAAACAAATCTGAAAAAAAAAAAAAAAAAAAAAATTATACTGGATGAAATGGGAGAAAGGTAGGGGGGGGGGGGCAGCAAAGTGCGTTAAATGAGAAAGCTCATCTGTGTTCTGCTCCTTATTGAGGCTGTTATTATTTTGCCAGGGAAGCAGGCTGTAATTACCATGTGAAAGTACAGAGGCTGCCCAGGGTTCATGTGTATCCACACGGAAGAGCTGAAAATGTTTGCAGAAGCAGGAAGGAAGACATCGTGGGTCAGCGTGCATCAAAATACAGATTTGAGACTTTGAAAATGTCAGGATGTGGCTGCGTTTAACCTTTTTTTTCTTGCTTGTCAGTGGGGAGGAAATGTGGACTGATGTACTTATTTGAAGTTTTACAATCAGTCGCTTCACTTAGACGAGGGAAAAAAAAAAAAACTCAAATGGTTTTCTTTCAGGGGCCACATTCACCCAATTACACTGTGTTTCCACTAGTGTCAGCTCTACCTGATGCTACTCACTGTGGTGTGTTTCCATTATGAAAAAGGACCTCATCCCTAGATTTTTGGCAAGTTCCAAGTATTATTATAACATGAAAAACATATAAACAGCCATAGACGCTGATTGATGGAGGTGTCTCTGTGTCATTGCATTATCAAATCAAAAACAGATTCAGAGTTACAGTAAACAGAAAGTTAAAGGGGACATAGCATGTAAAATGTTTGTAAGCGGAGACCATTAAATTATGAACAAAAACCACCCAATCTCCTTTTCTATTGATCCATTTCTTGTCGGAGTGGGATGAAAACGCTCCATTTTTTTGATTTTCTATGCTTTGTACGTTACGTGCACAGATTAATTTGAATATCTCACCCCAAAATGATGAAATAATTTCCTTTCAGGGGTCATATTCAGCCCAATTATGCTGTGTTTCCACTAGTATTGGTTCTACCTGATTCTACTGAATGAAAAAGGGCCTTTGCCATAGTAACCGGTCCTAGAGTTTTGGTATCTACTCCACTGAGGTTCCAAGCGATACTATAACATGATGTGTAAACAGCATAGATGCTGATTGGTCGAGTTATGTCTGTGTCATTGCATTATAAAAACAAAACAAAACAAAAAAAAAACGATTACAGTAAACAGTTTGACCTGACACCAGTCAGAGAGAGAATTGAAACCTGGTCTGGGCACCATCGTACTGTTCCCTGGCACGCAGACAGAAGAAAAGGCCACATGAACTACACCATCAGAGAAAAATGTTGATTTTAAATGTTTATTTGATGATTTTAGCCTCATTTATGTTATCCATGTGGGAATGAGGTTAGAACATCCAACGCAAACCTTTTTTCTGTGATAAAATCAAAAAAAATCCTCTGGTTTTTAGATAAATCGCACCCTGTATGTATGTATATATATATATATATATATATATATATATATATATATATATATATATATATATATATATATATATATATATATATATATATATATATATATATATATATACATATATACATACACACACACACACACACACACACACACACACTATAAGGCACTATTAAAAGCCTTCTCAAAAACAAAAAACAACAGTGAGCCTTATAATCCAGAGTGCTTTATATAGGGATTCATTCTGGTTGTGTTTAGTGATTTTGATGCGACTTTGTGTTGTACACAAAGTACATACTGTACTTCACCATAATATTACAGTGTGTTTATAAGGACTGAACTGAAAAAGTCTGTATATTGTGTTGTATTTTACATGGTATAACTGAATCATTTTACCAGTTATTGTGATTATACTGACATAAGTGTGTTTTGTTACATGTTACAACAGTTATTGTGAATGTGTTTCATAAAAGTTTGACTGACTGACTTGTCTGACTGTTTTTTGTTTAACGTACCTTATAGTCCAGTGTGTTTTATATATGAAAAAAAGGGGAAAATAAACCATTCCTTGACAGTGCGTCTTATAATCCAGTGCGCCCTGTATTGTACATTGTGTGTGTGTGTGTGTGTGTGTGTGTGTGTATAATTGGAGATGTTGCATCAAACGCTCATCATGTCAGTCTTAAATTTAAGATTCCCAGCCGTCCTTCAGATGCCATAGGTCCGTCTTTGTGCCTGTATAGCTTCTCATGTCACATAATAGAAACAACACAACCGAACTCCTCACACTTTAACTAAGAAATTCTTCCACATTTCTTATTCACCCCTTTACACTCTTATGCACACATACACCATCCCTCAACTTCTTCCAGCTTGACTGTGCCTTATATTTCATATTCATGAGGATAACTTTGCTAAGCTTGATTGAAAGGTGCATCGGAGGGAGTCCTATCCCTGCTCAGCCAAAGACCTCCTCCACACTTTCCTCCAGTCCCCTGAAATCCAGAGAGTCCATTCACAGCTGGCAGAGAAGAGTGCACTGGGAAAATCAATAAGTGCAATGCTACAATACACTGGCGACAAATTGATTTCATCCCAGGCAATTTCAGCCTAAAACGGAAATGCGGGTGGGTTTTCCGCACTTAAGGGGTCTTTCAGCGCACCTTCCCTCGATTAGCCCCATGTGTGGTTAATACATTCCATCCTCTTATACGTGTTGCTTATGGATTATATTGATGATTTTTGACGTGTTTTGAGATCTGCTGAAGAGGAGCAATGGACTAATATGACAGCAACATCAAAGAGCTGGTAATGAATCAGACAGTGAGTCTCGGACTTACAAGTAAAGCACTAGAAGGAAGGAAGGAAACACTTTTGATCTGTGCTGCTTGATGTACAGAAAATACTGCAGATCTATGCTGATGGTTCTGACTTATTTCCTTCCTTAGCAGAATGATGACAAGTACAACAAAATAAACTGGGACACAAGTAACTTATTGCTTTCCTTTAGCAAAAAAAAGAATAAACAAAAACGTGTTTAATGTTGAGATCATCGGCATATAAAGAGAGACGAAGATCAGTCGTTTAAAACAAGATTTATGTCATATTCAGTTCAGCCTGAACACAGAGGGTTCAAATATGTGGCCCAGGGCTTAAATCCGGTCTGCCAAAAAGTCCAGTTTGGCCCGAAGGATGAATTTGTGAAATGCAGAAATGATACTGAACATATTAAACCTAAGTAAAGAAGGGGGAAGAAGTCTTGTTTTATTTCAATACTTATTTTTTGGTTGTTTCTTAGTTTTTTTGGTTGTTTGTTCATCTGTTTGTCTTTTTCTGTTCATCTGTCCAGTTTGTTCAGTTGCTATAGTCATCACCATAGTAAAGCTGCCCATTCTTCTTGGAAAAACAACCTCCATTCCATTAAAATATTCTTGCAATAATGACATGTTTGACTCCTCCCTAAAATGGTTCAATGATACTAAGGTCAGTAAAGTGAGATGGACACTCCTTCACCTTCTTTTTCTGCTGTAGGCAATGACAGTCAACCTTATGTTTTGGGTCACTGTGATGTTGCAACATCAAATGCCATCCCGTGTGCATTCAGTCAGGGTATTTAAACTTAGTCTATATTCAGACTGCAGGCAAACGTCCCCAAATCTGACTTTTTTGCTGCCATTTGACATGTATCTGTTCTGAACTGCACAAATCTGATTTCTTTAAGTCCAACCCAGTGGTATAGGTTGGATATGTGGTACTAAATCCGATACGTATCATACATAGTTTGCAATGTGACTTCAGTCTGAACGGCCATGTCGCATTTATCTGACTTTGTCAGTTACTTCCGTGACTGACACAACAAACGTAAAGACCCAGAGGTATCGCTAGTTTAATGTATTTAAAATTCCCACAGACATATAAACATGTGACTATCTACAGATTGACCTTTGACCTTTAGCACAACAGTGTTTTCAGTCGTCAGGCTGTAGATGCTAAACCTTGAACCAGCCACAGTAAAAGTGTTCATAGTTGTTAAAGGACTTTTTCCACTGTGTAGTAACAAATAGTGAACTAATTGCATGCAGGTCGAGGGGGGCGGGGCCAGTGGGTACCGGTGATTCCCAATAGTCGTACTATAGACGTTTCCTTCATATCACTGATCTTCTCCAGATACCTTCAGTCAGTCATGTTGAACTTCTCTTGATTTATCTTTATTTATACAGCTTTTTCTTGTACGTCGATACTACGCTGTTGCCCATAGCAACCGCTAGCCTATAGCCTTCTCCATATGTCATGTACTATGCCATATTTCCTCATTCGTCATTAAGTCGGAGCCTCTTGCGCATGTTGGGTCACTTCACAGACACATTCCATTCACACTCATGATTGATAAAAGTCACATATAATGTGTAATATGAATGAGCACACACAAAATCATTGTGTGTGCAGGTCTTAATTCACAAAAATAATTGCGAATTAAGACCTGCTGTGTGAGCGTAATCTTATTTGCACAACTGCAAATGTTGAGGAGGAAACCTGATTTTCATCGTAACATGAGAAATACAAAGGGTAATGTTATAATAAATTGTGCTAAATCACCTAGGAAAGGCTAAACGAAGTGAAAAAATCATTTGGACATTGCAATAAAAAAAATAGTTGTGGGGTAATAGATGAGGGTTACGTTAGTATTAGTGGTCTTAACCCAACAGACAGGCATTTAAAGTAAAACACCCAATGCAAAAGTGAAAGGAAGGCAGCCAGAACGGAACCAAAATAGAGTAGAGAATAATTAGATACAATCTAAATTGCGGTCAAACCTTGAAGACCCAGAAAGGAACGAAGGCCATTACTGACAGCGGTATGATTAAAAAGTAGTCTCAGTCAAAGAGTACCAATACATGTCATTTTTAACTGCACATCCATTGCTCTCACTCTGCATTATTCATTATGAACACGTTTTATTTCCTGCAGTAATTTTGATAAAACAAAGTAGATGTGGCACCCTGGGCAGCGTAACCGGCCCGGAGCTAGATCTCATTAGACTTCATAGAGAGTATTTTTCCCATCCAGCACGGTCAGGTGGTGTTCTCTTCTCTTTTCTTTTTCTTGTTTGAGAGGAGAGACATGAGTGTGAAACTGAGACAGTCAGAGTTATGAAGTAGAGCGGATTCAGGCCATGGCTGTTGTGCATAACTTCCCCTCGACTTCATGGCTCCAGGCCACGGATGGCACATCAAACAGCAGCTTCTCACTGAGTCCAGACCCGGCTCCCTCCGCACTGACTTGAACTTGGCACCACAATGAAGGACCGGCTTGGCAAAAAAAAAAAAAAAAAAAAAAAAAAAAAAGCGGCTGGTAGTGCTGGACAAATGCAGTTCCCTAAGCATGGTGCAACTTGCAAGAAAGAATACAAGATGGAACATAACACAAAAGCGCATACTGTAGCTGAACATACACTCCCGGATGGCTGTGTTGTTTCCTTCGACTCTGGGGGATCACCAGGAAGGAACAGTTGAAGAGAACAATGAGAAACATCTGAATTATTTAGAAAGGGTTTGGAAGCAGCAGAGACACAAGCTCAGCGCCGTGCATTTTCCTTACAAATCTAAATAAATTCCAGTATGTGAAGGATGAGCAGTCTCTCAGCAGTGTTTTTGACAATTTAACATGAACAGATGACATTGTTTTTTTTTTGCAAAAAAATTGCCTCAATATCTCCTTGTAACATATGACATTGAGTATATAGGCAGTATTATACACAATATATTCATGTATTAACATATTATATATTTTAGATATAATATTAATGCTATACATGAATATTTTCTCAAAGGTTATTCTAACTAGGATATGGAGATACACTACACAGACCAACTTTAATTGTATTCTTCCTTGACCATGTATGACATTTCTAAGTTTTAACTAATAAATCATTCAAATCTCATTACTCATGCCTTGTTATGTGTAAAAGATAATAAGAAGAATAATTTCTGTTATCATTACACTTGAGGGCACATCATTTATGAGAAGAAGAAATGTGTGCGTTTCACCATGGGGCCAAACACAACTGACCAGAACATACAGATAGCACTGCTATTTATAATTATTCCACCAAGGCATACATTGCTTTTCTTTGCTTTTCCACCAGCTCAGATAGCAAAGGATTGATTGAACTTGGCATAAAAATGAGTAAATAACAGTTCTTATTTTTTATTACGCACACAGAGAAGGTTAGCTCTAGCCCTGACATGCCCCACTTAGCCCTGTAGTGGAAGAGCTTTACATCTTTTTTGCAAGTCAAGAGCTTCATTTCTTGCTGACTTTTGGGTCAGGGTGCTTGAAGGAAACCTGGCAGCGCATGGTGCCATTGTTCATAAAGAGGCAGAACCACCCACGCAATGTTTTCTTACTTAGTCCGCTATTTATCAGCAATCACATTCACTATCTTCTCTTACTACTGAGGAAATAGGCTGAGGTCGATAAAAGAGTGGGCTGTAAATCAAACAAGAATACGCTTTGTGAGTCTGAGCGATGTGTGGTAATGACAGAAAAGATTGAATCTAGTCACAATATTATGAGTCAGCATCATATCCCTCAGTGTGACAGGGTTAATTGCGATAACAACAGCATTTGGTTACTTAGGATGTGAAGAGTCTTGACTGTCTACATGTCTCAGCTTTACACCAGACTGATAGAATCTACAAGTAAAACTATGTGAGTTTATCATTATATCCCTGAGCGTTGTGGATGTAATGGTTTTACATGTGCCACATTTGTCGCCATCATGTATATCAGGGGTGTCAAACTGTGGTCCTCGAGGGCCAGGGTCCTGCATGTTTTAGATGTTTGCCTCTTCCATTGCACCTGGAGGCCATTGCATTATTATCAGTCTGATGAGGAGCTGATTATTAACTCTTTAAGTGTCAGCGCTGATGCATTCTGAATGGATGATTTTGTTTAAATATTCATAAAAATTCAACAATTTTACTTTATTTTGTGCATGGAAAAGGTGCCAAAAAACAAGAGGTCTTTTTAAAAAAATTTTATTTCACCATTTTTTTTAAATTGCTGTGACTAAATTACAACACTAGTTTTGTTCTTTAGTAATTTTTTTTTCTCCATCTGTCATTTTGTAAATATTTATTAGTTTTTCTTAATTTTGTTTATTTTTTCTACATTTTGGTTCTTTTAATTTTTACATTTTTCTTTGATTTT
Source organism: Siphamia tubifer (assembly GCA_020466265.1). Taxonomy (NCBI): domain Eukaryota; kingdom Metazoa; phylum Chordata; class Actinopteri; order Kurtiformes; family Apogonidae; genus Siphamia; species Siphamia tubifer. The sequence goes on along the minus strand of CM035803.1, from coordinate 42,010,219 downwards.
CTACCATTTGTGTCTTTACTTTGCTCATGTTACAAGTTACTTTGTTAGTTCTCAGGAGTTAAAGGGTTAAACTGAATCACATGGGAAAGGGAAATATCTAAAACATGCAGGACACCGGCCCTCGAGGACTGGAGTTTGACACCTGTGATGTAAGGTCTTTCATGTTAATGCGATAATTTCTGAACAGCTGGACGGATCTGCTAATGTTCTAGGATAGCTACATGAACAAACTTTCAAGATGGCCAAACTTTTTTCTTCTTTTGAAGGGGTGTGCTAATTTGGTGTGCTAATGCTCTAGGACAGGCACATGCACTCCTCATGCGTTGGAGGCTGACAATTTCAAGATGGCCGACTTTCAAGATGGCTGAATTTTGTATAGCCTAAAACTTTTGACCAGGTGGATGGATTGGCACCAAATTCAGTGCGCTCATGTTTTAGGTCAGACACATGAACAAGAAGGTCCCTGGTTCGATTCCCACACCAGACTTTTCTGTGTGGAGTTTGCATGTTCTCCACGTGTCTGTGTGGGTTTTCTCCAGTTTCCTCCCACCATCCAAACACATGCACTGATAGCTTAACTGGTTAATCGAAATTGTCCATAGGTGTGAATGTGAGAGTGATTGTTTGTTTATTTATGTTTAGCCCTGAGATGGACATATGTGTTCTAGACAAGACTAGACAAGTGTTGTTGTGAGTCTTTCTGGTTCTACTGCGTCTCTACTGTGTTCTTATTACTTGTGCTTCACTGCCATGTCTTTCATTTGTATGATGTTCTGCGAATTATAATGTAAAAGGATGTATAATATAAGACTTTATAGTGATAAATTAATATAAACTATCATGAATGGAGAAACTATTATATCAGATACTGTATTTGTAGTAAATATAAAGTGAATATAAATATACTTATAGGTGATTATACAAATTGCATTGTGTGAGGTGACTTATAAAATAATGTGTATATAAATGATTGTGTGATTCATTAAAGATAAACAGATATAAAACAGTTTGTTAAGACAGAAGGCAGATGCTGATGGATTATTAGTTTGTAAAAAAAAAAAAAAGGGGTGGAGTTTATGAGTTTTATTTCTTCCCACTCCTTTTCGAGTCCAAGAAGGATGTTTTGCTGATCATTGTGATTGATCTATTGATAATTTTGTGTGCTTGAAATGAACTGATGTGAACCCATTGTAGCTGGATCAGGCCCCTAGTGACTACCGTGACCCTAGTGAGGATAAAGCAGATTCAGATGACATTTATGAATGAGTCTATAGGTGGATGTGAGTGGTGGAAATGAAAGGTGTTTTGGGTATATACCTTTTTAGCAGTTGGACGCGACTGCATAGACGGAGTTTAATTTGGCTTCATCAGAGCAACCATGTCATTTATTATGTCATGTTTCCTATGGTTTTTCAATGGAATAACTGCTCCTACAAACCTTGTGCCAGGAAAAACAACTATTGATTACCATTTAACTGTCTCTAAACATAACGAAGGATAGGAATTGATAACATTTTACCCAATGAATACCTCAGTGATTATAAATTCTGTTTACTATCTTTCCAATTCCTCATCAATATCCCTGATTAAAATAGAAAGCTGCAACCCAAGAACTAGTTGTATTCTTATTATGGAATGTCAGATTGTTTGTGCAGCTTTCATTTTAAATATGTTTTTTTTTTTCCTGTTTGTTTTGTTTTATTTTAATCGAAGAAAAAAATCTGTTATGCTTGATATAATCCTGCCGATGGGCAACTATTTCACTCATCATTCTTTCCTCTCTTTTTGCTATCTGTGCAATGCCATTTTCCCCCTCGCTATGTGAAATGACCATAACAAATGACATACGGTACATCTTTTTTTTTTTTAGATTCCATTTACTTTTGTGAGGATTTATTTGAATACAAATTGCTTCCCCACATGCAAATATTTCATCAAACCAAAAAAAAAAAAAAAAAAGAAGACAAAGAAAAAACGAAAACATTCACTGTCCTGCCCTTAGAGACAAACACATAAGACGTGAATGACAAAATAGAATTAGCCAAACAACCCCTCAGTGATAGTGGATTGATTGATGTCCAAACCATTTTCAGATAAAATATCCACAGCAGGTACAATCACTCATTTGTTCAAAATACAAATGACAAACAGCTGATCTGTTTTGTAATTATCCACAGAGGAACCATATTCCAACAAACACAGTCATAGTTAAAAAAAAAAAAACCCAACAACAACAAAACAAACAAAAAAAATTTCCATATGTCACCCAAAACACATCAAAACATCAATAAATATCCACAAATGTTTTATCTATTGCATCATTTAACAAGACCCACCTCCAATATCTCAGCTTTCATCTTGATATTTTAATTTATAATAGAAGCAAACATAAAACAATGTTATTAAAATGGTTTAAAGAACAGCATTCAATTGACTTTATTCAGAAATGTAGGCGAAATTGAGTGGACGTTTAAAGGGTTAATTGTGCTAAATCTTACATACTTTAATAAGACGAATCACAAAACAAATGACAAAAGTGTTGGTTAGCTCATGTTTTTAATATATATGATGGTGTGTTATTCCACATATATGCTGGTTTATGTACGTACATGTACACAATGGATTAATAAATATTCCACTAGAAAGAACCTGTAAAGTGAATGGATCATAATGTACAGACAGTGTTTCTGACACCAATATTCCTTTGAACTAAAATCTATTCTCTTGTTAATTCTAAGAATTACACATTTTGACCCCAGACTTATGTTGGAAACTTGAGCATTTAAGACTTGAGTTTTCTTTATCAGTAACACACGTGGTAACATTTTATTAGTTTTATTCCAGAAGCATTTTATACTTATATACCAGTAGAATCAACATCAACACCATTTTGCCTGTTAGTATAGATATATATATATATATATATATATATATATATATATATATATATATATATATATAAAAAATGTTCCTCTCGCCCCACGTGGGCGGTGTCTCCTTCAGACTCAGGTCCTCTACCAGAGGCCTGGGAGCCTGAGGGTTCTGCGCAGGATCTTAGCTGTTCCTAGCAATGCACTCTTTTGTACACAGATCTCTGATGTTGTTCCTGGTATCTGCTGGAGCCATTCTCCCAGCTTGGGGGTCACTGCCCCTAATGCTCCGATCACTACTGGTACCACTGTTGCCTTCACACTCCACATTTTCTCTAACTCCTCTTTCAGCCCTTGGTATTTCTCAAGCTTCTCATGTTCTTTCTTTATGATGTTGCTATCACTGGGGGACTGCTACATCTATCACCACCACTGTCTTCTCATGTTTATCCACCACCACTATGTCAGGCTGATTGGCCATCACCATCTTGTCAGTCTGGATCTGGAAGTCCCACAGGATCTTGGCCTGTTTGTTTTCTGTCACCTTTGGGGGGTTCTCCCATCTTGACCCTGGGACCTCCAGTCCATACTCTTTACAGATGTTCCTGTACAGTATGCCCGCTACCTGGTTATGCCTCTCCATGTATGCCTTGCCTGCCAGCATCTTACACCCTGCTGTGATGTGCTGGACTGTTTCAGGGGCTTCTCTACACAGCCTACACCTGGGGTCCTGTCTGATGTGGTAGACCCCGGCCTCTATTGCTCTGGTGTTCAGGGCTTGTTCTTGTGCAGCCATGAGTAGCGCCTCTGTGCTGTCCTTTAGTCCAGCCTTTTCCAGCCACTGGTATGTCTTTTCCATATCAGCCACTTCCTCAATTTGTCGATGGTACACGCCATGCAAGGGTTTGTCCCTCCATGATAGCCCCTCTGGTTCCTCGACCTTACTGGGCTTTTGTTGCCTGAGGCATTCACTTAGCAGTTGGTCATTGGGGGCCATATATACTTAAAAAAACATGACACGCCATGAATTTGAGGTACATAAGTTACAAAACAAACAAAAATTCGAAGGAAAACTCATCTTCTCTGGAAAAAACACCTCTTCTTTTCACACTGACACCTCACAAAAGGGAGTCGTCGCTGACAATGTATGAGCTGACAAACAAATAAATACAGCTTTAAAACAACTCAAAATTGTATAAATCCACTCTCAGTTGCTACTTGTCTGTATATTTCTGCTTATGATATTTCCTGTGCAATATGCTACTTAAAACTATGAGTGACATATTTGAGTATTTATAAAAAAAAAAATCATCTCTCTTACAGTGCACTCAGTTCACGTCTACTGCACCCACACAGTAACACTTCACTGTCCGTCAGTCCCATTTACATCGACAGTACTTCATTAAATGTCTCAGATAATAATCTATTTTTCACCTCTGATTTTGACAGATTTTTTTTTTTTTTTTTCCTAAGGTCATACTGCTCCTCTAAAGAAAAAAAAATAAATCACAGAAAACCACAGCATGTCTTAGAGGCTGATATCTTCTGAAGAGTCAGTCAGCAGTTGAAGTCGTACCAGCACTGGTTTAAAATGAGTTTTGTCGACTTCGCTAACATTTGCTGCTACAGCTGTAAGTCAGACACAAAGGCAGGAACTCTACAGACTGAGTTTTCATATGAGTTTGGGCTATTCTGGACGGAACAGGAACACAGTGTTGAACCAAACTGAATTTTCTGGGACAAATGATCGCGTGTTAGGAAGTTAACAACAGTGTTAACGCAATGAACACATACTTAAAGTTGTCATTCCATCGTTATTTCATTAATATTGCTGTGTTCTCCGTTGTTATTTAATACATTGTACATACAGGTCGAACAACAGAGTTCACCGGTACTTCCTCATACATGTCCATGCTAATGCTAATTCACTGCAATGGGGGATGGGTTTAACCCCACGTGGGTGACGCTAAATATTTGAAATATTTTAAAGTATATTTTAAAGTAGTAAAAGGGGGGTGAAACATCCAGTCGATCTATATAAAGTATTTTTTATCATGATTAATTGAAATTCATCCAAATCTTAATCTGATTAAACAGTGCTAATTTTAACCCTTTAAATTTTTGATGGAAATTTTTTTTATTTTTTGACCAGTTCGAAAATGAGCCTATGTTCAGTCATACATGAAATTAAGCAAGAAATCGTAGTCTGAGCAGAAGCAGGATGTTCATATTAACATATGCAAACATTAAAAAGGTAAAAGATACAAATAAATAGCAGTAATAACAACAATCATAGTAATAATGACAATCATAATAATAGTAAAATAAACACATTTAAAGAAAAAAAACAACCCCTCCCCTCCTAAATAAATAAACAAAACCAACAAAATTGCAGAGTAGAAGTCCATGCTTCTGCTGAGGAAGATATTTGCATCACACCACCCCTTTTCCATCATTTATCTTATACATTGGTTGCTTTTAGAATCACTTCTATGATATAGTGTCACAATTTTTTTTTAGGTTGGCGAATAAAAAAGAAAGAAAATATATGCACTAATCAATGGAAAAAGTCTCTCACAATAACCACAAAAACCAAAAAATAACCCAGACTTGACTTCAGCATTAAGGCCTGAGCATACCCATTACCCAGGATGCATTTCAGGACACATTTTGAGGTGGTCTGTGACGCATTTGTCATTATTCTCCTCACAAACCGAACAGGACGACTCAGCTGAAGCTCTCGGTAAAAGTTGCTGCGCCGACACGAACATATTCAAGTGTTTTAAAGACATCTGAAATCATCAAAAAACCCCACAAAGACGTCTTCAGAATCCTTAATACGTGTGTTGCTGCCTAAGCTCACCTGAATGATGCTGCATGTCTTCCACTTTTTTTTCCTCCTTTGTGAATACACACAGTTCATATAATCCAGTAGAGACTCATGAACATGTTTTAAGCACTAAGAGTGTGTCATGTAAGAACGCCAGTAAAAATGCATTGAGTTACAGGCACAAACAAATATCACTTTAAAAGGTTCTGTTCTGAGCTTTGCAAAGAACCAGAACCACATCAGTCTGTTCAACATGGAATGAATGTGTGAGTTATTTTGTAGGATATAGATCAGCTTCTTATGTCTGTGTAAAAGATGGGAAATTACAAGTTACCTTTCCAACTCTGGAAAACTAAAACTGGAAGGAACGTGTTTTTCTGACTATAAGGCGCACTTAAAAGACTTAAATTTTCTCCAAAAATGACAGTGTACTTTATATATGGATTCATTTTGGTTGTGACTTGGAATTTTGACTTTTTATCTGATAATTTAGACTTTTTATCTGATATGTTAGGCTTTTTATCTTATGATTTAGGTTTTGTAGCTCATGATTTTGACTTTTTATCTTATGGTTTTTTACTTTTTATGTCATGATTTTGACTTTTTATCTCATGATTTAGGTTTTGTATCTCATGATTTTGACTTTTTACCTCATGATTTAAACTTTTTATGTCATAATTTTGACTATTTATGTCATGATTTTGACTTTTTATCTCATGGTTTTTACTCTTTATGTCATGATTTTGACTTTTTACCTCATGATTTAAACTTTTTATGTCATAATTTTGACTATTTATGTCATGATTTTGACGTTTTATCTCATGGTTTTTACTCTTTATGTCATGATTTTGACTTTTTATCTCATGATTTAAACTTTTTATGTCATAATTTTGACTATTTATGTCATGATTTTGACTTTTTATCTCATGATTTTGACTTTTTACGTCATAATTTTGACTATTTAGCTCATGATTTTAACTTTTCATCTCATGATTTAGGCATTTTATCTCATGATTTTGACTTTTTATCTCATGATATTGACTTCACTTAATGCACCTTATAGTGTAGTTCCTGTTTTGGTTCTCCAGATTTCGAGGGGTAACTTCTGATTCAATGTGGTGGTGTTTTAATTGCAAGACTATGATGTTGACATTAAGGACATGAGGACATTAGACATTAAATGTGCTAAATATTACATAATTTAATAAGCTGAATCAGAAAACTGTAGTGCTGATTAGTTCATGTTTTTAATTTATTTGATGGTGTGTTATTCCACATATATGCTGGTTTATGTTCATGTATACAATGGATTAGTAAATATTCCACTAGAAAGAACCTGTAAAGTGAATGGATCATAAGCTGTTAGCTTGCTAGTTAGCATTAGCAACCATTAGCTCATTAGATACAGTGTTTAAAGTAGATCTGAGACCAATATTCATTTAACCCACACTGTAAACCCAAATAAGTTAGCAGAACTCCAAAACTTTAAGACAATCAGTTGCCTCAATTATTTTAAGTTGATGAAACTTGAAAAGAACTTAAAACATTACTTAGTATTGGAAGGTTCTGTCAGTCCTACTGGGAGACTGAGTCAGGGTTCAGTGTCTTTGTCCAAGGACACTTGGACATATGGACAGACAGAGCTGGGATGTGAACCTCTGACCCTTCAGTCATTGGTCGACCCGCTTTACCAACTGAACCACAGCCACTGAATAAAATGACTGTGTTTTGTGATAGTAATGTTTTAGGTGTGATAGATATTGGTGGTTATTTGTAGTGATCTGAAATTGTATTTCATCATCTACTGCGTAAGTTACATTTATTTTTTTCAATCATCCTTATTTGAAACAATAGAAATAACAAACCAATATTATCCACTAAATTGAACCTCATCTATGTTGTTAAGTTATGTTCACTTATATCCACAATAGTTCTATTTAATTAAAAAAATATTAGTTGAAGTACTTAAAACAGAAGAACATTTTACGGCAACTGAATACATTTGAGTTAGTAGTACTAGTACTGCAACTTTGAGTATTCACAACTGAATATATTTAATTATTCTGAACATTCAGGTTCACGGAGCAGGGTCTAATTTGACCAAAAAATTATTATTATTTTTTTTTACCTGTCAGGTTTTTCAGTCCCAGTTGCCGCAATCCAAAGTTTCCATCACGTCTGTAGTTGAGGAAGACGGCGAGGGAATAGCGATCCTCGTACAACTTGGTTCCTCTGATGATCCTCAGGTTCTCCAGTGGCAAGTAGTCGAACTGGTTTAATGCCACCAACACGTAGCCTGTCACTTCTCTGATAGACTGCAGAGACAACAGAGAAAACATGATATTATTATATTATTACATGATATTATACATATGGTTGAACACAGTCATGTTTTAGAGCAGGGGTCTCAAACTTATGTTCTTACAGGGGCCACTTTTAGAACCCATTTCAATCTCAACAGGGCCGGATCAGTAAAATAACAGCATAATGTCCTATATATAATGACTACTCCAAATTTTTGTCGCTGTTTTAATACAAAAAACCCCCCAAAAAACTAATAAATTAAGAACATACTTACATTTAGAAACTATCCAAACAAAAATGATGTAACTAACCGGAAAAAAATCTAATTTATTAAGAAATATAAGTGCAAATTTTTACAATATTTTGCTTTAAAAAAGATACAGAACACTCAGCAACAAAGCAGGGTTTATTTTTATAGCACAATTCATACATGTGGAGCTTTACTGATGTTTTTTTTTTCACAGTTTTTTTTGCATTTTTACGGTTTATAGAGCTCATGGATGAATGACTAGAAATAATTAAAAATAAGAAGCTGGAACACGGATGCAGAATGATCTAGAGAAAGAAAAAGCTCATGTAAAATAGTTGAAAATATTTTTGTAATCTTGTAAAATTTCATTATAAACATTTATGTATTGTTTTATTTCTATTATAAAACACTGTTTTAAATATGTATTCGATAAAATAGTGATAATGAATGAGCATATCTTGAAAGTTTGGTTCTTTCTGAAAAAAGCTTTGAAAAAAAATTTGAAAGAAGACTTTTTTCTGATATTATTAATGCACAAATAATGGACTGTTAAAAGGTTAATGTGCTTTTATCTGTTTTTACTGTGCTTTTTATCTATTGGATGTAAATTGTCTTTGACTTCGATGAATAGCTATACACACATTTATTATTATTATTATTATTATTATTATTATTATTATTAATAATATATTTTTTGAAAGACCCACCTGTTAAAACACGACCAACATATAATTTAATTTTATATTCCTATAAAACACATTTTTTCCACTGCCCTCCTCTAACAAATGCTGTGACACTCAAACTTCATCTTCTGTGTCTGCAGCTGTTCTCCCCAACTGCACATCTTTTTAATTGTCACCATTTGATATTTTCTTTATCATATCATTAAGCAAGTAATTTGATGCAGCTTTTACTTTTACATTGTGAATGTTCGGCTGTAAACTGTGAGTGTGTCAGTTTATTTTCCAGCTTAATTGAACATATACTTTCTAAACAAAACATTCATGAATAATCCTAAAATAGAAAATACTTAAACCATGCCCTGCTCTGCACATGTCTATCAACTTAGACACAAATGAAAAAGAAAATACATAGATATGTTACATACAGGATTAATAATATAATATAATTTATATTTCATTTTATACAGATACAGATTTTTTTCATTTTTACTTATTTGTTTTTTATGTCTTAAGGTTGTTTGTGTTGTTTTATTTATTATTATTATTATTATTATTATTATTATTATTATTATTATTATTATTATTATTATTATGTTGTTGTTGTTGTTCTGTTGTATATTGGGTTTTTTAAAAAAAATGTAAAAATGTACAAATGTTATTTATGACATTCATCTGTTGAAACATGAATCATTTGTCTTTGATGTGCCTTATTTATATATTTTCTCAATACAAATATTTCTAAACAAATACTATGCATTTATTTTATCAAATAAAGATGGGAAAAAATAAGAAAAAAATATAAATAATATAAATAATCATAACAACAGTGAAATATTAACAAATATATCATAAATGTGACTTGTGAAGCTCTCAATATTTTCTTGTGTGCAAATGTGAGGCAACAATCACACACACACACCATACAAAATATGATGGAGAAATAAGCTGCAGGGTATTTTTTTAATCAATATAAATTAATTAAGTACAATCTATAACCAGTTATTATTCCAAAAGATGTCATATTGAAGGGCTGTAATAGTGATGTTCTATTGAAAAACACAGCAGGTGTAATTATGTCCACAATTAATAGTATACATGTATAAAAATAGGAAAAACCTTTAGAATTAAGATTAGAATTCATTAAAATTCTACAACGACAGATCTTTCAAACTGACTGAAGTGTAATTTAACCTTTTGATGCATTCTGTCCTACAAAGCAAAAAGGCAGTAACTGTATTTTATGGTGAAAATAAGCTATTGTGTTTTTTGCAACATTCAAATCATTCTTTGTCATGTAATAAAATATCTCATTTCAAATGTCTGTCATTTTATAAAAAAAAAAAACAATGGTGGGTGTTTGTACAGTAACTGCAAAAAGTACTCGTAAAATAAAACAAAAAGGCAGTAAAGACCATTACTATGTCCTTATCAATGTACTATCAATGTCACTGTATTAGACTGAAACAGATTATGGAATTACCACATTTCCCACACTATAAGGTGCACTGTTAATGAAGGTTTTTCATATACAGTATATGGCACATTAAGTGAAGTCAAAATCATGAGTCAAAGTCAAGATTATTAGATAAAAAGTCAAAATGATCAGATAAAAAACAAAAATATGAGATAAAAAAGTAAAAATTCTGAGATAAAAAGTCAATATCAGGAGTTAAAAAGTCAAAATTATTAGATAAAAAGCAAAAAATACAAGATAAAAAAGTAAAAATTCTGAGAGAAAAGGTAAAAATCATGAGATAAAAAGTCAAAATTATCAGATAAAAGTCAAAATTATCAGACAAAAAGTCAAAATTATCAGATAAAAAGTCAAAATCATGAGATAAAAGTCAAAATTATTAGATAAAAAGTCCAAATTATCAGATAAAAAGTCAAAATTATCAGATAAAAAGTTAAAATCATGAGATAAAAAGTCAAAATCATGAGATAAAAAGTCAAAATCATGAGATAAAAAGTCAAAATTATCAGATAAAAGTCAAAATCAAGTCTAAATTGCTCATAAGATACGATATATATAATAAAAATGGAAGCAAATAAAAAGTGAAAGGATAAAATCCCATTGGAAGACATCCATGGGACTACTGACAGTATCTAATCTTCAAGGTCATTTTTCACGTATTCCTTTGTGTCAGCAGTGGAGCATCTGTGTGTGAACTTCCTCCAGGGTTTGTGACCTCGGTGCAAAACTTGGCAGAGGGTTCAGCGCTCATGTCCAGGGCCCGAGCCCAGGGTGACTGAGCCACAAGGACAGCCATTGCTTCACACTTTAAATGTCATTTAGGAAAGGATATAACGACCACCAAGACTTTGGCGAGGAGCCCACCCAGTCCCAGCCGCTATTGTATGAATCAAAGTGACAGGCCGTGTCCTCTTTCTCCCATCCACCATCATGGTGGCTGTCATTAGCAGACAGGCGGTCAGAGAAGTCTTTCCACGCCAGCCCGCTGATGCTGATAATCAACAAGTCTGTGTGTGAAGTGCTGTTGCAGCTGATGTACTGAGCTGAAATAAGTCCTAAGGAGGGCCCTGGCAGCACAGTCATGGCGGCTGACAGCTGTCACAGAGCATGGCCATCACCCACAAGTAAGTAAGCCGCAGTCACAGCTTCGTCATCATTACCCCGCTGATAACCATTAATAGAAACAGACGGGCCACGGTCTGGTGACTCTGTGTTTCAGTCAATGAGTGAAACGGAATTTATATTCAGGAAGTTTATTGCTTTACTGGGAAAAAAAAAAAAGATGATCAAATAAAGTACTGTGTGTGATAATAATCGGATTTGTTTAAGACAAACGGACCGCCCTGCCTACCCTTTTATTAAGTATTAACACTTCCATAAAATGTCATTAAAATGTGTCCACAACCTTTTGGTTTTTCTCTGTTGTTTGTCAAGAACCGCAAAGTTATATTTATGGGATGACTTATATAATAATAATAATAATAATAATAATAATAATAATAATAATAATAATAATAATATATTTTATTTGTATAGTGCTTTTCATGGCACTCAAAGACGCTTTACATGCAGTAAAAACAGAACAATAAGAGTCCAACAACAATAAAAACAAACAATAGAAAACAGAGCAATCACAAAATTACAGCCAACAGAATAAAAGTAATCAAACATTAAAAGCAATCTTGAATAAATTAGTTTTCAAAAGGGATTTCAAAGTGTTAAGGTTGGAACAGTGACGGATGGTTGGTTATAAATGAGTTGTTCATTGTGTATTAACCATTTATTACCTATTTGTTAATGTCTTGTAAAGGTTCATACTAATGTAAATGTAAATTTTGATTATTTTTAACCAACAGGTGCAGTGTTTACAACTGTTTCTTTGTTTACCTGTAAAGCAGATATACAAACACTGTTGGTTAAAAATAATCTAATTTTACATTTACATTAGTATGAACCTTTACAAGACATTAACAAATAGGTAAGAAATGGTTAATACTTAATGAACAATGCATTTTTAAATGGGTAATAAATGGTTAATACATAGTCAATTGTGTGTAGGTATTATGAAGTGTTACCATTTATTTATTTATTTTACAGTACCCGCTGACAAACCAATTCAAAAACAATACCCCTCTTCCCTTCAGGGGGGCGGGGTAACAATACCCTCACCTCCCCGTTGGGGGGTCGGAGAAACAAAATAATCATAGATTTTATTTATTTAATAAGACAAAAACTAGACAAATGACTCAATAGAAGGACTATCAAGGTTTGAGTCCAGTTCTACTTCAGTGTACGACCAGTTGCACATTCCCATCAGATCAGAAACAAAGACAAACCTTTTTTTTTTATTTTGCTGCGGTCATACTGTGGTTATAAAATCAGGGCGCAGCACACAATGTCTATCCTGGGGGCTGTGACAGGCTGTCAGCTGTGGAGTCGGGCAGGGGAAGCGGGTAGTGTGTGATATGTGAGAGAAACTAACAACATTGTGAAGTCAGCGAACACAGACTTGTCAAACTCTGATGGAGAAAAAAAAGAGAAAAAAATGTAGAGGGGCTGATATAATTATGTCATAACCTTACCCTGTAGTTGACTGAGTTTTGCTTAGCTCCTTTTGTGTGCATAGGTTAAAAACAGCTCTTATGGTACGGCCACACTGAACGCGAACTTTCACATCCGCGCATCAAGATTACATACAAAGTCAATGGAGAAATGAGCTTTGACGCAGATTCACGCGTTGAAAGCGTTCCTGCGGCACGCGGCGGTGCGTTGAAGCATCCGGACGGTGGAGCTGGAGTTGAAAATATCGAACTTTTCAGGCGAATTCATGTGACACCAATCAGCGTTGAGATGCTGCCAACGTTGTGATGGAATAATTTATGACGCTCGGACCGACCCGGTAGGCGGCAGAAAGAAAAACTGAGCCTGAAATACCGGTGAAAGCGGACTTCATCCAGGTAAGGTTCTGCAGACACTTCTGCAGGATCAGGTGAACCCAAAAGTGACTGTACCTGGGCCTTGGATGTATGGGACGTATTCTTTCTTCTCTTTCTCTCTGTCACACCTGTTTTTGTCATTTTTATTTTATTTATTTATCTTTCATACCAAGTCTGTTCATGGCTAGTCACCTGGTGTCCCCTTTCCCTGGGGGGAGTGGGGGCTCTCCTGACAGTGTCTGTGTGGGAGCCATGGACGACAGGATCTGCAGTGTCTCGCCTGTGCCGACCTGTGACCCCGGACCCCCGCCCCTGCTTGTCTCTTTAATTTCTAAAAGGACGTTCATCTATAGCCTGTCTGTCCATGGGAGTGGATCTGTCCTTCAGTGTGGTTCTCCTCAAGATGTCTTCTTTTTCCCACTGGGTTTTGAAGTTTTTTCCTGCCGAGAAGGAGGGTCTAAGGACAGGGGATGCTTGGGACTTTTCATATATCTCTGTAGTTGATTGTGTTTTTGTAAAGCCCTGTGAGACGACTTTGTTGTGATTTAGGGCTTTATAAATAAAATTGAATTGAATTGAATTGGGATCTCCAGAGCAGGTACAGAAAAGTAACCCAAGTGATCTGAGCCATAGTTGAGGACAGACTGAAATGATGGGACAGATTTTGTTTATCTGTGATTATCCAGCGTCCAGACTCGGGCGTTGCGCGTTTGGAGTGTACAACGTTTTGTGTTCAGAGTGACTGCAAATTATCTAGTGTCCAAACTCAGGTGTTTAGGCAGCGTGTTACAAGCGTACACGTGGAAATTTGTGTTTGGTGTGGCTGTAGCATTACAGATGGACTTCATGTTCAGTACATAGAAGTGAATTCATCTGTGCTGTCTACAGCCTGTGGGCCACTGGGAAGATGTTTTTTAAAAATGTATGTTTTTTTTTTTACACAATCATCTGTCTTGCACCGTCAAAATAAAAAACCTCCGCTTGTACAGTATATGAGGATAAACTACAATTACCACCCATTGGTTTTATCAAGCTACAGATCAATCAAGAGCAATTCTATATAAATGTCAAACCTACAGCCTAAAAAAAAAAAAAAATAAGTACCATATAACAAAATAATTTACATTTAATTTTAACCCCACAAATGTAATAACTCCTCATAAACATAATAACTTGTAAATGTAATACAAATTTGGAGCTTTTAATGTAATAATCCCACAAATTTAACAGTTAATTTCCCAGAAACAATTATTATGTTTGTAGGAATGTATTACATTTATGGGATGGTAAAATTTCTTATTCCTTCCAAAATTGTAACAAGGCAGTCGGAGACAGCAGTGGCTTGATATGGGATCATATGACGTCAAAACCTGACGTGATCAAACCATAGGTGTTTTACCTTGTTTACTTTTTTTTATTTTATTCGTTTTTCTTATTTTCCCCTAAAAGCTACGAACAAATTATTTTTCTCAAAGTACACTGAAGGAAAGTAATTAACTATGGAATATATTTATGCTGTGCGTAATTAAAGAGTTGAGCAGTGGAAGACAAAATAATGTTAAATGGACAACAGATGGACTTCAAGGTTGACAGGATGTAAATAAATTGTTTTAATATTGTGGAACTGATGACTAACAATGAAAGGCTGTTAATATAAAGTATGAAAATGGGGGGGGGGGGTAGTATTAAATAAATTGGATTTTTTTCCTACTCTCTCTTTTGAACATGGTTAATGGATGAAAATCGAATTCGATTTTGGTTTTCTTTCTTTTTTTTTCTTTCCTTATTTTTATTGTATTTGTTTTTATCAATAGTTGAAGCATGTTCGAAATAAAGATGATTTTTTTTTAATGCAGATTATTGCAACACCTTTCTTCCATGAGAATACTATACAACAATACTATATTATACGTTGATATTTCTAACAGTATGCATTTATATGTTGGACCAGTGAAAGATAACTCGGTCCATCTTTAAGGATAAATTGAGACGAGACAATCAGGAAGGTCCAGATCATCACAGCTTTGACACACAATTGATCACCAGCCTAAAGTCTAATGTCCATTTGTTTACACTTCATTTGGTAATATTTCCTCTGAATGTCCATTCCCGACCCCAGGTAGAGTTCGAGGCGGTCCTGTTCGTGTTCAGTTCTAATTGGTTATCCCTCCACTTACATGTGACCTGTTTTGTGTCAGCCCCTTATTTCTGCTCTTTATATATTTTAACCCAAACAATCATGGTCTATCTCCAAGGTTAAAGATGAGTGCCTTCCCAAACAATTGTGTCTTCTAGTAATAGTTTCTGTCCAAGGCCATAGTCTGGCTTCTGGCTCAGTTGGACTGACCAGTTGACCAGTTGACCAGTTGAGATATTTTAGATTTATAGCAATTCTCCCCTTAAGGTTTAAATCCATTTAAACTTTAATTATTTAAACCTTACTATTAACAGTACAACCTGCAAGAACAGCCATCTCATAAAATATCAACATATATCATTTGTCGATATAAAACTCTATCAATTGCGTAAAAATGACATTTGTTGTAGTCATTCTGACTACAAATTATGTAACACATGAACCACACACAGGTGACCAGTTGAGATGTTTTAGATTTATAGCACCAGTGTGAATAAAGAAGAGCCAGTTGTGAGTTTATTTCACTACCCAGGCTGAGGTGTGTTTAATGACACTTACATATGCTACAAAGGATCTGAAGGTCCTTTCAACTCTGCAGTATAACCATAGAACTCCTTGGCTCTGTAGTCTAGAACCTTTGCCTTGGGAACTGTCATCCCAAACTCAAAGAACCAACATTCCAGCTGTTCTTACTAGCAAGAGGTAAAGGGTGGCATGTCGTAGTAATCAGCTGTGAGTGCCACAGTCCAAACATAGACTGGAGGTAACAATTATTTCAGGGCACATACTTCATAGTTGCTTTTTATACTTTTTTTTCTGAGCCTGTTTATTACCCTATCCGAATGGTTGCTGGTTTGTTATTTTCAAGCTACCAAATCAATACTTTCCAAAGTGCAGCCTTGCAGAGGGAAATAAAAACGAGGGAGAAAGAAGATGGCAGGTACACACACTTTTCTCCCCACAGATTGTTTGTTCAATAATGAACTGCATGAAAAAAGGGAAACAACTTGTAGTGATTATCGGCCCTTGCTGAGCTAATGGCCAAATCTGCTCTGCGTGGTCACTTTCATTAAACACAGATCAACAAAACAACCGTCCGACTGCACCAACACTGTTGCAGCCCAGGTGCATGCAGGGTACGAGAGCCTCAGGGAATCAAGCCCCAGGATTACAGCAAATATGAAAAAAAAACACCCAAAAGGAATAATGCATAATTCATATGTCCGAAAAAAGGTTGTAAAGGAGTCATATTTAGCTTTTTTTTTTTTTTTTTTTTTAATCCTTAAACTTCCAATGGCTCACATATGGGCTGGAAGTAGTTGCTCACAAATGTAAACAAACCACCAGTCCTGCACGGGTTCGGGTACCCGTGGGTGAACCGCAAATTTTCACGGGTGAAAAATGTTGTGCTGTGTCGGATACGGGTCCAGTTCGGGTCTGACGTGGGTGATCGCGGGTCTAATTTGTGGTTCATAGGCTAAAAGGCTAACAACATTTTTATTTGGCTCTGGCTTGGCTATGTCACTATTCAGTATATTCGTGGCAATAAATGTTTGTATTTAAGTTTGGCTATCTGACATTTTCTTTTCGGGTTCGGGTTGGATATCGGGTTCATTTATAGCGGGTCGGTTCGGGTGCGGATTTTTTTTTTTTTTTTCGTCGGAAAACGGGTTGGATACAAGTCTAAACATGACGAGTACGGGCGGTTGTGGTATGTCAAAATCAAAATCATGCAGGACTCTGACCAGAACCACTCGACACTCAATGTAGTTTGACAACAGAGTTTGTCATACATCAGCTGATAGAAGATACTGTCAGATCAAATGTCCTCAGGGTGGGATAATAATTATAACAAGGCAGTCAGAGAGAACAGACCTCCGCCAAGGCTTGATATGGCGTCATATGACGTCAAAACATAACGTGATTGAGCTACAGGTGTTGACTCATCTGATGTCCGAAGGTGAGATGATGTGAATGAAAAAGAACCGTGAGATTCTATCTCGTCTAAATCCTAAGATATTACCACTGATGTGTTTTAGCTCTTGACCTTTGACCTTTTTTGTACAAAATCTAATGGGTTCTTCCTTGACCCATTATCTATCATTCCTGAAAGTTTCATCAAAATCAGTTCAACTTTTTGCGTAATCCTCCTGACAGACAGAATTTAATAGGTAATAATAATGGATTAGATTTCTATAGCGCTTTTCAAGACACTCAAAGCACCTTACATTACTGACCCATTATTCATTCACTCTCACATTCTCCCTCTGGTGGTGGTAAACTACATATGTAGTCACAGTTGCCCTGGTGCAGACTGACAGAACCGTGGCTGCCAATTCATGCCTATGGTCCTCAGACCACCACCAAACATTCATGTGAGTGACACTGGAGACAAGGAAGGTAAAGTGTATTACCCAAGGACACAAGGGACTGACTGGAACAATGTAGCATACAAACCGCCAACCCTTCGGTTAATGGACGACCCACTTTACCATTCTTCCATTCTTAATATACATACATATATATATATATATATATATATATATATATATATATATATATATATATATATATCATATCTTCTAAGCATGAATAGCAAGGAATAAGAATAATGAATAAGCAAGGATGAATAAAGTATTTCTATTCGATTCTATTAAATGAAACAGCACATAACAACAGTAAACAACAGATCTGACCTTGTACATCTCACAATTATTCACAGAAGAACAATATTCCAACAAACACAGTCATAGTAAAACAAAAACCATCCAAATAATAATAAAAAAAAACAGAACATGTCAATACAACCCCCCACCACCACCACCACCACCACCCACACACATACCACCAAATGAAGGGTGGTCCACCCCAAAGAGGTTATGTTTTTGCCAGCATTGGTTGGTTGGTTTGTGTACAACATAACTCTGTGTACAACCCCCCCCCACACACACACACACCCCACCCCTTCGCCAATTAGCACCAAAATCTAATCATTTGTTGATTCCCCATTATTACCGTACCCTGACTATTACATTCTCATTCTGGGGGACGTTATTATAGGTGAAGCCAAGGATGCTTTGACTAATGACTTTACGAATGCTTCACATTTCTTGTATTAATTTTTTTGTACCAGGGTTACAGGGTCTGCTACAACAATTATTGATAATATTCTCACAAAATGTCCAAATAGCCACCATAACGTCTGGTGTAATCCTCACAGATATAACAGACCCTATGGCTTTATGTACTGATGAACAACAATTTGATGCTTCTTCCACTAAAAATAAAGACTTAAAAATTGATATAAAATAGTTTTGCAGCACCTGGAGGTTTCAAATTAAATTTTTCTGAACTATTAGGGTCCAAATACAAAAATAAATGAACCAAAGACATATAACAGTGGGGTTAGCTACATGCGATCACTTTAATACATGTGGCTGCACTGTAGCTTTGCTGACCTTTGCACAGATGCCAATGTAATAGGAAGTCCGTGTGTGTGTGTGTGTGTGTGTGTGTGTGCTAGCACTACATGTACATTTATATGACCTCCTCTATTTAGCGACAGAGCAATTAGAGCAGTAAATTACCTGCTAAAGATAACAACATTATCCAATGCTGTCCTGGAACTCCTGCTAAAAATACCTTTTAAAACAGGTGAATGACGAACACTGGTCTACACGTGAAATGCTTCCAGAATAAAAGTAATACAATTTTTTACAGTGTTTGTCTGAAGCAGATATTTTCTAAAAATAAAAATTCAAAAATAAATAAAAAGGACCAGTGCTTTCTCATCACAATGGGTTCAGTCAGTACTGTAGAAGGGGTTTATTAGACAGTGAGTGGCTACGTTACGTTACACTGTAAAAAAACTAAATGTTACCAAGTGTATTTTTAAATTTTTTTGCTCAAATATCTCGTCACACTTAAAATAAAACAATGCATGTATTTTTGGACAATAGATCTGAAAAATCTTATTTCATGAAAACCAGAATAACTTTAACTAAATAAACTTTCCATATATTTATTTATTTTTGCTTAATTCCAGAAAAAAAATTCGGTGAATGGAATAAGTGTAAGTTGGAAAAAAAAATGACCATATTTAGTTATTTATTCATTACTTTATTTATCAGGGATAATGCACTATATATTAAAAACATGAGCTGTTATATATATATTTTTTCTGATTCAACTTATTAAAGTATGTAAGATTTAACACATTTAATGTCTGAAGCAGATACTTTAAAAAAAAAAAGCAGTACAATCAGCTTTATTAAAAAAATCAGTGTATTTCCTTCTTGTAAATTATACTATCTCCAATATTTCAAATTCAAACAAGTGGCAGACTTTTCATCAATCTATTATATCTTTCAGTCCCAAAGTGAATCATATGGTTTAATTTGTAAAAGTGGTGACGATAACATTACTTTACCTCAAGTAAACTGAACTGTGGAACAACCTCCCTACTCACCCAGCACCTCCTTCTCCCCAGACACCACACGTGTCTCCCAAGGGATCAATGCATCAGAGACCCAGTAACAGTGAACAAAAGAGACAGAGGAAGCCAGATCCACTAGATTAACAGGGATTTCTCCCTCCTCCCTTTTTTCCCCAAGCCAGAGTATTTGTGAACGGAAGTGTGGCAGCGGAACAAACCCCTCACTTGAGTCACCAAGACGTGCGCTGTTTTGAAATCGAGTCCTTCAATCCGCCAACTTCTAAAAGGATGAGGAGAGGGAGGGAGGATTTTTTTTTTTTTTTTTTTTTCAGGGGAGGGGGTTCAAGTCAACAAAGGAGAAAAGAAAGGAGAGAGAAGGAAGGAAAAAAGGGCATAGAGGGAGGTACACACCGCAGGAGGGGGAGGAGTTCGGTCAAGTGGATCGAACATATATTATAATGCATAATTAAAACCACACCTGTTTGAGTTCAAGAAAGGAGAAGGAGAAGAGGCAAAGGTCTGGAAAAGGGCTGAAATGTTGGGAAGGGTGGCAAAAGGCTGAAAGTATAATGACACCATTAGCATGTTTGAAGAGACTGAACACACGTTAGCATGATTGCTTCTCATTTCCATACATATTGAGGCGTAGCGATGAGCTCTGCAGGGCTGCGGTCACTCAAGTCAGATACACAGTAGTGCACTGGGAGGGTTTAAGGTTTGCCTTGCATCACTAAGCCCCTCTATTTCCATATCACTTCCCTAAACCCTCTGCCTAAGCCACAACTGTAAACAGATACAGAATACGGATTGTCTACAAGTGTAAGAGTTTTCCCAGGAGATCATCCCCTCTGTAACTGACAACTGACTGAGAATATTACTGGGAACTGTGGCGTTTTATATTAATACGAAGGTGTATTACACTGTGGGAGTCATTTTTGACATTGAGTCTTTCTAAATGAGTGTTAACCCTGCATGGTGGATTAACTCATCGGTCTTTTTATTTAAGCGCTGTATTTTCAGAAACTGGATAAAACTTTTTTTTCCTTCTAAATATAAAAGGGAGGAATGAAAATGAAACACTGCTTGACTGTAATGTTTGTTATTTATTCATGTATATATAAGGGAAAATTCAAATAGGACTGGATAAGCATTGATTCATCTTATTCCTTTTGGAACAGAAGTTCTTTTGTCAATTATTTTCTTTCTTACTCATTAGAATTATTTATGGACAGTTAAAACAGAGATAATTATACGTGTTTTGTGGAATAGTTCAGTTTATGGTTTGGACAAATTATTTTCTGCAGGTACTCTAGTACTCTAGTTTCCTCCCACCATATAAACACATGCACTGACAGCTTCATTGGTTAATGTAAATCACCCATAGGTGTGAATGTGACAGTGATTGTTTGTCTATATGTGACTGCTCAGCACGAAACCAGGCATAAGTCGCACTGACCCGTTCAGAGCTACAGCCAAATTTAGGCTGGAAGGCGATTCTTTATGTGTGTTTACATTTTTATCAAAAAACTGTACCTTAACACCTCTATTTTCAGTTCCTGTGGTCATTACATTGAAATCCGATCAATAAAGGTGTTTATTGAGTCAATTATTTAAGCGGCGACAAAAGTTCAGGGATTGCTGAGCAAAGACAAAGACGACTTCCACCTCTTTTCGCCGAACAAAACGATCTCCGTTCCGTGGGTAAACACCCAAGTGTTTGGTACGAGGTAAAAGCTTATATTGAATGTTCTGTCCAATGGTGTAAGCCAAATGATTATAATACGTCACACTTCTGTCCTATTATTATAATATATAAAACTTCTGTGACATGTCCATCAGAGTGTCCTTTAACATCTGTGAATAATTTGTGTCAATCAGATACAAATTATTATGCGTTGCTAAGGACTTCCTACCCCAAAACAGTCCAAAACTTTAACGGACAATATCTAAAAATATGCAAATTGCAAAATATGTCCAAATGTGGATATTAAAATGACCATAACTTTGGTTCTACTTGTGATAGAAACATAATTTTGTCACCATCTTAAACCTTAGTTTCCACTCTACCAATCTACACAGATAACTCAGTTTGGATTTGCAGACACTTATGCCTGGTTTCGTGGTGGTGGGTCACATATACGTTCAGCCCTGAGATGAACTAGAGACTCATACAGGGTGTACCCCCAACTTTGCCCATTGAAGCTGGATTAGGCTCCCAGTGACCCCCGTGACCCTAGTGAGGATAAAGCAGGTTCAGATGATGAGACACGATTTTCTGCGGTATTGTTTATTTTCTTTAGTTTAAATGTTCAAAATAGCTAATATTTTTTAAAAAAGTGTTATATAGTGTTATTTATGAAGATGTTTTATTGATTTTTTTTGTGAGAAAAAAAGTACTGAGTTTGAAGAATTCCAGTACATCATAGTATTTTACATATACAGTATGTAATCATCTCCAAAGTACTTGGGTGTGAATGCAGTTCCCACATTCACACCCAATGATGATAATAATAATAATAATAATAATAAGAATAATAATAATAATAATAATAATAATAATAATAATAATAATAATAATAATAATAATAAATGAACATATACATATTTACAAAAAAATTAAAAATAAAAAAAATAAGCAGATAGGAAAGTATGTAACAAATAGAATTAATAAAGAAACCCAGAATGTTGGACCCCTCCCTCTACCCTGTACCCAGTGAAAACCCACCTCTTTTTTAATCTGGATCATCATCTAACCTGTTCCACAGCCTCACTCCACAAACAGAAACACAAAAGCTTTTCAGTGTTGTTTTAAATTGTGCCCCCCCCCCTCAGATTATAATTCCCTTCTCAATTGAAAAACATTTTTAAATTTTTTTTGTAGATTGCCAGGATGTGCCTTGTGTATTAGTTCAGTTACAGACACTTATGGAACAGCTAGAGGACATACACACTAAAAAAAAATAAAATAAAAAAAAAAAAGTGACAAAGAAGAAACACTCAAGCAAAAAGAAAAAAAAACATAAAATAGATGAGTGGGTCAGTTTTCTTATAGAATGTAGACGCTTCATTTTCATCCTCACTCCAGGAGTGTTATAATGCTTTGTTGTCAAATTGCCCACCTCCAGCCACAAAGACCCCCACCCCATTCCACTTCCCCACCAATCCCTCTGGAGTGGCTAAAACCCAATATGAGCAGCTTAGCACCTGTATTTGATGCTACCTTTGTTGTGTGCCTGTGTCAGTTTACACACACACATACACACACACACACACACACACACACACACACACACACACATTACTCCGCCGTCTTTTTATTGCTTGGACAAGATGACTATGATGACTCATCTTTGAAGAAGAAGAAGAAGAAGAGACTCTATCCCTTCTGTTTCTTGTATCACAGCTCTCGTTTTCTCATGACACAGATGTGTGTTTGTGTTTGTGTACTTGTACAAGGGAATACTCATGAGAGATTAAACAGTGTTTTTAAGAACAAGCCACATAAAAGAGTCCAAACCTCTCTGTTGGTGTTCCATGTCCTTCCTTTGCCTCCTCAGAGGGTCAACGCCAGTTTCTTTCTAGCAGGCAATAAAAACAACATCTCCTTCTTTTTTAACTTAATTTATTCAATTATTTCAAATATTGCACACATCTGAGGTAATGTCATTTTATTTTATTTTATTTTTCGTCACTTTGTTGTTGTTGTTGTTTTTATTACACTGTAAAAAATGTTGGGAAATTTTACACTGAAGACAGAGTGAATCTGTTTGATACTGTTTATATGATACTGTGAAAAACGTTTATCATGTAAAACTATATTTTATACATATTTTTTGTCATGAAAAAATACATTTCCCTACTGTTATATATGTTTTAAATGGAAAAATGGCATGATATGTATTATATTCTATACTGTCATTTTTACTTTTATTTCTTGAAAATATTTTTTTTTCACAGTTTAATGTACATTTTATTGTACTAATAATGGCAAAATGCTGCAGTACTTATAACAAATATTTTTGCATGTATTACATGGAGAAAAAAACTGGTTGTCTGTTTGTACCTGTAGTGTTCTGGTAACCATAGCTGCTGCTATGATACAGAATAAAATACTAATAATAATAATAATTCAAATAAAACAATGTATTTTTTTATGTTAAAACTATTTTTTTATGGTAAAGTATAGAATCAAGCACATTTTTAAACCTTAAAATTAACTGTGCCAATACTTATTTTTTTCTGTAAATGACGAAAAAAGTTTTTACCATAAATTTAAGGTCATGTTTTGGCTACCATAGCTGCTGGAATTTTACCGTAAAAGTAAAAAAAAAAATTAACAGTGTAGTTATTCAACATTTTGTCGCATAAAACATTGTAACGATAATCGAAAAGAAAGAAAAATAAATAAATAAATATAAAGATAGTAGTCACAGTCTAATAAAGATAATTTCAGAAATAACAAGTTATATCTTAAATCATTTTTTAGAGAACTGTTTCATACAACAAAACCACACATCTGCTATCTGTAAAAAAAGTTAATCCATTCACCATCTTATCATGTACAGTTCAGTTTACAACCTCAGCCTTCTCTACTTTATACATTTAATTATTTTCATCCAATCCTCCAGCACCAGTGGATCCACATTAAACCATTTATGTGCAACCTTTTTTTTTTTTTTTAGCAACAAAGATTTTAAGAAACTATTTGTCATTTATTGTTAGTTCCTCAGGAAGGGTAATAAGGGTAATAAAGTCAGTTGCTACTGTACAATTTTAATCTCATTTCTTTTAATGATCATTGGAATCACAATTATTTATTCAAAATCTAAATCGCAATTAATACTCATAGTGACCTGATTTTTATTTATTTATTTGGCTTTTGTCCAACTTATTTTTTTCTTTTAGAAGCTATTTGTCATTTGTTGTCAGTTTCTCTCTTAACAAAAATACTAAAGTCGGTTGCTACAATTTAAATCTAATTTATTTTAATGATCATTGGAATCGCAATTATTGATTCAAAATCAAAATCATAATTAATACTCATAGTGGCATGATTTTTTTTTTTTAATGTATTTATTTATTCATTTGGCTTTTGTCCATATTTGGGCGTAACTGTCACTAACTAATGAGATTGGTAAGAATCTGTGACTTTGAGAAGTCACTGTTCAAAGTCCAGGCGATGTGTCGCGTTCACTTGATGTTTGAGTGTCATTGGTTGTGACAGTGTGACAGTATACTTGTCAAGCACTATGACAAGAAAGCCCTGTAAGGTGCATTCATCACTGGTTAAAAAAACAAAAACAAAAACCCAACAACACCACAATGGTCAGATCCAGAACAAATAAGCAGAATAAGAAAAGAAATTTGTCAAACAACAAACAAACAGGTCGTCACGGGTCAGAAGTTTTGTATTTTCCTTGGAAAGAGTTGAGTTTCCCTGAAGGCTTGTTCTATTCCACATGTGCAGAAGTTCTTATTGTGACAGTTATTGGTAGGAATGTTATTGAACAAGTGTTTGTGATGATAACTGCCATCATTGGACTAAAGGTTAAAGGTCATATTTAGCTAAAGTCACTTTTATTTGTCTTTGGTTCATTTATTTGTGTATTTGGGCTTTAATAGTTATTTTTATTTATTTATTTATTTAGGCATTTTCCCTTCTATCGTCCTCCAGATGTTAATACTGAATTATCTTCTGGTAGATTTCCAATACATTTTTGTCCCCCCCCCCCAAACAAACAAACAAACAAACAAACAAACAAACAAAAAAAAGAAATGGTTCAGCACTATAGTAGATGGAACATTTACAAACCCAATATATTTTACATACCTTTTTAACTTTGATGTGAAAATACAGAAAATATCTGCCTATGTAAAGTTCTACATCTGAGCTTCTCAGTCAGAAAATTGACACTGACTGAAGAAATTTGCACTAGTGAACTGTTTTGTCAAGCATGACTCTTAAAACAGGTGAGATACTGTAGATTTTTAGCAATCAAATACATACAACCACAGAGGTCATAAAAAGAGTCTTTGCCAGGAAAAGGCAACAAACCCTCAACAGACTTATTTATACAAGGCCTCCACCTACAACACATTCTAATGATTTTAAATTTCCATTATCACATCAACATACCATTTTTACATACTGTTTTACAATGATACAAATGTTTAATGTTTATCTCCATCCAAGTGTCTCAGTATTACACATTAAATAGATTGTTGTGCGTAACTTGAAACATTAGATTGCATTATATTACATTCATAGTTCATTCATTTGAACACTCCAGGTGCTATAAAACTATCTTTAGATATTAGTGAAAATCCACAACTCACTTTAATTCTGCCTTAGTTTGTTATGTTTTATAACAACTTATGTCACTACATTTGTACATATAACATCAAGACAACTGACAAATACTGCTGCGAGTATGACATAAATGTTTATCAATAGTAGTTTTTGTAGTAAAAACTGATAATTTGAGCCAATTACACTGTTCTACTATTAGTTAATTGTACTTTCAGAGCTGGGGGTACAGAGAACGGCCACTTAATGTCTAAATGCCAAATGGAACAAAACGATTATGTACAGTTTGTGTTTTGTTTTCATTTCAAGAAGGAACATGTTAGACCAGATACTACATGTGATTATTGCATTTATTTTTGCAGCAGCAGCTCGACTGATTTGACATACTTATACCATGAGCACAGAATGTGTGTGTCATCATGATAAGACCAGGAGTATGTGCAGAATGACAGGAGTAATGTTCAAGTGGAATTAGGAATTAATAAACCAGTGACTTTATTCAGACTTTATTCATTATTAATCTTAAGTCAGAATAGTAATTTTTTACTGGATTTAGGTGTTTACATGGTCATCTGAAAGAGGAATTAGCCTTTTTATTTATTTATTTATTTATTTTTTTACCTCCTACAAGGACGTACTGTTAGCAAGTTAACTCAAAAACGTATAGATAGATTTTCAGGGTAGGTTGGTAATGGGGAGATCTGGAAATCATGACATTTTGGTGATGATCTGGAACAGATCCTGGATTCTCACTTTGAAATTTATTCTCCCTTTACCACAATATAAAATTTGCAATGTAAAGACCCCCCCCCCCATCAACGTCTAATCAGTTGAAGATCTCCCCATTACCAAACAACCCTGTAAATTTCATCAAGATCCATCCATAACTTATCTTGCTAACTAACAGACAGACAAACAGACAAAAACATAACCTCCTAGTAAGAGGTAATAAAGGCTAATTCCTCTTTCAGTTGACCATGTAAACACTTAATTCCAGTTGAAAATGAATATTCTGAATTAAGCTTAAACTTCAAACTCTGGCAAAAACATAACCTCCTGTCAGTGTCTGCAGGGGAGCCATGGACGACAGGATCTGCAGTGTCTCGCCTCTGCTGACCTGTGACCCCGGACCCCTGCCCCTGCCTGTCTGGACCAGCCCCCCCCTCCTTCATTTATAAATGGACGTTCATCTATAGCCTGTCTGTCCATGGGAATGGATCTCTCCTTCAATGTGGTTCTCCTCGAGATTTATTTTTTTTTTCCCACTGGGTTTTGAAGTTTTTTCTTGCCGAGAAGGAGGGTCTAAGGACAGGGGATGCTTGGGACTTTTCATATATCTCTGTAGTTGATTGTGTTTTTGTAAAGCCCTGTGAGACGACTTTGTTGTGATTTAGGGCTTTATAAATAAAATTTAATTGAATTTAATTCATTCAAATGGAGGGGGTCTGCACTTTTCTAGCTCTGAATTAAACAGGAATAAAAATTGTCATGTAAACAGTCCCCATGAGGTGTGATCATAAAGATATAGGATGGATAAACAGAGTACTGCATAAGTATTTCTGATTCACAATGATGAAAAAAAAAACACAGATTATCGTCTCGTATGCATCACGTATCAATAAATTAAAATGTCGCACTAAAGCTGACTGGCTGTGTTTCACTTTAACCGACAGGAAAATGTCCATTAATGCTACACATCCTCCAAGGACAGAGCTTTGATCAATAGTAATAAACATATCTCTGTATGTGCATCTTAATTATGGAAATACACTTTACTTAAGGTTAAGTAAGGTGCTATGGCATTTAGTTCAATTCAGTGTCATTTTTCTGCTCCATTTACTGATAATATGAAACTATTAATATGCATTATCGTAACAGACAGCTCACAAAACTTCAAGGTCATTGAATTCTCCAGAAGTTCATGACAAATTTAAAGAGAAGAAATGAAAAAAAAAACAAAAAAAAAACCATATAGGTTCTTATCAAACGTACTAACCTTGAGAACAAAGTACTGGTGAAAAAAAAGTAGCAGTAACTATTAACAAGTGTTAATCTGATGTTTATTTTTCCGCTATAACAGTTCCCATATGGCCACTGCAGAGAATTGCAGATGATTTATGAGGGAGCTGAGAGTCTAGTGTGTTTGAATGGAGACCTATGGGAGAAGTGTTTCCTTAACTAGTCTGTGAAAAATGTTGGTTCCAGAACAGTCATGTGACCTCTGAGACGATCTCTAACATCTTATCCATAGACGGGAAAATTACAGCACCTGATAACATCTAATATATAAAAAAAAAATCATTTTGTGGAGATAATACACACATTTTTTTTTATATATCCATGTTCTTCTTTATCAAATTCATCAAACTCACAAATATATTCACTAATCTCTCCCATCAGAGCTAAAAAAAAAACAAAAAAAAAAACTCTGCTGAACCACAAGACTAGAGCAAGTATTAGGTGAACATTTGGTAACATCAGGAAAATAATATGATTGGATTAGAGTAATAGAATGATCGTAGCACGTGCTGATTTATGACGTAAATCACCAATTTTTTTCATCAAATCCACATGATAGCCTCGGTACACTGGTCTACATTTAAAATGTTTCTGCGATAAAACTAGTGAAATGTTACCACACATGTGTTACTGATAAAGAAAAGTCAAGTCTTAAAGGCTGGTTGGTTCAAGTTTCTATGATAAGTCTGGGCTCAAAATATGATGCAATTCTTAGAATTAACAAGAGAATAAAAATAAATACAAAATATTATAAAATAAATAAATAAATAAATACATGAATAAAATAAGTGAATGAATAGAAAAATTTAATAAAATAAAAAAATAAGAACAAAATGCAGACAACTTAGAAAAAGGAAAGAAAAAAAAGGAAGAAAAAAGAAAGGGAAAAGAAGAAGAAGGAAGGGAGGAAAAAAAAGAAAACAACAAACAACAAAAAAACTGTTTGTTACCTACTTTTCTATCTGCTCATTTGTTTTTAGTTTTTTGTATATATGTATATGTTTAGTACTTCAGTTATTGATTATTGGTATTGTTATTATTCTTATTGTTATTATTTTTATTATTATCATCATTTTTGTACTATGCACTATATTGCTATAAAATGAATTTAGGTTATTGGGGAAGTGAAGAAGGGGTAGGATTAAATAAGCTTATGCTTCATCCTACTCCTTTTCGGACATGTCATTGTTATTATTATTATTGTTGTATTGATTATTGTTGCACTTTGCACATGTTCGAAATAAATCATTCAAATCAAATCAAATCAAGAATAGGTTTTATTCCAAATAACTACACTGTCCTACAAAGTAAAAAGGCGGTAACTGTGGGAATGGGAATTCTGTGCAGCTGCTTTAGCAATAAACATGGAAATGGTGTCATTGCTTCTTACTGCTGCATGTAATTAAAAAACAAAACAAAACTGAGTGATGGTCTGCTTGTGATGGAGAGTTGAGGAAAGTGATTCAGATGTGTAAACATGGAAACATTAATAGACTTACTGTCGGCTACCACTAGGATTTTTACAGACTTTACAGACAAATTGGTGACTAATGCTAATGCTAATGCTAATGCTAATGGTGACTTTGCTCCTTGGATCTAATTTGCTGCAGGTTAATTGATGTGCAGTTCAGTCGTTCATGTTGGTCTTTATTCAAAATATATTTAGTATTACCTGGGCCACTGTAAATTAAAGGGTCCCAGCATTCCCAGGGGGCCGAGTGGCTATAGGTACTTGTGAAAATGTTGCATAAGCTCCAGAGTAAAAGAGAGACATAGAAGCTAGGAGTGTGATAAATTTGATAAATGTGTTAAATTTGACTTCTGTTGCCGTAGTAATTTACAATGTTTAGCTTCTATGGGGTCCACAATTGGTAGGGGCTCCCCCAGAGTTTTGCCATATGCAAATACAGAACTACCTGCTGTAGGACATTAAACCTTCACTCAACATCAATCAATCTAGTGAAGGTGATGTCGAGGGGAAAACTGATGTTACTCATTTTCTTTAAATTCGTACAAATCTGACGTCAGTTTTCACAACCATTGGATCTGACCTGTTGGATGACCTTAAAAAAAGATGTATAATGGTTGTTCCGTAGGGTGACACATTCACCTGACATTCATATTTAATAATAATTTTCCTGTCCTTTTGAATTATTGCATCACTGTTCTTTGCTTTTCTGTGACTTGTAAGTGTGACAATGTAAAACAAATACGCACACACACGAATGTACGTAGCTATGGAAACACCTGTATACTTACATGACAGCTCGTACCCATTTCACCTCCTTGACAGTTTCTGTATTGAGTTAGAAAGTCCACTGTCATTACCACTGACTTTCACCTTTGGCAGGAAAATGAATAGTGCTGGGTTCAACTTGTGCTATGAGAACCATTAGTGCAGAGAAGGGAAAGAGCCATATTCCTCACCATCACCACCTTCTGTCAGTACCAGTTTAGTTAACACTGCTATTTCCCTGTAATTGCCCACAGCAATCAATTCTTAAGAGTCTGGAGGTAGTGGACACCAACAGTACAGAGCATGTTTACAACCACTAGCTTGCAATCAAACACCTATTTTTGTGCAAAAATGTATTTTAAAATAGCAGAATGTAAGTGCAAGTATATCACAACTGTTTAAGCCTACAGTGTTTAATAGCTTTTGGCAGCACTGATCAAAAATTGATGGAATATATATAATATATTTTGTGCCAGTTTTACCTCAGTTTTTATTTGCACTGCTATGTTTTTATTCTATGTTCACTCTATTTTCATATTTATTTATTTAGGTACGTCCAAAAGCTACTAAACAACATTTTAATGTGGCTTACATAATTAGCCTAGCTTGCTGAATTGTAAGTTTTATTTATAACTTTATCATTATCATATATAAAATACTAACATTAGGGAATTAGTAAATTATGTGTGTGTGTGTGTGTGTGTGTGTGTGTGTGTGTGTGTAGTATACAGTCAATTTTAGACAAGGCCAGAACTGATGGTTTAAAGACTTTAATGGTTCCTTTCTTTAGTCATCAACGAACGTAAGAGCTAGAATGAGAACAAATAGGTACAATCACAATAACGGTCATGACCTTAATGACAAAATTAGCTCCTACATTAGTCACTTTCTGTATATAAACACATTACATCTTTAATAATAAACTATTCCTATAGCTGTAAAACAGTTCACTTTACATGTACAAACCCTGTTCTCCTCTTGACTGAAGCTAAAAGTTTGTTTTTATATACTTTTATGTTTCTTTTATGTCAATCTTATTTCTTTCCTCCTTTTTCCTCTCACCAGGAAGTAAAAGCTTGGCGGTTAGAAGGATTTCTATAAATACTGGTATATTAATATGAATAAAATACATTTTCTTCTGTGAATGAAATATAGCAGTTACAGCTTCTGAAGTTGCTATGGTTACTATTCTGACCTTTACTATATATATATATATATATATATATATATATATATATGTATTTTACTTTGTATGGGCTCATGATGACTAACAAATACGCACTGTAATAGAGCACACTTGGAAAAACATACACACACACACACGTTTTGCATACTGTCTGATCGCTGAGTAGATAGTACAGAGTATGAATAGTACGAGTATGGAAGTATGTAGTATGTGTTTTTTTAGTCTTAGTCTTTATGATTCCAGCTTTTTGCTCCATCTCAAATGATACATTTCCAATCTTGTCATCTATCTTACATGACAATGCAGCAAAATTCATATGAGACTCTTTTTCTGGGATGTAGAAAACCTACCTCATGACACAGACTGGAGGGAGTGGAGGTGGAGGGGTTGAATATAGGATTTAATGGATGTAATTACCAATGATTGTTCAGCTTCACTTAGATACCACACTCCTGCTCTATTTAGTGGCTCGACTTGGAATCTTTGAAAAATGGGTTTGCTTTTTCACAGTAGAATGAAATGGTAAAAGCTAATCTGTAATGTACACTTGGTGTGGCAGCAGAAGGGTGTATACTTTTCACTCCTCATTTTCGGTTCCCCCAGCTTTAGCGTGGCTGTAGCAACTGTAATAGTCAGAGGTAACGTGTGTCCCACTCCTCAGCAGTTGGAAAAACACAATAATGTTGTCATGTAATGTTTTAGCTTTCACATTTCTAATTTGGAGCTCAATACTAAGTTGTATGTGGCATCAATTACATCCTTCATTTGCCTTCAGGACTCTACCCTGAGACCAGACATAAAGACGGAGAGAACAGAAGAACAGTGGAGTGACACTACTTCCCATGAGGAGAACATGCAACTCCATCAGAGCACTGGTAATGAGTGGACTCCTGTGGGGAATTCTCCAAATGGACTAATTTGTAATTGATTCAGTGCATTAATTACCGGCCTGGTTACGCCTGTGTCATGGTTAATATTGTGCCAATCTGACGACGCTGGGAGCCCTGTCTGCATTGGGACTGTTCGGGTGAAGCAGCTATTATTCAATTATGCCGCACATATCGGAGGCGAGGCAAGTCTTAATCCGAGAGTAATCACTTCCCCACGCTCCCCTCCTATGCTGATAGGTAGGAGGAGGGTGTTGGGGTGGGAGGTATAGTCCTAGATCCTTGTAGCCCATGGTTAGCTCCTTAATCAGGCCTGGGAACTGAATCCCATTGGTGCTTTAAAGTTTTCCTGCAGTAAAAAAAGAGACAAAAAGAGAATTCTGCACTGTAATGAACCTGAAATGCTGTCATTTGCCTTTAACTGCAACTGCAATGTGGTGTTCCGGTTACTTTGTATACTGGTACTGTACGTGAAAAGACATGGACTGATATGTTATAGTTAAAGGAATATCTAAATTTGTCAACTTTAATCAGCAACATGGTCTCATCCAAGAAGGTTATGTTTCTATTGTCTTTTGGGCATTATGGTTAAATATGTATTATCGATATTCAACATTATAAATAGTAGTCTGTAGTTGAATTCCACTTCAGTCCATCTCCGTTTTGGCTTGTACACTTGAAGGGTTGTTGGGTGTTGTCCTGTTTCTCAATTAAACGAAGGAAAAGGGCTAAGGCTGAGGGATGTATAGACCTTGAAACTGATATTTTCCAGAACTACACTACGGACAGAGGAACAGATCTCCCATAATTCTGTTCAAATCATTGACAAGATGAAGGTAAAGACAGTGAGAAACTGCAGCAGTGAATAATGAAAGAAACACATAAATGTATACATTTTCTTCACAAACAATTTAATCATTTGATCGACAGCTTAATGCCATTTCAATTGGTTACAGATCACATTTCTGCAGTTTATAGTTAATAGCTGCAACAAAGGAACAGAGATTGTTACAACTACTGAAGGTGTGGCAAACACTTTTCAAAACAACGTTAATAGCAACATCGATGACTGTTGATGATGCAACAGGTTGTGAAGAGTTGTGTTATTATATTGGGGCATGTTTCAAGGTAGATGCTAGATTGGATCAGCCAGACGGACAGAGGGCATTGCTCAGGAGGTTCGACGTCGTAATTTCACACATTTGAAAGATGACGGCACTGTTAAAGGAAGATGTCATAAAATATATACAGACCACCAGGACGACTCTGGGTCTAAGTTTATTATTTTTTCAGTAAATTGTCACTTCAACGACAAAGGTAAAGATGAATGTAATGTACAACTGCAGATATTCTACTGTAGATGTCGTTATTGTGTCCTGTATGTTTGGAGAATAAATTCTTATATGTGGTGGACAGACCAACTTCAGTTGTTGTTTCAAAAATCATCCATCAATGACATTCTTGACATTTTTTTTTTTTTTTTGCATTTTTGTGAACTGTTCTATATTCAGTCCTAGTGGTGCTTGCCTGCTGTTTGTTTTCAAGTAGCAAATTAGACAGCGGAAAACGGAATAAATCAAATAAAATGACAGATTACCTCGGTTGATTTCTCCTTCCCTGGATAGCATGCCATGAAGAAATATGAAATGCACCCTGATTCAACTTTTCTTTGACTGCTGTATCTGAGTGCCATTTCGGGACATGACGACGCAATCTGCAGCTGCGCAGAACGTCCGGACCTTAGTCCCGTCCCCGTCTGTCCGGCTGATACAATCTAGCATCTACCATGTTTCAACTCCTATCCCTTCCAACTCTATTTCAAGCAGTAGGGGTAGGGGTAAGAGGTGAATTGGGATTGGGCCTGTATCATTCATTGAGGGTCTCCAGTGGTCACATAAATCTGAATGTCCATATCTCTACAGTCCAATACATTGGTATATTTGGTATAATTTCAGAGGCTTTATTCAAAACATTGTCTTGATGCTTTCATGTCATTTTTCAATATGGGAAAGAAAATACTGCACATGGCCGCTTTAATAATACTATAGAATATAAGATGTGAGTGCACTGGTCCTATGAGTAAATTCTCTCACCACTTGAATCCAAACACCTTAACTGCAGAAACACTCAGCTGTGATTACTTCAGAATATATTTCCTCTTAGGGGATATCACCACCAACACAACCTAGCACCCATCAATTTGTGTGTTGGCTGTGATAACAAGACTAAGCAATTAATTTAAAATGCTTTATACCTTCCAAACCCTAGGAGTCAAAAATGCTGCAGACTGAATTAGGGACTTAGTGGTTATATATATATATATATATATATATATATATATATATATATATATATATATATATATATATATATATATATATATATATATATATACATACTGAAAACACTGCAAATTGTAAAATAAATACATACATTTCATACTTCTACCGATGCAATTCGTATAAAATAGACAATCCTTGCCACTGAAGCTGTGTACATTTCTTTTGCCTTTATCAACTTTTATTTCAACAGCCTGTTTTCAGCCCTAAGCAAGTAAAGAAGATAAAATACAGGGTTCCCTCACAGTTGATTATATTTCTGCTTTGATCTATGATGGCCATCCTCTAACCATTCTCAAAGAGTCTGGACCCAGCAAAACACAAGAAAAACAACACCCACAGCCTTGGGAAGAACCAGACTCTATTGTTCCTTTCACTGCATATTTCAACATAGGCAATCTAAAGAAAGCCTGTAGGAGCATCTGTCTTCTCACTGTGAGGCCACATTTACCTTCGATTTCCTACATTCTATTTTCAAACATTTAGGAAAACCTTGAGAGGCTGTCCAGAAGGTTCCTGAAAAGGTCCCAAAATGGAAGAATAGTTCTTTTTATGTTGAATCTACTGTGCAACTAAAGAGGTTTGTAGTGAAGTCACGACGTGTGTCTTTCTTTGGAAGTTCAATATTCAACTACAAAATGTCTCATTTTCTGAACCTGCTTTGCTGTATCCTCAGTGGACTGACTAAGACAAAGCAGGATTCAAACTGCTAACCCTTTGGTGATTGGATGACCCACTCTACACACCTTTCACTAACTGGAAGTGCGTGACAATCACCTCTTTCCAGAAACCAGGAGAACCCACGAAAATATGTGAAGAACATGCAAAGTCCTCGTGGAAATGGTCCTGGTTGGAATCAAACCCATGACCTTTTTGTGGTCCTGGGTAAGTCCTATCCACTGTTCCACCATGACACCTTATTAAGAATTACAAATCTGTACAAAGACACCACTGCAGTATGGCTCAGTTTTTGCAGTTTCCCAGCATTCACCCACGACTATTTTTATTTTTTTTCTTCTTTTCTGTTTTAGATGAATCTAAGTGACACACCAATCACCCTCTGGGAGTGTTTTGCTGGCCTTAACACCATCAAATTAGAAGTCTAGTCAGACACTTGTGCAAGAGGGTTGACACACAGCCGTCCTGTTACAGTCCACCAGTACCCCGGTGAGATTGTTAAGTGTTGCTGTGGGGGAGCCTCGACCACACTTAATGGTCCTAACAGCATTATTAGCTAATAAAGGTTGATGGGCCTCACGACTCTATAAATTTAGGAGGACAGGGGAAAAAGAAGCAGTGGCTGTTATAAGGTGAGTTCTAAGGCTGGAGATTTATATTTCACCCTTTTGCATTTCCTATAACCTGCCCCGGGATCATCAGAGTGATAGACGATGATATACGGTGGCTTTTTTCACAATATGGTAATAGTGTAAAGACACATACTGTATAGGGATGTTACTTATGTAGAGTGTTTACAACCATTTCTTTAACTGAAAGTAATGACGTAAAAGGGAAAAGGTCACACAATGAATGGGAATTGTATTTTTCTTTTACAAATCCAAACAATGTATCTGCTTTTGTAAGCTATTTGAAATTTTATATATAGATAATTTTATCACATCAGGCCAAATGAACCCATTTACCCACATATTTATTTTGACGTTCAATCCATTATTATCCACTATACACACGTTACAGAATTACATTATGCAAATTAAAGCCAAAACAAAACACTTTTTATTTTAGTTTTTTTTTCTCTTTTTTTTTCTAAATATAAAATCATGACATAATGACTTGAGCATTCATTTTGTCTTTTTCTTCACACAACAGCCCAGTGTATTTTACATGCAAACAAATCTGTGGAACTCACAGAATACTTCTGTTTAGTAGGTTGTTAATTGTACATTATATTAATTTTAAAAAAGTGTTAGCAGGTA
The DNA here is from genome assembly GCA_020466265.1 of Siphamia tubifer. Taxonomy (NCBI): domain Eukaryota; kingdom Metazoa; phylum Chordata; class Actinopteri; order Kurtiformes; family Apogonidae; genus Siphamia; species Siphamia tubifer. The sequence continues at coordinate 41,973,389 of CM035803.1, read as the reverse complement.
CAACAAACCCCAAACCTCAAAGTCATTGTAGCTCATTTTGGCATCAATAAAGAAGATGTCATCATGTCTACATATGCTGATGTCTACTTATCAATTGCTTCTATATATGTGTAAAGTTTGAAGTAAACTGAAACAAAATTGATGTGTTTATAGACATTAGATATTTCACATTATTATACGTAAATGGGGAAATAAAAATACTTAGAAAAATCATAAAACATTTTAAATGTTTTCCAAAATATCTATTTTGGGTCACTGGCAATCTATAAACCAAAATCTGATAAGAATAAAAAAAAAATAAAAAAAAAATAAAATAAAATATATATATATATATATATATATATATATATATATATATATATATATATATGTGTGTGTGTGATGCTACACACATTTGGATTTTCATCATTTCGAAGCAAAAATGGGAAGAATTGGAAAAAAGATTTGAAAAATTCATAAAAACTTTGACATGCTTACACCAAAATATAAAGAGATCAAA